>VYXH01009896.1:153899-170568 GCA_013397275.1 Burhinus bistriatus | reverse complement strand
CCCCCCCCCCCAGGAGCCCGTACCTTTTTGAACGTACAGGATGCATGCTGCTCGTTGAATCAGCAGCTGCTCTGTAATTTGATTTCTTCTCGTTGCATAACGTGTGTTCTCTTGCTGTGTTCTGCTTAATCCTGCTCTGAAGGCGGAATGAATATATTTCTTTGTGAAATTTCTGTAACAGTTATCAGTCGGTTTGTGAGGCCCTCACAGATAGTTCCTACTGCTCTCTTCACACCTAAATCCTAGGTGGGTCATTGCCGCTGTTTTGAAGACAAGGAAGTGGAAATATGGGATGGGGAATGATTTGCCAAGACATCATTTTGCCCAGCAGCAGTGGCAGAGCTGAGAAAAGAAGCCAAATCTCTTACAGTTCTGTTACAACATCATGGTGGTAACCAGTGTTTCTCTCTTCAGTCTTACTATCGTGCTTACCTTTCCCTGATGACAGTCTTACATCTGCGTGCCCCCATTCCTCTAGTGATTCTCCACCAAAGTGGCTACTCTGTTAGTTGGAAATGTACTGGTGTGCTTTCTGATCAGTGATTACGTCCCAGGAGAGGCCAGACCCTTCTCACACACCTTCTCCAAGTAATTATCCAAGTAACTCATGGGGGCTTACCTTTCCATCTTACGTGTGCCACCTCCTGCCCTCAGGAGCTGTGCTGGCCGCAGGATCAAGGGCGCTGTAAACTGATTAGGTTACCCTTGTGGCCTGTATTGAATGTTGCTTATTCTTACAAGTATTTCACTGTGCCTCAGGGGAAGGAACTGGACACTTTGTATTTTATGGTTGGAGAACTGATGCCTGGGAGTAAGATGAAAATTTGTGTTTAGTCTGGATGTCCACTGAACTCTTTAAGAGTTTGGGTTGTTTTTTTTATTTAAAAAACAAATTTGGTAGAAATGACTTGTGTAGACTTGTGTAAGATCTCTGGTGGGATCAAGGATAAGATCCTATTTTTCAAGGTAGAATTCAGCTGCCTAAATGGCCATGACTTTTCCTGCTGTCCATGTCTCGTTTACACACGTTTCAGCCCTTGCAAGAAATGGAGCAAGGATATTATAAACTATCTCACTAGTTTCACCTATTTCTATGGGGCAGTTCTATCCAGTGTGCTGAAGGAAACGGTGCTTTATAGAAAAAGATATGTATATACACATACATAGATACGATCTTTTAATTTAAAAAAAAAAAAAAATTACAGTGCCAATAGGCTAGAGAGGTGAATTATGGTGAACCAAGGTACCTTAGTCGTGATAGTCCCTGAAACTTCCATATGTTTGCATGCAGCTTCTTGTATTCTCCCAGGGCTTTCAGTGTATAATGTTTCAAAGATTTTTAAAAAGCAATCTGGAAAGAAACAGGTCCCTTCCAACTTAAACAATTCTATGATGATTCTGTGATGATGATGATATACAGACCTTTGCCATTTGGGCCAGTAGGCTGACCGATAGCAACAGCAGGCTATCATCGTCTATAAAACAACGCTAGCATAGTGCTAGCAATGAGAAGAGATGATTCACAGATACTTGCAGGTAGTTGAGGAGTGGTGAGACCCAGGAATTTCTCCAAGGAATTTAAGGGCTTGTCAAAAAAAAAAAAAAAATCACAGTTTTTAAAAAGCAACATATTTTTCTGTTTATTTTCAAGGTGAAATTATATGAGGTGAGCTGAGATGGTTAGGCTGTGAATGCTGAACAGGGAAGAGCCCACTCCCACACCCTGTTTTGAGCTGCTTCTGGCACACTCTCTTTATGGTGAATTAAGTCAGTGAGTTAACCTGGCAGAAAATTAGTAACTGAATTTTTTATTTTTTTTTTTGCCAGGCTGGTGGAGTTCATAAACCCCTATGTCTTTATGTGACGCATCAGAGTAGGCACAAAAGATAGGATGGACTCTCACAGTTAGGAGGAGGGAAGCAGGATTGCCCCTTTCAATGACAGTTCGCTGTTAGATTGGCTCAGCTATGTCATATAAGTGCCCTGTTATCAAAATCGAATGAAAAAACCATTTGATACATGATCTGAAATGTTTTTACAATGATTCAGCTTGAGGCATGCATGTGAGACATGAAATTTCACAAAATTTTAAGTAGTTGGACTGAAGTTATAAACTTCAGTACTTAGAAGAAAGTACTTAGAAGATGCTGGCTAGCCTTAGTTATGGGTAGCACTTTCTTTCCTGCATTTAAATTTCATCGGAAGTCTCCAGAGTGAGGACTTTTGAGTGCCTGAGTTGCATAGTGTAAGGCCAGAAATACTGCATTGTTCTTCTGGGGTTAACTGCACAGTGGTAGAAATTTCTGTATAAATTCTCAAAATTAACTATTTTCTAGTAGTTTATAATTTAGTGCCACAAAATCAGTGGGCTTTTTTTACAGAAAAAAACTAACGTTGCCTGTGATTTTTGGAATATTTGAAGTATGTTTGCTACACTGGTGACATCTCTGTGGATTTTGGCATGTAACTGTAGCTTTGTTAACGCAGTATCAGAAGCTTTCCAATACGCACGTTTGATATTAGATTATGATTATGCTGGTGATGATCTAATACTGATTTTAGGATAAGCAAGATGGCAAAGATTTTCACGCATGAATGATTTTATGCACGATAAGTAAATTTTCTGTGAGTAATCCTGTTGACTTTAATGGGAGTATTCATAGCTCAGTATGAGTGTAAATCTTTGTGGGATCAGGCCCTATCCTGGCACGTGTTCAGCAACATGGGGCATTTAGAAATAACTGTGCAACAAGTCTTAAGAGTGTTTGTATCGTATGTTACATTTTAGAATGTGTTAATTTTATGATCTGTGAACCTTTTCACAATGATTTATGTTTGATTACTCTCTTTTTGCAAGTCAACACATTTTAATTTATTCTAATAATCATTTGTGTGTTAATTTGAAAATTTTTCTTTTAGCTATGGCTTGTTTTTTGAGTAGGGAGAAGAGATAATTTTATTTAATGTTCTTTATTTAGAACCATGAAGTAGGGCATTATTTTTCACTTTCCAGGACTCTGCAGTATGTTAAAAATCGAACTTTTCATACTGTGAAAGCTAGCTGTGTTTCCTTTTGTATTGGACTATATCCGTATTTTAATAGTGCAAATAAATATATTTTCTGATGTGAAAATACTCAGCATGTTTCATGGTCTGATAAGGTTTTTAAGTGGATGTTAAGTGGATGTTAGAACCTGTCAGGTTCTAATTTTTTCTTTCTTTTGGAGAGGATTGCACTGATGGCAGTTTTATGCATGGTAATGCTTAAACATAAGCAGTTTTAAATATGCTGTTAGGCCATGTTGCTATCTCTTTCTTCATTAGCATTAGGAATTGCAGAATTATTGGTGACTTTCATACTTCCGTTCAGGAAGAAGGCTTTGAGAGTGTAGATGTACGTTTTTCCTCTGATCTAAATTTGGCATAGCTGTTAGGTATGTCTGCGTGGCAGCTGTAAGTTGTTCATTGGTGTGTGTACATTGTATTTGTGGAGCAGTTTCACGATATGCTTTAATCTAACCTAACCGCTGACTGCTGCTGAAGGAAGTGGTCCTTTTCCCTCCTCCCTCCTTCTTCACTTGTCCATCAGCTCTACGCCCTGCCTGCATGGTCCCACTGATCCAAAGGAAAGCTAATGGCTTTGCTGGTGGGTACATTTTTGTCCAGCCCCTAGTTGTCCAACGCTATTGTGCTCAACCCAGTGAAGGCAACAAGAAGGCCTAACTGGGGGCGAGGTGCAGGGTGCGACCCCAGTGGACAGGTAGCCCTCATTTCTTGATTGTTTCTTGCAGCTGTATCATTGAGAGTTGGGCTGACTTTTTCTAAATAAGAAAGCACACCAAATGCCTCATTGGAATGTTTTTTGTTGTTGTTGTTTATTTCCCTATCTGAATTTCATAATGGATTTATTTTAATCTTCACTTTCTGATAGAAGAGTGTGAACCTCTCTTGGCATGGTAGCAATCTAGTGGGGTCTCAGTTGTGGTTGCTTTTTATAGGAGTTTGTCTACTTAGAAAGTTTTTATTAGCAGTGCCAGTAAAACTGCTCTGATTATATAATGATTGGCTTTTTTTATTTAGCTTAAACTCTTCCAATGTCAATTACACTAAATAGGGAAGGGGAAAAAAAAAAAATCAATTCTGTACTAGAGTAAGAATGTTCTCGTAGGGAGTTTTGTATATTTATATACTCTACATCCACTTAAGTTTACAGTTTAGCAAAAATCATTGTAGTATGACCACAGATAGAGATGAGCCCTAAGAAGCAAAATATGCTTAGGGGTTTCCACAGATTGCCATTTTAAAAGTTTACTGTATGTACATTTTGCACTAGTAGCCTTTATATGGTTTGTTGTTTGGGCCCAGCCTGCACTCATTCTTCCAAAGGCTGTTGTGGAAGAAAGGATATGGTAGCAATATGCTCAAGTACATATTCTGCAGCTTCAGGTATCTGTTCCTTAGGAAGTTTGCCTTGTCTTACCTTAGAGAAAAACACACTTCCAAAAACGTGGAACTAGAATAATGTCATTGGGCTACTTCCAGTGTGAGGTTGAATACCTTGAACTGAGCTCAGTCTCAGCTTTTGTGAGGGGAATCTCAGAGGTAGATGTTTTTGTGAGAATGGTATTGAGTTGCAAAAGGCATGTCAAGAATTGCTCTTGTGCATCCTGGCTGTTGGGTTTGGGTTGCTGAATCTTAGAAGATATGGTCAAAGGGAGTTTATGGCTGTATATGGAAGTAATATTTCTATCTCTAGTCTTTGTTAGAATCCTTCAGAAGGACCTAAGGTTTAACCCAGAAAAATAATTAAATTTTGACAAACTTTGTTTTCCTGTCTCCCTCAACCTTCCTTTATTCTATTTTGCCTTGGAAGAACAGGGAGAAGTTAATACGGGAAACAAGTGGAGTGGGATACGGATATAGAAGTAGCAAATCCTACTTTTTTGTGCTTGAAAAAAAAGTAGAAGTCTTAAAACAGCGACGACTTTTGCAGGAAATTGTTTACAAATAGAAAAAGTCCATCTTTAAAAAACAGAGCAAAAACATTAAATTAGTTCTGTTCTACAAATAGATATTAAAATGCAGGTGATTTTCGTATTTTGTCTGTTATTAATTCTTAAGTGTATTTTCTTTTTTCATCTCTCATAAATAATCTTTTAAATCCTAACTATAGAAACTCAACTCAGTACTGCACATAGGAATTTTATTTTTAAAGTGAACTCAATTAGTATCTCTGGGTACTTGCTCATTAAATTAAATAATGCTTTACTACTTGCTTAAGAAGAGTAGGGAGAAGACAGAAAAACCCTTACCCACCGTCAGTCGAAGTGGAGAAAAAGAGCTGGACCATGTGTTGTACTCTGGTAGCTAACAAGTTTTGCCACTTTCCTTCAGGGTCTCTGTGCAGCTTTACTTCATAGCAGCCACCATCCCAGCAGACTTCTTAAAATCCATTAATGTTTTCTTTTGATTGTGTTTTAATTTTTTATTCTGAATTGGAAAGGTCATCACACTTTGCATTTAGTATGTTTTTGTTTAAATGGCTGTTTCTTTAATTAGGAATATTGTCTTTACCACTTAGCTCTCCAACTTACTGCACCAGTGATCTTTGGAAAAACTGATGTCAGGGTTACTGAAATGAATAGTTCTGAAGTACTGCCGTAGGGTTTGGCGTAGCAGCAGTTTTTGAAATGAAGCAACATGGTTCGCTGGCTGTGGATGTTCTGCAAGCTGCTGTGGAGCACTGCGTAAAAGAGAGGGTGCTGGGATGATCTGGGAGACCTTTTCCGTGGAGTCCCTCCCCTTCCCCTTTCTCCTCCCGCAAAATGCGTGCACACCCAGGAAGCTCTGCCTCTAGATGTCTCTTGTGAAACGCTTTGCCTAGAGTAAAGGTTTGGAGAACCCCTACCAGGCAAAATGGATACTTTAAAGATTTTGTTGCCAGCTTTTTTTCCTCTCGGTGTACAGAGAAACTATATATTCAAAGAAAAATCCTATGATTATTTGGTGAAGCTTAATAAAAGTTCTGAGATTGCATGGAAAACATCTCTGCTATAAGGATAACGATGTTTTATGCCGAGAAATGTGCTTGCGTGTGTTAGTATGTGGTTTGTATTATTGTAGCTTCCCTCAAGATAATCTCAAAACAATTTGATCTTTATTTCACAGATGCATCTTGCACTTAAAATATTTATTTAATCTTTGCAGGCTTGGTAAAGTGAGCTTGTTTGAATGCTTTTAACGTATGTTTTCTTTATCACACTGTCATTCTTCCAAGAACATTTTTCCTCATCTTCAGTTTAAATGGTAGCATTCCTTTTATGTGAGCCAAAAGGTGTCAGTTGACAAATTACATGTGTTTTATTGAATTGATTGCAATTGGGATACTTCTTGTTTGGATTAATAGCTTATTTTTGTTTGTGGTTCTTTGTTTTAAAACAGTACCTGCATGTCATATAACTTACATTGCGTTTCGTCAGTTAGAATATGCAGCCTAACACTATGAGATCTCATTGTTCTTCTATGAAAAGCCAGATATTTGAAAGCCTGATTTTATAAGCAGTACACTCACTGTACCAGCTTCTGATATGACTCAAGATGATTGGAAAACAACTTGAGTGCTTTTGGTTACATGACTCTACTATGCCTACTAGTCAGGGTGAGAAAGTTTCTGTATCCTTGACAATTGAGACAACTAACAAGACCAATAAATACCAATACGCTGCTAGCTTCTCTCCTGGGCAGCTGCTGTATCTTGCCAGCTGTCCTAAGATTCTGCATGTCACGAGTCTTCCCGCCTCTGTTGGTGAGAGTAGCAGGCTCTTCTGCACTCTTAAACACTCAGTCTCCCTATTTGCATTTGCCTGCCTACCTTCCTGCCAGGAAATAGCTTTAAATCCAGGATTTCCGCAATTCATACCTAGTTTCAGAGTGATATGGCAGTATCCTCCATGTAGAAAAAACCTTCTGTGCAGTTTTTGTCACTGGCTTGAGCAGACAGATTACCGCCACCATGTTCTCACACTTGATGCTGTTTGTTCTCCCTTGAATGTGTTTCAGCATCTTGAGTTCTTGTATTCTAGTACCTGTCCACGTCATTCCTCTAAAGAATCTGCAGTGAGCCTATGCTGTCACATTTCTTAGTGCGGAACAAAAGCACAGTGAATGACGATCTGTGTAAGATGTATCCTGAGTATGGATTAACTTGGGATAAAGGCTGAAATGAATAAATGTGTCTGCTTGTTTTCCTTGGAGCCTGTCTTTCATGCTACATATTTAAAATGTCCTACCTAAGAAATGAGTCTCAACCTTGGATCTTTCGCGCCATCTCTTATCAAATAATGGCTCCGTGGGAGACAGATTCTTAAGAACTTCAGTTCCTTCTCACATTTCTTACTTGGCATAGGATAATCCACGCTGATAAGGGGATAGAAGAAAACAAGGATGAATTTTTTAGGAGCACTAAGGTCTGTTGTTGCGAGATCTCTCTGGGAGTTCTGCACTGGTGGAAAAAATACAGCCTTAGTGCTATGCCAGGCTTGCTTTTTGTTTGTTTGTTTTTGTTATTGCTGAGAAACTATCAGTATGGTTTCCCAGTTACCTCCAAAAAATACTTTGTGGATTGTATAATGTCTGCAGGTGGCTGTGTGGCAAACCAGACGGGCGTTTTCCCTTGAAGACATGCGAAATCTCATTCTCTTACTATAAAGTGGATTAATTTGGGAGTAAACTTGTCACCTAGCACTACCTGAGCTTGCTTAAGGCATTAAGGAATCGTTATCTGTATTTGAAGACAGATGCTGTGGAAATCAAGAGTAAGATTTCAAACTTCCTTACGTTAGAATTGCAGAAGAAGAAAAAAGGACAAATTACAAGCATGAATGTTCTGAACAGAAATTTCCCCCATGTTCTCCTCCTGTCACAGGCTTCTTTGGTCCCTGGAATATGTTTTTTACGTAGGAAGGAAAAATATTAAAAATTTTGATGACATTGTTATATATAAACAGATTTAGCTTGGTGACTCTGTCGTCCTGACTTCCAGCAGAGGAAGGCTTACTGAAAAAATATCTAATTGACTGAAAAGCGTCTTTCTTTGGCATGCCTCTTTTGTATTTGAAACTCAGAGAAGTCAGACTATCCTGTCTGTCAGCCTTTCTATGATATATTCAGAAATTTAGAACCTCTCATGGTAGAGATTAGGGACAAATAAGACATGAATTGCTACCAGAAGGTGTTAATGGGCTTTTTTTTTCCTTGTTGGGATGTGCGGTGGGTTGGTTTGTTTCTTTCTTTGGTTGTTTTTTTTGAGCAATTGACTGAATTTTACTTTCAGAAGGTTAAGAACTAATAGTATTTGAAACAAAGTATAATGTAGCAAAACTTTGAGGTCTTCTTCTGTTGTTTCTGCTGGTGGCTTGCATTCCTACCAACTGCTCTAGGATCTTACCTGAAGAAAGACTGCTATTTGGTTTGTAAACTCAGTGTAGTTTGGTATAAGCAAATCTTCACAAATGTTTAAGATACATCCAGAATTTTCAAAAGATCTCCTGGTGAAGAAAATTATTTGGAAAGTGATCAGATGGATCAAACTGAAAATGGAAATTTAAACATTTCACGTACATTTGTTTGATCCAGTCTTTTTGCCTGTTGGCAGACTGTTAAACTGGCCGGGGGTTATAGTGGTGCAGTTCTGCAGGGTGATGACCCTGTCAGTTCTGGGCGGGGAGACTTGATTTCTCTGGTTATGAGTTGTCATCGAGAGCTGCCGGGAAAGAAGCATAGCCTCTAACTTAAAACTTGAATGGAGATAGAGCCTTTCAGTATGCTGCACTCCTAGGGGGACAAAATTTGAAGCTGATGACTAGCAATATACCCACATCACATTTATATCATAATTCTGACTGCATCAAAATCAAAGGTGCTGATGCTCCCCAAGGTACCCGTCTTGTGCTTTGGCTAGGCCTGCTGTGTGTTGTCCAACTCCATCATTCCTCTGCTCCCATCCCTGTGTCTGCTGTTGCCTTTGTATAGCCTTTGCCCTCCAGCTGTGGGAAGATAGAGGGATGGAAGAAGGATCTCTGTACGTCTGTGTGAAGGAGTAAACCAGAGCACTATGGAATGAGTAGGAGTTACGGGCTTGGGGAATAGGGTGAAGGAGGCTGCTGCTGTGACTGGACATCCAATATGCCAAGGAGAAGAGTCGTCTTAGGACTGTCTTGCATATATAACAATAAGTAGTATAAGAAGATGCTACCACTTCCAGCTTCACAAAAGCCTGCTGCCCTATGTTAAAAAACAATTTATAATGTCATGACATTTGTTGGAATATTATGATTCTATATCTAGCTGTGTACCATAAGTCAATGTAATGGTATTGTGTAGTGGGTGTGAAAGAGAATGTGCCTTTTTTATAAACAGATTTGGCCTCTCTATAGTCTTTATTTGACATACATCTTTAGCCAGAAAATTGCATTTTCATAGAATCATAGGATAGTTTGGGTTGAAAGGAAACTTTGAAGGTCATCTAGTCCAACCCTCCTGCAATGAGCAGGGACATCTTCAACTAGATCAAGTTGCTCAGAGCCCCATCTAACTTGATCTTGAATGTTTTCAGGAATTGGGCATCTACCACCTCTGGGCAACCTGCTCCAGTGTTTCACCACCCTCATCGTAAAAATTTTCTTCCTTCTATCTAGTCTGAATCTATCCTCCTTTAGTTTAAAGCCATTACCCCTTGTCCTATCACAACAAGCCCTGCTAAAAAGTTTCTCCCCATCTTTGTTATAAGTCCCCTTTAAGGACTGAAAGGCCACAGAAAGCTCTCCCTGAGCCTTCTCTTCTCCAGGCTGAATAACCCCAACTGTCTCAGCCTGTCCTCATAGGAGAGGTGCTCCACCCCTCTGATCATTTTTGTTGCCCTCCTCTGGACCTGCTCCAACAGGTCCATGTCTTTCCTGTGCTGAGGGCTCCAGAGCTGGACACAGTACTCCAGGTGGGGTCTCATGAGAGCAGAGTAGCGGGGCAGAATCCCCTCCCTCGACCTGCTGGCCATGCTGCTTTTGCTGCAGCCCAGTTTTCCCTCACTTGTGGATATTAAGATGTTCCAGCAGCTATAGTACGCCCTGGGGTAGCAGCAGTGAAAGGGCACTTAAAGGACAAGGAAGCAGGGAGAACAGGACCAATATGAAAGAGGCATTTGTAAAAGACAGTTAAAATGGAAAAAGGGACCAGAATAAAAAGGGCACACAGGGGAAAAAAAACCAAACAGTTTTCTAAGGAATGAGCAGGAAGAATTCGCTCATTTAACTACCAGAATTTTGCCAGTAATCAGAAGGCACTTTGATTTGAAACGTTTTATTTAAAAGTGTTCAATTGTATACATGTGCATGTGTGTGAAAGGAGTATCTTTTCATGTTGAACCAAGATATCCAACTTTTCGTTTTTATTCGGATATCAGTTTTAGGAGTGCATGTGTGTGTGTGTGTGTTGAGTGCTGGCTGAGTTCTTATAAAATGTCTTTAAGTAAAGAATTTTAAGCAAGAGATTGTAGATAATTGTAGATGTTTACTATTAAAACTTTCTTTGTAGGTTATTGCACTTAAGAATGAACATTGAAGACAAGCTGGGAGGATTATTTCTTAAATGTGGTGGCATAGACCAAATGCAGTCATCCAGGGCTATGGTAGGGATGGGTGCAGTATCTGACCAGTCTGGAGTATCGGGAGAACGGCAAGAGGCAGTGCTTCAAGATCGGACTATGACGCACCAAGAAATTCTTGCAACAGATGAAGTGTTACAGGAAAGTGAACTTCGACAGCAAGAGATGATTTCACATGATGAACTCATGGTCCATGAGGAGACGGTAAAAAATGATGATGACATGGATACGCAAGATAGACTTCCTCAAGGGCTGCAGTATGCTGTTAATGTCCCTGTAAGCAATTTCTTTGTGAAATATTGGAGAAATTACTAGGAAGCTTGATCTGGTAGTCTAATCCTACTCTGGCAAGAATCTATTAATTGCTTGTTTGGATTTTGATTATCAAAATATTTATGAATGGGTGCTATTTATGAAAATGTCTTTTGCCTCTGGCTGTGGATAAATTTTCGCCAATTAAGTATAAACTTTAAGTATCTGTTTTATAAATATTTTATAAGCAGGCTGTTACCATAGAATTAATGCATTAAACTGTGCTCTTTTAAATATATTTAATGTTCAAGAGTAACTACAAACCAGAATAAATAGCATTATTAAAAGGTGCATACTGTTTATGCTGTTCGTAGTACTATTTAGTTTCTTTTGCTGTAGGAAGCATCTTGTATATTTTCAAAGTATGTGGACGCTTAGCAATTGCATTCACACTGCAGGTTGGACTGTGACACTTCATACATGACCATAAATATGCCCCTCCTCAATATCTCATAGAAGGTGTACCTCAACTTTCCCAGAGAGAATATGGATGACTTCCTTTTGAAAACAGAGCATCTATCTGTAATGCAGCACATCATCACTGTTACCCTTCAAACATAAAGGATAATTACCAGGACTTTAAAAGTAGATAGCCTTATATACAAAGAATAATCTTTAGAAAGGTAGCATTGTTAGCTGTAGATCAGGTGTTTCAGGCGTTAGAAAAATGTAAGAGTATCATGCTCTTTAATAAAGTTTACATTAGATTATTTTTTGGAAAAAACTTCATTAGCACAATTCTTGTTTTCTTAAAAACATACTTCTGTATAATAAATGATTCCATTTAAATCTTGCATTGACAACACATGGACTAAAGTAAAATAGGTATGAAAAACTGAATGGTTTTACAGATGGAAGTGATTTTAATATAAGAACTGATCTCAAAATCACCACAGGTCAGAAGGAAAAAAGACTTTGGGAGATGAATGAAAGGATACATCAAAATGTCACTGTAGAAATTAACTATGCCCTTTTTATTTAACATACTTATTATTCCTTTCACTTAAATTTCTGAAAGAATGAAGCCACAAGATAACTCCCTTAGAAAAAGGTTTTCTGTTTCAGCAGTTTGTCATCTTCTAAAATTGAAAAATTGCTTTTCTGTAGTGAGAACCTTACCTGAAACTGGCACTTGGTATCTTAACAGATCAGTGTAAAGCAAGAAATTACCTTTACTGATGCATCTGAACAACAGAAACGAGACAAAAAACAAATACGAGAGCCAGTAGATTTGCAGAAAAAGAAGAAAAGAAAACAGCGTTCACCAGCAAAAGTAAGACATTGATTTGGCAAAACCAAGATTAAAAGAACCTGAAGATTTGGTTGACTATGACTAATTTCATTAGCATTTGAAGTAGTTAGGCTGGAAATTGTTTGTTTGCTCAGTAAAGATGCAGTTCTGAAGTTCACCAGAGACCCAAAACAAAACCTGATATAACAGTGTTTTTCTTTGAACTCTTTTTAGCAACATGAACCCTTGACATATTTTAACATCTGTCTCTCCAGGCAGTTCTTTCTCCAAATATTTTTTTTTTTAAATTATGAGTCAGTAGCTTTGTAGACAATTTATAAATCATTACTCTCTATCTATCTAATAATAGTTGTGCTTTTCTGTGAGCCTCATAATTTTATATGCTTCATGCATAGTAGTGAAAAGTTTTTAAAACAAAATCTAAAATGGTAGTTTTGAAAATTCTAAAAAGTTTACTAATATATATAAAATAATTTACCAGTAGGGAATATTCCTGTGGTCATAATCATCTTCATATATGTATTTATTTATACCAAAAGATTCTTACCATAGCTGCTGGTTTGTTACTTCAAAATTTGTTTTGTAGATCCATTCATGAAGAGTATGTATCCCTGTATGTCTGAAAACAATTTTCTTCTATTGAGATGCACTTCAGATAAAACCAGAATCATTTCACCTCGTGAGGCAGCAGTGCTATATCTTCTAGTAATTCTCCAAATCAGTATTAATCTTCAGACTTAAAATAGAACGTATACAGGCTGCTCTGATAGGCAAAAATCGGTTATATACGATTACACAGCAGCATTAAAATAAACCTACTCTGAAATCAACCCAGACTGTGTATACATTGAAGGAAAACTCACCCTAACACCAAGAAAAACTCCAAAACCTCCTTTTTGTTGGCCTTTTGAGTGGGACCCCTCAGTCCTCCTCAAAACACTCAAATTAGGTTGCACCTGTAGTATTCTTGGAAAGTTGAGGAATTGTTTCAGATTGGATGTGGAAGCAAATTCCAAATCCTGTGCATCAAGATACTTGTCCCTTTGATAGAAAAAGGAGATCTAGGTTGAGTACCTCCACAGATCACTTCCATGGAAACATGGCAAGGTAGGAGAGGCATGTGTCCCTCTTTCTACAGACATGTACTTGCATGCTTCTTTTTTATCTCCCAATCTGTCAGTGTTAGTCTTTTGAGATGACAAAAGATTGAAAGATGATCAGGAGAATTGTTGAACAGGTTTTTTTTCAGTCTCTCTTCCCCTTTTTTCAAGCTTGTCAGAGTAGAAGGGCAGAAAGAAGCTGAAGGACTGACATAGGTGAGAGCCTACTGCAGTTTAAGTTAGTGTTCCCCGAGTAATGGGATTGATTTTCCATCCAAACGGTAGCGGGGACTTTTACAAATGGAAGTCAATTAACATACGGAAACATTTTAAATTTTATATTAATATAGTCATCATATAACTAAAAAGTCAATAGCTTTTATGAATCCTGTCTACTTTTCCCTCTTCCATGCACACAAACACATGTGCACATGTACACACATGCACACGCACGCATACGCACAAGCTTTTTTTTTTTGCTTTTATTAGGGAAACTGCATTGACAAAGTTACTTTCTTCATTTAAGAAGTGGCACAATGAATGGATGCAGTAGAAGAGCTCAGGTTTAGGATAACTGTGAAATTAAGTGTATTTTCTGCACAGTTATTTTAAAATTTCAGTATACTATATGAAAAACATTTCATAACGTGTATTTAAATTCATTTTAAATAACCAGCCAATGATTCATGAGCTGTATGTTGTTACAGAACAGAATTTTTCTAATTGTCTGTATCTGTGACTTAATGGAGCTGTAACATACCAATCCTACAAACGTATGAATGTGCTTGTCCTTCAGAGTGAATGCACAAGAATTTGTTAGCTTGAGACAGAGACTTTCACTCTTGCTGAGGTTTGATGGAGCAGAATTAAAAACTGTTTTAAGTAGATCCCACAGTATTTGCTACTATTGCAGAGATACTATTTCAGTTATTGACTCTTTCTCATCACTGTCATTATCATAAAACTTAAATCAACGTAGCTAATCAAATTGCAGATGTCTTTCCCCAGCAGACTTTTATTTTTTGTTAATAACCAGGGACTAAACTGTTTTACTTAAGGTTACTTAAGCTCCTCTTCATAGTTCTGTTGCCAGTTAAGTTAAGACTTTTGGAAATGTAATTTGTTTACTGGTTTTCTTATTCTCTTGCCAGAGATAGTAGAGAGTTTGGGGTTTGTGTGTTGGTTTTTTTTTTTTGTTTTGACAAATTAGAGAAAACCCGTGATGAGGTTTATTGAGTAAGGTAGATATGGTGCTATTTTTTTTCATTTAAGTTTTTTGACTTTATATGAAAATAGCGGCTTTGTTTGACATCAAAGCAATGGAGTGTGGCAAGTTGAATTTGTCAAGGAGATGCTCTAATATGTATATTGAGTGAGCAATATTTTATTGAGTGAAAAACTTGAAAGGGGAGAAGAATGATACTATTTTTGTGGTTGTTTGGCTTTGGGGTTTTGGTTTTTAAAATATCATTTTGCCTCTGAGACTATTGGTATTATGTAGATGTAGATAATTTGTATTAATCCTGGATAAATTTTAATGCCTCTTAGCAAACATTTACAGTTGTGATTTGAAAAAAAGAATATAACTTTTCACTTTTGCTTTAAAATATGATTATCCATGGTTCAGTGCCCAGAGGTGGTTTGGTTACTTTGCATCCTTTCCAACAGATGGACAAAGTAAACAGTAGCATATAAAGTGACTCAGCTGTGAACAGGGGAGCTCTAAGCTGATTTTCCATGAGCTGCTTTTGTCTCCATCCTGTTGAAATATCTCTTAATACACAAGGAGACACAGGTTGGATTGGACTGCAATTGGAAATGTATATTGAAAGCCTAACACATAGCTTTGTAGAAATTAGCATTGTTTTACCTGAAATATTTAATTTTTCTGCATCGAAAAAATTAATGTTTTTTTTTTTTTTGTAGTTAATAAGACATCTTTAGAGGGTAGTGTGAGAACAAATTTTACTCTTTTTAAAATAGATCCTTACAATAAATGAGGATGGATCACTTGGTCTGAAAACCCACAAATCTCACGTTTGTGAGCATTGCAATGCTGCCTTTAGAACCAACTACCATTTACAGAGACATGTCTTCATTCATACAGGTACTGCTTGACTTCAAATTTGTCTTTTCTACTATATAAAGAGTTGTTTACTTCTGTTAAAAATGTTTTCAGCTCTATGCGAATTTCAGTTTTAAGAGTGTAGCTAACTTGGCATCTAAGCTTAGAGATTCCATGCACCAAAGTGTCAAAAGAATACCAGAAAAAAAAAAATAATAAAATCAACATATGTTTAACAAACTGAAGACCTAACTGTTTACAAGGTTTCTTTTCTTTCTTTATCAGAAAGTAATGGGTTGACTTGTAGCCTAAGTGCCAAAATTGACCCCTTTGTAAAATGTGCTCCGGCTGCTTATTTGCCTGATGAGGTATCTCTCTGGTTCGGAGAAGTGAAAAAGGTACTTACTATTATAATAGCTTGCCAGTATCCTGAATGCAGTCTTATACCAGCATCGTGATTGATCTTGTTCATGAGGAAATTACAGCCATTTCAGATCACTCTTCCGTACTAGTCATAATGTGACTCGTAGGATCATGGAAAGAATTCTGCAGTTCATATACTCAGTAAGGCTAATGTATTTTGGTATTAGAGTATTTTTGGAATTCGCTCAGATGCTGGTTTTTTAATAGACATTTTAATATTCCTCAAAAGTAGTTATCAAAAACAACAGTGTGTAGTTATTAACTTATGGATGTGGAATTATATTGTTCAAGGTGAAAAACCATTTCAGTGCAGTCAGTGCGACATGCGTTTCATACAGAAGTACCTGCTACAGAGGCATGAGAAGATTCATACTGGTGAGTATAGTGCCTTGAGTATCTTTACTGGCGTGCTTAAAAACTGTTTCCCCACTCAGGCAAGGTTTCTGGTAATAAGTATGCAGCCTAAAACCCTGTTGTAGTTTGTTTTAACTTAACAGATGTTATAAAACTTTTAAAAAGAAATTAGTTTTGTGCTTTCAACTTGCTCCACTTTTCTTTGGCTGTAAAGGGAGTATAAACTCCAGTAAGCAAATCTGAAAGTAGTATTCTATAAATAACCCCAGAGTAGCAAATCCTGAAGTTTGTGCATTCATAAAAGTCAAGGTTTGTTAAGGAGTTCTATCTTTTCTTGTATCAAGTTAATTCAGACGACAGGGACTTCCAAATTACGTTTCAGTAGATTTATTTATTTATTTATTTTGGAATTTGATGGAAAAGTGCCAGGACTAAAATAGCCAAAATGCCTAACCCCAAAGGTATTAGTATCAGCTTTACTTTTCACTTTTCTTCTTTTTTTTTTT
>VYXH01009896.1:132577-146150 GCA_013397275.1 Burhinus bistriatus | reverse complement strand
ACGGGTATTAGCAAAACCAAAATCGTCTTTTTTTTTTTTTTTTTTTTTTTTTTTTTTTTTTTTTTTTTTTTGTGTGGTTAGTCACCAGTCATTGAACTGCCTGATGTTGGTGCCCCTATCAAAGGCAGTTTATTATTCACTTGTTTGAATCCAGAAAGTATTTTACCTTCTATGAAATTTAAAATAAACAAAATCCCCAGGTAAGACTTTCCCCCATGATTGTTTCCTTACTGGTTTCCTTGTATGCTTTGGGAGGACAGTTTATTGTCTGAAACTATTCATATTGTCATTTTTAAGCTTGTCAGCATAGTCATTGCTCTGCAGCAGGGAATCAACATGTACTAAACACATAGAATAAACAATAAGTTTCAAAGTCAAGCAAATATGGCTTTAGAATATGGCATTTTCTAGAAAAATCATCTTTCTTCCATCTCTCAAAAATAATTTTAGATCATGTGCCCTTTATTTATGCTTTGCATTACCTTGAGTTGTGTTTGGAGGAAAAAATGAATTCTGCTAGACGAACTCTACTATTTAAAAGTCTAATTAATTTAAAATACTTTAAACACTTTTTTAAGTAAAATGCCTAACTGCTAAAGCCTTTACTTCGTTCCTGAAGTAATGTGTATTTCTTTGTACAGCTGAATCTAGATGTAACTTTTTAATGAATTTTTCATACAGATATCAAGATTTTGAAGTTTTAGTTAAAATACTCTGTAGATGACATTCCCAATTGCATAATGCTTACACAAAGTGTGTATTCCAAGATTTGAAAGCTTAATTGTACCTTCCCCTACATACTCATAATGATTAACATAGAGCACTTAGTCAACTTAATATTTTTTGATTTCTCAAAAAATAAAACCATTTTTAGGTTTGATACAGTTGCATCATTTTCATCTCATACAGCTCCAATTATTCTTTTCAATATACATTGAGATTGGGTATTCTTAGCTTCTGTGAAAACTGTTTCAATTCTCTGTCTAGAATTTTGACAATTCAGATCATTAAATTTATTGAAGTATCCCCAAAAGCTGAAGAAGTGGGCATTCAAATTCCCCATCTTTTTAGTGTTTGCTTAGTGAAAGTCATTACAATTTTACCAACGAAAACTGCTGAATAATGTTAGTGAACAGGATTTCTTTTTCCAGCATAGGCGAGTGATCAGAAGTTTTTGTTGCATTTCACAGTATAAATAAACTACAAAGTTTATCCCTGTACCATGAATATGTTTTTTTGAATAATACTTTGTCTTGAAGTATGCAGTATGGTACGATAAGTAGTTCTGTGTGCATTTTTAAGGTGGTAAGATTTGAGTAGCATAACTGTTGTGTAGTTTAAGTTAACAAGTTACAGATTTTTGAACTGTATGTTCATTCTATTGCACCTTCCCCTAAAGGGACACTGTCTGGTAGTTTAAGGCAGTTTAAGCCTAATGTAGGCTGATTAACCAGGGAAAAACACACACACACATACACACATACACACGCATATGTGTGTGTGTATATATAGGTAGGTAGGTAGGTATGTATATGTTTTGTGGTTTTGATTTTTTTTTTACATAGGGTTGCATACATCCTTTTACAGCACTATTGCTAGCTAGTATCTCTCAGATGAAGCCATCAACTAGGAGAAAAGACTGTGTCTCAAGGGGCTAAAATATATCCTGTTTTAAGACAGGACTTGAGCAGGACATACAACAGTTCCCACCTCTTCCCAAAGCTGTAGCGATATTTTTCTTAATTTTCACTACTAGGAAACTGATCCCACTCTCTCTTACTGTATCACTATTACAGCACTGACTTCAGTTGAGGGAGAAAGTGTGTTTGTTACCCATAGCTTGCTTCTTATATTGACAAGAAATACAATTTACATGAACTTTCTTATTACTTGTGTATAAGGAAACAGATTCTGTTTTAATTCATTGACCCTGTGTATGATACAGAAAGATGTTTCAGCGTGCTATGACTTACCAGCAATTTTGTCTGAATATTTGGCCCTGAGTTAAGAAAAATGAGCATCAAGGGAGAACAGTAAATTCCTTATGGATTATTAATGGTACATATAAACAAATTTCTTTGAAAGAACGTTTTTAAACTGATTCGTGTGTCTCTGATTTTCTTCCTTTATGGTCAGTTTGGTTTTTTGACTTTCCATTCTAGATTGCACAGACTAATACTTATGGACCCTATATCCCAGGAAGCCACCTCTTGTAACCCATGTTTTGTTTTCAGTGTTTCATTTCCATGACATGCTAGCTTGCGCTGCCTGAATAATACTGCATTGGCATCTTTGTTCTCTTGTCCTGTTCTTGCAAGTAGATGGCCATTAATAGTACTATTTGTTAATCACAACAAGCAGCAAAAGCCAAAATAAAATAGAAGGGCTAGATTATTACTGCACTTCTCTGATCCCACAGGGAGGTAAGAGGAATAAAGCCTGCTTTGGCCAAAGGAGATTGACTCAGCTTTATTTTAAAAGTTACTGATACAGCATTGATACTCTGCTGTGAGAAAGTGATTTGAGGAGTAGAAGGGAGTAGCTCTTGGTCCATGCCATCTTCACACTTAGGAATCGCTGCTTGGGCGCGTGAGTGAGCAAGCTATTGTACAGAGTGAAGGAACTTGCTCTTCCCCGGAGCAAAGTGGGAATCAGATAAGGAACTGTTATTCCTTATGTTGCAGCTTGTTCCCTGGCCTCCTGCTGAGCAGTTATAGCTATACTCTGTGCCTTAGGACAGGTTGTGAAGTCCCTGTCTAGCCCACAGGGACTGTCTCGTAGGGTTCTTCCACATGTACAATTGAAACGGTGGTGGGAGTAGTTGATCTGCTGATGCTTAAAGCTTTCTGTACTGGAGGAGTTAACCAAATATACTGCTATGAGTTCCTGAGTACATGCCCTTTTATTCTGGAATAAGTGTGTGTGTAGTTCTGGGAGGTTTAACTATGTAAAAAGCTCTTGCTTGTTTAATAATTACCTTATTTAATAACATTTTCCACTGCTCATGTTTTGCTGCTTTTAATCTGCTACAGATGCACACTCTTCATTTTGATCTGGTCAGTGTTCATTTTTGTTAGTTTTCCATGTATGTCTGGAAAAAAGCGACTTTGGTTTTCCTTTCTGTTCTTGTACGGATATTGGTCAGTCAGCATAAGGCTGGGGTGAGCATTTGTATTCCGCAGAGCTAACGACAGACGTTCTTAAACGTCATGCAAGCACTGAGAGTGTGTGTGTGTGTGTGTGTGTGTGTGTGTGTAAGGTGGAATTTTTTGGGGATATCTCCTAGAGATAGAGCAATGATGTTTTTTAAAAAAGAGGAAATTGATGACATTTTATTACCAAACTATATATATATACACAATATGTGTATATATGTATATACGCACATATTAATAGGCCATATTTTGGTCCTAAATTACTTGACAGTGTCCCTTTTAGCATGAATCCTTTGATATGTTTTACCATTAATATAACAGACAATGAAGGAATCGGCTTGTAATGGTATACTAATAGGCATTTACATTTTCTTCATTTGATTTGAGAATGAATTAATCATAAATTACGAGGTTTGGGGAGAAGGATTAACCGTGTGTATCACTGTATGTTGGTTGACAAATAACAACATAAACAATTTAAATTGGATGATAAAAGAACTATGTTTATGATCTTGTGTCTCCTAGTGTTGTCTTTAGGAAAATTGTACTTCAAGAAGAAAATAGGACAAGAAAGTATTCATGTGAAATAACAGTTGTATTATTTTTATATTGTACTTGTCAATTTTTCGGATGACGGGAGCTTTTAATTGTTAATTGAGAAGTACAGTAAAATCTTGCTAATTCGCTGACCGCTCATCAGAGCATCCGATAGGTTTATACATCACCGATGGTCTCTTCCCCACCTCTCTGCAATGGTCTAAAAAGTACTGTAGCGAGGTCTCATATTAGTAATACTGTACTACTTCGCCCAAGTATACTACAGAATCTGTATTAGTATACTGGGAGGTAGAAGAAGTATTGAAAACTAAATTACAGTTGTCAAAATAAATGAACAAAGTACATTTTGTGATGTGACATCCTTGCTTTTATTGCCTGCTTCACTATTTTCAAAATTGTCATTTGTAAAGGGTTTCTAAGGCATTGCTGCGAATTATTGGGGTTCTACTGTAACTCAGAGTTTATTCTAAAGTATTCATGTTCTCCTATGAAAACTTTCCACCTGGACAGAGACACTATATTCCATGCTTGTTCAGAGTATTTTTATAGTATTTGTATCATATGTAGTAACTATTTGAAATGAACCAGAATATTTGGATGAATCCACTCTGAATTTTGCAGCATTGGATTACTTTATGTATGTATATTTGCTAACTAAATTTTCTTGGCTTTGAGAGCTTTGATTTTTATTCTTCTTTGCTTGCTGGTTTTAATACCGTTACAAATCGCAGGGAAAATCCTAATACTCCTGGGAATCCGTTTGGAAATTTTAACAGGCAGAAATATGCTTATGCAGTCGGTACCAGTCCACCTGTGAACTTTCAAATTACATGGTTGGTACTGAAGCAAATGAATAATGTTAGAGTTTCCTCGTGTTAAATGTTTTACTAAAATGAAGCCTTGTAACTTTGAAAGTTCATTCAACTTAGGGTAATGCATGTTTATGTTAGGCATGTAATGCATTTAGCTAAAACTCACTTCGCAAAGGACAAGTACTAAGAGAGTATTACTGCTAATGAAAAGACATGTCTTTAAGTTAAAATTTAAACTTCTGTTCAATTTTAATTTGCTTTGTGTCAGGGAAGTACATTTATAGTAGCTTTTGCTCTACTTGGCATATAAAACCTTATGTTTCCTTTTTAAAATGACATCTTTTGGTAGGAAACACGAACTGAGGCAAGCAAACATTTCTAAGAGTTGTTTCTTGCTTTCCTTAATCCAATGGATGGAAAGGTAATATTGTGTAAACAACATTGTTTTATTTTTTTATGCAATATCATGCTGTAAATATGATTTATCAAATAAGGATGTACCTATGATTGAATCTCTGATTCTGCACAGCTAGAGTTTATATATAAATATAAATGTGTCTTGACAATCAAGGACTTATGTCAGTCTTCCTTTATGACGTTTCTTATTGTTATGCATTCCATTTGTTTGACTCGAGTATTTGTATTGTCTGTAAAGTATGTAATGTTTTTATAGCTTGTTTAAAAAACAAACAAAAAAGCCTGTAAATACATACGAACTGATCACAGTACCGCTCTGTTGGAAGACATATGATGATGTACTGTTTGTAAGCAATAATACATGACAGTGCTAACTTTACAAGTAGCATAAGGATAAGTTCCAAAAATACCTTTGGGAGTTAATAGCCTTGTTTGAGTTAATGAATATTCTTAATCATTTTTTATAAATAAATTCAAATGTCCTTCTGCTGGAGTATATAACATTGTTTACACAGCACAATTTCGGTCACAGAGGGGACGGTCTTTAGATCTATGGCTTCATCCGTACACACTTTGAGTAAGAAATGAATGGCTTGGCTGCACTTCTGCAAGATGAGGAAGACTGCAAAGGTTGAATAGCCCTGTCTCTAAAGGATGAGAGATGCTATTCTGCTTCTGTGCTGATTCCTGACAATTCCTCTGCTTAAATTTGGAGTCTTTAAGTCCTGATATTGAACTGATGAGACTTGGGCCTCCAGTAGGAAGTAGTTCTCTTCTTATTTCATATGCAGATAAACAGTGAACTTACAAGTCACGTCTTCGTTTGAGTTGTGTATTTTTCAAATTAGCTACGAGATGATGAGATGGGTTTATTCCGATAAACTAAACATCAAACTTATAGTTTGAATTGAATAGGTATTAGACTGTACAGAGCAGCATAACTATTTGAACAGGTATCACTGCTTTAGAACCCCCCACCCCCAATTTATAAATGTATATGACCTACATTTTATAGGAAAAAAATGTTTTTAAATGCTAGTCATTTATATAATACGTGCTTTGAAGGATTTGCTAGTCCACTTCTGTCACTTTTAGTACACTGGTATCTTTTATATGTAATGTATGCTTTTTATTATTATTATTATTATTATTATATTATTATTATTATTGTAGTAAAGCATTTCAGTGGGAGGAATTTTGCAACAGTATGAGGCGTTGAAATTTTCATTGTCAGAAATGAACTATACTGGACTTTGTCTGTCTAGTCTTGTCTTTCTTTTAATGCTGTCTGGAAGGGAACTTGGTATTCAATAAAGCAAGTGACCTTTTATTTTGAAGGCATACTATGTAGTGCTGAATTGGACCTGGAAATATGATGAATTTGAAGACAGAGAAATTAGTACAAAATCTAGTGTACAGAAGAAATTGTGTTAAGAAAAACCTGATGATATGTGTAGTAGAACACTGTTACAGTGCATTTTCTGATATAGTGTTATTTTCCTGAAGTCCATATGCCTTCTTTGTATTTCAATTAATAATAAAAAAAAATAAATTAATCCCTATAGATAAATTTAGGATAATAGGTTTATTTCAATGATTATACAGTATTTCTTTATCTTACAACATCTGTTCCGTCCCTTTATTATCAGACAAAAGACCATAACCTGAATTCCATTAGTGAAAGTATGTACATAGGTGAGAGATGGTTTTGTAGGAACCTGAAAAGTATGAATTTGTATATTCCTTATGTTTCTGACAGAAATCAGTACGTGAGTCTTTCTTTATGCCTGTGAAATGAGGAATTTCCCGATATCGAGAGAGTGTGTGTGTGTGTTTGTGTGTGTGTGTAGGTACATGAAAGATGTTTAGGTCTCAAGGCAAAAGTGATAGAAGTATAAAAGGATTTAATGTAGTTCAACACGTCATTTACATTTAATATGTAAAAGAAACGTTTAAATTTCATAATTCAAAAAAGACAAAAATAGTTTTGCAGGAAACAAAACTATTTGGATAGCAGGCTTGACCAAATAACTTTTTTTGGTTAAACTTGATATATTTTAAATGATTCTATTTCTGCCTTTATTCCTGCCCTAAAAGCAACTTAAAATATTTTGGGAGTTACTCTTCCTGTTTGTTTGACTGTGAGTGTAATTTATATCATGGTTTACAAAATGTGGCATGAAGGATTGGATTGTTTTATCTGTATAATACAGTGAAAGGTTGCTTTTTTTATTTTTATTTTTTTTTTACATAATCATGGTGAATGGTATTGTATTCTTAGGATTGATTTATTCATTAAGTGACTTAATGAGTTTCATCACTTTTGACATTATTGTTTTCTTAATGGTTAACTTAGTCTTTTGGGGTTTATATTACCCTTCTATGTATTGTGATACTAAGGGAAGTTATGTTTTTGCTTTATTTTTAATGAAACTAATAGTTTGATAATTTATATTTGCAAATGATGCATTTTAAATGTGGTCACTTGCTGTTTGAAAAATAAAAATATAGAATACTGTTTTATGAATAGACTTAGCAGTATTTTTCATGTTAGATAATTTCAAACAAAATCTTTTTTAATGAGACAGATGAAGGCATGTAAAGATACGTATTGTGCAAGAACTGAAGTGGATACCTTCAACAATTAAATGGAATATTTAAATATTTGATTTGAGACATATAAAACTTACTTGGGTTTTCTTTCCTTTGTATATCCTTCTTGCCTCCTTTGGTTATAGAAAACAGAATCTCTGACCTTAATTTTAATCCTGGACTTCTTAGAAGATTGCACTGGAATCACTTTAATAGAAACACCTAGTATTAGACCAGCTTTCCTTTTGTGATCTTGTTTACACTAGAGGGAATTTATTCAGTGCCAGCACCTCTTCATGCAAATGAGAATCAGGACTTTGTTTTAATCTCGGTTGCAAGAAAAGTGAACTTTACTGCTCAAGTTTTTAGTCGATTGGATAACAATGTGCCCTGTCTGCGCTACATCGTTTTGTAGCGTGGGTAGTATACAGAGTATTTAATATGTAACATAGATTTTTCTATCATTGAAGCAAATATGTAAAAACCGTTGAAGATCACAGCATTTATGCACTTATAAAACCAGAAATGTGCCCTGTAGCATTAATTACTGGTAATTTTGTTTTCTCGCCATTATTTATTCATGTGTTAAATGCATTGTTTTCCCCGAATCTTTTGGTAGCATCACTCCTGATAAAGGCTTGATTTTTGTGAAATGCGTGGCTCTCTTGATTTTACTTCGTGTAAGAACAAGTTTTGCTTAACAAAATGTGAAAAGTCGCACGATGCCTTTTAAAGAGAAAAAAAAACCCTTGTGAAGTTCTGTGCTAAAACTTGAGCCACGATCAGAGGAGCACTGCAGGAAGAGCTCTGTGGGTCTAGGATGCCAGTGGCTCCCACCTGCTGGGTACGGCCCCGCTCCTGGAGCCCACAGAGTCACTACCTGGGCGTTCTCCACCAGCCACCTCGGGAAACCCCCCTCTGGGCAGCGGTGGCTGCACAAGAGGAGCTTCTGCACGAGAGGAGCTTCTCGTCTGGCTTTAGCCTAAACTCCTTCTGAGGATGTTCAACCCATTTGGCTGAATTCGCATGGTAGCAGCAAAAGGGTACTCTTGAGATTTGCTCTAGCGTCTTCTCCAGGGGACGGCAGCCCTAGCAGGGATGGCCACGCACAGCCGCAAGGCAGTGACAGGCGCAACCAGCACAGACCTTTCTGCGGGGACTATCCGAAACTGGCCTTAGGAAGGCTGCCCTTACTCGGTCCCTCTTAGCTGGGTGAGGCCGTAGTCCCTGCTGTCCCGTACTGCCTCTACGTACTGCTGAAGTGTGGAGTGAACACCACGCTTTGCCTTTGTGGCGCTGATACTCTAGTGTGCATGTTTTGGTATTGTTTTTTTAAAATAGCCTATCAAGAATTTAACGAGGTGTGTTAACACCCAGCCAGTATAGTAACTACTTTTAATGGTTTCATGTTTAATAGTTTTAAAATGTGGGTGCACTTTGCAGTATGCCTGAGTAAGCAGCATCTGCGTACTCAGCCACCCTGCTTGCCTTTAGTTTTGTTATGTTTGCTTACATTAGTTATACTGATTTTTATTTGTTTTAATTATGTGGTGGAAGTAAGAAATCAAAGCTGATGGTTTCTGCTTATTGACTTTACTATTTGACAATTTTAATCATGGAAGTGATACTGAAAAGAAGACATTTTTCAATATTTTGATGTTCTAACAATTGCCAGAACCTACACTTTGTGTTGAGTGAGAAAAAGAATCCATTAAATTAGCTTGCCCCCACCCCCCCAGAAGGAGGAAACAGTTTTCTGTTAAAATGATGGGTTATTTGTTTATTTAGAGGGTTGGAAAAAATCTCTTTCTCCAAAGTTAATATTTTTCTTGCCCTGCACAGGAGAAACTTTTGTAGCTCCAGAATAGGCAGCAGGTTTTGAAAGTAGAGAGATTTAGAGGTGGGCTGCTTTAGGGAGGTAGTCTGCAGGAGTGCCCAGTTTGTTGCCTATCTTCTGCCTTGCACTTGTCAAATCAACGGAAGATAGTTTCCTATAAAATATTGTTTGCTTTTTTTGTCTGCTTTAGTTGCCAAGATACAGAGTTTAAAGAAGAGAGCTTTCCACTGGAGCGGGGGGTTAAAAGGGAGCCCACGTGTGCTGTCCTTTGAGAAGCCAGCAGCCCTGCCCTGGTGGCTCAGGTAAGTTGCCTCCTCCGCAGCGTCCTTCCCCTGTCACACCGGGGCTGGTCTTCAGGCTCGTAACAGCCCCGCGGCAGCATCTGCTCTCGCTTTTGAATTTCAAAGGCAGTCAGACGCATGCACGTACGAGTCGCTGGCAGAAGTGAAATACGATGATTTGGTGAGGTTCCATCTTAAAATGCGTGCATATCTTGCGCAGTTCGGCCAACTACCTCACTTTTGCCAGTGTCGGCAGCCACGCACATCGTGCAAAAAGCATGGGATCCAGTTCCTCCCACCATTGTGGGTACTTCCTTCTGGATGTTTGCTGGGTGTACAAGTAACTGCTGGTTTTTCCACCTGGGAGTCCATCTCCCTGGGCACTTTTTCGACTTGGAGGCCATCTCCCGTCTGACGCAGGAGAGCCAAGGCATGTTGCCGCGTGATAATCCTACGCTCCTGCCTGCTGGTAACAAAGCGGCTTGGCTTTTGTTTGGCCAGCGGCTGCACCTTTCAAGCCTCCCAGCTAGAAATGTGGGGGCCTAGTCCCAAACCAAGCTTTGTGCGGGTGTTCTTGCACATAGGTCAATGCGTTGGCCGCAGCTTGTACGTAGCTGCCTTCGTGTAGAGGAGGTGATACCTTCTCAGCAGCCTGAGAGAGGTAAGCTGGCCCAGCTGTGGAAGTGCAAGCTGTGCCACTGAACACGTTCGTTTTCGCTTTTGTTTGCATATACGTTTTTTTTCTTGTGGTCACGTGTGATCATTAGTGCCATTTCGGAGTGGCCAAAGTAACAGAGCTTTTGGAACTGCTGTTAGATCAAAAGCACTAGCCTGGCCTAAGTGAAACCGAGAGGATTCCATTATTTTACCGGTGTAACTTTTGTAATATGAGTAATGACCGTTGAAGATGTAGAATTTCTACACTCTAAAAGCTCTTCAGGAGCATCACTTCCTTAGTTGGGCTGTCTTGTCGCAAGATAAACTGAGTCATGAGAGACGATAAAGCAGCGACTGCGAGTGCTGGGAATATGTTCAGGGTAATTGCAAGGTAATCTCAACCATGCAGTAACGCGTGAGAGCAAAGCAGAGGATGTCATCGGAAGCCCAAAGGATGACTTGTTTGTTTTCTCTCAAGTCCTGTGTTTTCTTCCATTTGTCTCGCCAGTTCCTGAAATCATCTTTGTTATAAAGTTAATTAGAGACACAACAGCCTAAGAAAGTTACAGCTCCGAAAGATGGATAAGCAAGCGCAAGGGTACCTGTGCGCCACAGCGATCTTGTCCTCCAAAACAGGAGTCAGAAAAGAGGAATTTTTGAAGATGGTATTTGCTAGCGTAAAGCAAAGATTCCAATCAATGTAAACAGGATGATCAGTCCCCTAGTCAAACGTGTAGCGAGAGTGGCGGATGTTGCAGCTACTTGAAAATGAGCCGTGAGGACAGCGTGAGTCCCCACGTCAGGTGCAGAAACGCGCTTTGGCAGCGTTGGCTCTCACTCGGTCCCTCTTGGTGCCTGAAACTCCCATTTTAAGGAACTGAAATACGAATGTTGTTTGTGGTGATGCTCAAGGTACTACACCTATAGCTGCTGTTATCATGCGCTGAACAAAATCAGGTAAAATGTGTTTTAAAAGCAAAATATTTTCCAGTTTGCAACTTGGAGTGAACTCGAATAGAAAACAGCTGGCTCTTCGTCTGGGAACGTACTCTTTACGTGTAACAGCCCGTTTTACTGTTGATCTGGGGTTTGTCTGGAGGTCGTTAGGTGATGTGATTAGCTAAATTGTGTAGTGTATTCACAGTTCGTGCTGTGTGTGTACGTGGAAATCGGCTTGCGCGTTGCTGGGTTAGGAAAGACAGGTATGTCTGGCAACTGAAGGAGACCGTGATGAGGGATGTGATCATTGACATCCATTGTACTGAGAATCAATCCTTCCCGCATGTCACAGGATTGCTCAGACCTGTGGAGGTTTCAAATTCACGTCTGCCCGTGCTGACCGACCTCTGCGCTGCTACTTTCCCTGTTTCTGGGGGCCGCACTTGTATCTTTGACACCCCTGTATTTTTCCCTTTACCTGCTTCATCCCACATGACCTTTTGTCACCTCCCTCAGGCTCTTAAATCCATCTCCAGACTCCATTCCCTGGAGCAGTTTCCACCAAGTGACACCATACGGACTATCGAAAGTCTTCTCAAGTCGCAGTTCAGCATGCCTGACATTCAGGTCTGCCAGGCTTCGGATGCTCCATCTGACAGTCCCGAGGACCTACGTAGCTTGAGGGGTCGTAGCTTGAGCTTCCTGCTGGTCTCGGGAACCCGCAGCATTCATTGCTAGCCCTAAAAGCACCCAAGAATTGGACTTTGATAAAACAATTTTAACTTTTAGTTGCATTTCCTANCCCCTTTTCCTCCCAGTAGAGCTAAGGTACTCAGCATAAGGAGAGAGAATTTTTAATTAGGCCTTTAAAAAAATCTTTCTCAAATGGTTTGCGATGGTTTTCCTGGAAGGTGGTGGTGACCTCGGAGTGCTGTGGAGGAAGGCTCGCATGATCACACTGGTGGCTGAGCCAGCTGTGAGTCACGCAGCCATCCCGAGCGTGCGCTGGGGGAATTTATACCGTTCCACATCATCACATATTTGGTATGAGTGATCTAAGTTAGAGCCGCTTCTCTTGCATTCGGGTTACCTCTTTATTTTCAAAGCCTTTTCTTTAAAGAAAGCGAAGCGCTTTGCACGTGACCGCCACTTGCTGATTGCCCTTGGAGAAGTGACAGTGTGTGTCAGTCTACGGTTTTGCTCACGTGCTGAGCATGGAAAAGCAGCGTGCTCCTCAGGAACGCACGCAGCCCCGCCGAAGGAGCGCTGCCCACTGGATTCTTTTGCCAAGAAGGAAAATATTGAAAATTGGCCATGATTTAAATAGGAGCAGACGGAGACCAACGCCGAGCGCTCCCGAAAGAGCTTTTTAACAGCAGTGCTTGGTGATGGTAATGTGTCAATGCGGTCCTTGAAAATAACCTTTTGCGGGATTTCTGCCGTTGTTATTTCCAGTGGGGAGGCAGGATTTCCTAAAGGAGTGGTCAGCGTTGGGGGGGTGGCAGTGGCAACTGCCCCAAGAAACTTCTTCAGCGCTTGCTTAGCGTGCACGGGCGCGTGTAGGGGCAGGCGTGCCTGCAGGCAAGGCACAGGGCTCGGTCCTTAGGGAATTAGTGACTCTTCACCAGTTCTGCAACAAATCAAAGATACTTAATTTTGCACCAGCCCTAAGATGAGAGAATCTGGCTGAACCTGTTCCATGGTAGTTGTAAAGAGCGTACTCTTTGAAGGGAGCCAGAGGAGAGCTTCTGAAATATTCCAGGTATGGGATATCTCCGGGAGAAGTTTCCTCAATTAGGCTTCATCCTCTTTTGAGAAGTCGTCTGTCTTCTCTGAACTCTTGCTTTCCTTTTCTGCCCCTCGCTCGTCCTTGTTGTTTCCATCCAAGAGTAAAGGCTTGTTTATACTTTGTTGCTGCGGGACACTCTGGAAAATCAAAGCGGGTTTGCTAGATTACATGGATGGCTTGTATGGACACTTTACTGAAAATTAAAATGGCCCTAACTCATTTTGCCTTACTTCCTTTTGGAAGTAAAAGAAGTCAGTGAATGCTATCCAAGCTCTAAGGAAGGGTGTCTGGCTTTAGATTTAATCCTGTTTACGTTAAGACTATCCAAAATTTCGTGCCTTTCATTCAGATGGAGCTTTGTCTAGGTGGGGTCACAGGGTTTCTTGGCGGCCCTGAACAGGGAAGTTATGCTGAAGCGAGTTCCTACTGAAACCAGGTTGCAGCCGCTCCTATGCGGAATTGGAGTCCCGTTTCCCTGCCGTTGGCAGCTTTCCCTCCTGCTGAACCGAGCAGCTATGAATTTTATTATTTTAAAT
>VYXH01009896.1:88728-123318 GCA_013397275.1 Burhinus bistriatus | reverse complement strand
TTTTTTTTTTCTTTTTCCATTCCAGGGAAACACCGGCATTGTAATGGGCATGTTTCTGGTGTCCTTTGTTGTCCTGGTTGCCCTGGTGACAGTCTTATCTGGAATTGGGGTGTGTGAGAAGTGCAGCATCGGAAGTGGAGGAGTCTACTCCATGATTTCTACAGTCCTTGGAGGTCAAGTAGGGGGGACCATTGGCCTCCTTTATATTTTTGGCCAGGTAATTAAAAAAAAAAGTTATTTAAAGAAAATTTAGAAACCTTTCAATGCAGATATTAATCTTGTCCTTTCCTGCTGCAGGAAGTAATGCTCGAAGTAAAATCTGAGTAATGCTCCAGTGTGCTGGACGGCATGGGAGAGCACCATGGGGAGCATTCAGCCCCACTCCGCTCCCCAAGAGCAAGCCCGTACATGGCTGTATGCCGCCTGGCATGGGTCACGGTGGAAGAACTGGGTGTCTGAACAAGTGAACCATGCAGGACATGCTCTCCCATCCCAAATTACCCCCATTGCCAGGACATGCCCTTGCTGGTGAGAGACTTGACTTAAACTGAAGCAGGAGAGGCCAGGGTGGCCACCTAAAGCACAGCGAGCGGCTGTGGGCTGGCAGGTTGGCCTTGGCATGCTCCCTGTGCCCTTAGGGACAGGGCAAGCCTTGGCTGCTTCCCTGCGGGAGCCAGCAGAAGTGGAGCTGGTATGGGAGGAGAGCTGGGCAGAGGTAAGGGCAACAATTAATTGACTTCTTGAGATCCCAGAGTCACAGCTCTGGGTTTTCTGAAAGGCCCCAAGGAGCTGTCATGGTGGTAAAGCACCGAAATACACGAGTAGTAAACATAAAGAATGGAAAGTAATCTCTTAAACCTGCAGTAACTTAACCCCCTCCCCCCATAAAGATGTTATGAACAGTATAAAATGTGGTGAGCAGAGAAGCATTTTTATTGAGGTTTGTTTTTAACTGAGTGGCTTGCAGCAATCTCCGAAAACCCTTAAAAAACCCCAAACCAAAAATAATCCCTTCTTCTCCTTTCACTCCAGATTAAAAGCAAGTGTCCATAAAATACAAACTGAACACAGTTACGAGCCAAGATATGGAAATGGGCCACACATGAGAATCCTTCCTGTCATATTTTCCACTCTGGCTCTCCGAGCGGACCCCGTCTGGGAAAGCAATCAGGTTGCAGCCTGTCCTGAGGGTTGTAAAAGCTGGGCTGCGGCCACCCCAGCCCCTGCCTCGACATCCCACGCACATGGGGGGCTGTGGGGTGGGAGCTGGCAGCTCGCTCAGGAACGCTTTGCCCGCTCCCGAAAGCTGATGCCTTCCCTTTCTCTTTGGCCGTGCTTTCTGCCCAACGTGCTTTGCACCAGCTGCAGGCTGCTCCCCCGCTACCAGATGCTCATGTAACCTCCGTCACAAGGCGAGTCCGGCCAGAAATGGGGGTATTCCCCATTCCCTGGTCTGACTGGGGCACGTGGGGAATGACGGGCCACGTGCTGCTGGTGCCTTGGGAGATGAGAGGTGGCTCCACTACCCTGGGACTGCTGCAGAGGTGGGCTTCTGCTGCATCAGCTAATGTGAGCTGAGACCCGGTTGGACTTTGCTGTCCTCCTGGGATGCTCCAGAGGAGAGTCTTAATCAGGTTACCCTAAACGATGCAGCATGCATCTACTAAGTCCTATGGAGACCAACGTGTGTTTGGTCACCGCAGCTCTAACCATGAGGCCGGGGTTTGGTGCTTTTCTCTGCAATCTCCTTTCCTGGAGTGGGTTGCTGTAAGACCTGTCTGTGCAAGCAGAAGTTTTCCGGGGTCCAGCCCCAAAAATCCCAAAAGCAAAGACAGTGGCAGCATTTGTCTGGGTGTTGAAAATCAGTTATGTTCCTCGCCCAGCAAAGTGTGTGGTTTACAAAGGCTCATAAGGGACTGAGTTCAGCAAATTTCAGCCTAGAACTCGGTTCTGATTTCAAGTCAGGTAGTTCATGAGAAACCAGCCCATGTCACAGTGCCGCTGGTGCCCTGGCCATTGCTGCGTGCGAAGCAGTGGGGTGTTTGTGGGCACCCAGCTCCTCCGTTCTGCTGGTGAATGCTCATGGTTCACCAGAGGAAAGGCTTCAAGGAGGCTCGCGGTGCTGAGACTGTCGGAGGCTTGCTGTGCTCTGCTCCCTTCAGACTGTCCTTGCACATTCCTGTCCTTGGCGTGAAAGGAAAGAAAACTTCTTTAGTTATGAAAACTTCAAAAACTGACGTTGGTCAGGTACAGGGAGTTGGGGTTAGGTGATACTGCTTTCTGTCTACAGGGCTTTTCCTCATGTGAGAGGCAAGAGCTGCACCTGGTTTTAATGCTTTTATTGGAGTTAGACTCTCTTTGGGGTTGGTTTGGCTTCAGGTCTCAAGTGCAGTTTTTGCGGGTGCCCCAAGCGGAGCTGTGCTGGTGTGGGGTGTTGTCCTCTGCTAGCTCAGGAGGGACCTGTTTTCAGGGAAAAGCACCAATGTAGGACATGCATGGTCCACTCAGTAGGCCATGCTAAGCACAAGTAAACAAGAGTACATCCACTTTTTTGGGGTCTACCTTGCAGAGTCCAAGACGTCTGTGGTGGAGACATTCACGGTGGGGCTACCACAAGGAGAGACTTTCAGGGTGTAGTTCACCCAATTTCTGCCTGTGGCAGAAGTGAATCCTTCTCCAGGATCTCCAAATTGTAGGTGTCTTTGAGTCTGAACAGGTGAATCCCACACACCTTGCTTGCCAAAAACCACATGTGAACCCACAGCTCCTAGTACGGGTCAGGTTGTCCTGAACACCCTGAGTGGAGCAGTGCTGGGTCAGTCCGAGGGGGATCTATGGTGAAGGAGGGGTCTGCTCTGACTCTTGCTGGCTTGGGTGGGGGTTTTCTCCCTTCCAGTTGTGTGGGAGCCGTTCTGCACATCCCTCATTCATGGATGGGGATAGTGGGGTTGCAGGACCCAAGGTGACACCACCCGTGCCGGCGTGCAGCTGTGTGCCCGGACCTGGTTTGCCAGGGATGCCATGTGCTGGAAAGGGTTGTTGCGGAAATGTTAGCTAGTGGGAAGCTTTGGAGGGAAATGTCCTGGTATTTAGGCTTGCTGCCCCACAGTGGGGTTTCAGGCCTGAACCTGTGCTGCAGATGTCCCGTCCTGCAGGCTCTCAGCCACCCAGGGCAGAGCGCCTGTCCTGCCCTGCAGCGAGACAAACAAGCAGCTTTCCCAGGAGCTCAGGGGACACGGCTTGCACAATGCGCTCTCCTCAAAAGTGCAGGCTCCATTCCAGCAACGAGATGGGGAGCCGGTGAAACATCAGACTTTACATCCAAACTAAACACCGAGTTAAAAATAACCCCTGGGAGGCAATGAAGGGAAAGCAAACTGCCGTTCTTCAGGCAGGTGTTGAACTGGGACCCTTTCCTTCAGAGAAACAGAAGAAGGGAAGAAACTTAGAGGTTGACTCATCCTTTTCTCCCTTGGAGAAGCCAGTGTGGTTTCTACTGGAGCATTAACGGAGGGTAAATTTTAAAGCCGGTGGAAAGTTGCTGGGCTGCTGGCTCTAGTGCCCAGCCATCTCTGTTTACCCGGGCGGGAGGTGTGCTGCCCTGGCAGTGTGCTGTCTTACAGCAATAAGGTTGTATTGTGACAGCAAATGTCTCTCTGTCTGTCTGAACAGAGATGCCCCCAGCCCGGCATGGGGGCTGCAGATGGGGATCCCTTGTTCTCCCGTAGGGCACTCACAGGTCTCTGTCCTTCAGTGTGTTGCAGGTGCCATGTACATCACTGGCTTTGCGGAGTCCATCGCAGATGTCCTGAGCCTCAGCAACATCTGGGCGGTGCGTGGGATCTCCCTGGCTGTCCTGCTGGGCCTGCTGGGGATCAACCTGGCCGGGGTGAAGTGGATCATCAGACTCCAGCTCCTGCTGCTCTTCCTACTGGCTGTCTCGACGCTGGACTTTGTCATCGGGTCCTTTACACACCTTGATCCAGGTAAAACTGGGAGTTCATCACATTGGGGTCAGGAGGCGTTAATCCCCTGGGATTTTCTCCTTAGGTGTCTTTGTGAAGTTACACATCTGGCAGAGGTAGAGTTCAGCGCTTCCAGACATGTCCCTGTCCTTTGCCTTTTAGAGACAACCCATAATTTTGCAAGGAGTCAGTATTTCCAGAGCATGACTGAAGATGCCTCACTTATTTGGGAGTTTCACCTCAGGAATCGAGCTCTCAATGCGTGCGCTTGTGATGGTTGTATTGCGCTGGGAGGTTTGCTAACAAGAAAGCGACTGTGTTTGTGGTCGCTGTTTGTAGCCTTCTGCTGTCTAACTCAGCATTAAGCATCGTGCCCACGAAAACGGAGGATTGTGACTTGGCGTTAAGGAGATCTTCTCCCCAGAGACCCCTGGGGTCACTTAGACCCTGGCTGTGGTGAAAAGTGCCACCAGCGCTGGCCCTGGGTTGTACACTGCTGGATTTGCTGCCCAGGGCTGTGTTGGGGAGCTGAGGAGGAGCTGGGTGGGCTGGGGCAGGTGACTGCTGGGGTTTCAAGGAGTTGTGGGTGCAAGTCTCCCCTGTTAACCTTCCCCAGCCTTGACTTCAGCCTGCAGCGCTGGCTCCAGCTCGGGCAAGGTGGAGGTTCGGGCCTCCCACCTGCAGCCCCCCTTGCACCCCAAGCCCCCTTCCCCTCCCTCTATCCTCATCCTGCGAGGCGTTTGCAGGGAAACACATCTCAAGACGTGGGGAGTTGTGGTGGAAGGGGTCCATGAGTGCTGCAGTGGCCGCTCCAGCAATAACAAATTGTAATTAGCAGAGTAAACAGAAGGTGTCACCTTTTTCTTGGCTTCCCCTGTGTCCAGCAGCACCTTAGGGGGTTGCAAGGGACCTGCTAAAGGCATTTTAAAGGAAAGAGCTTCAGTTTTGATTTAGTTAGGATTCAGCTGCCAAGCCGGATGGCAGGAGGCAAGTCATGTAGGTGTTCATAGTGCTGATGGCGCGGCTGTGTTTTCACGCTCCTGTGTTGTTTTGTGCTGCCGGTACGGGGTACAAGGACAGTGGGGTGGGTGGCCCTCTCTCTCTCGGAGAGAGCCTTGTGGAAAGGCATTTGCATTTTCTATTTAGCGTGTAATAAATGCCCCGAATGAAAGCCAGCAAAAGTCTCAGCAGACACTTGCCGACGAGAACGCGGCGAGGCCGGTTGTGCTCGGTGTGGCCTGTTTTGCAGAGAAAGCAACTGACCTGCTCCAAACAGCTGCGTTTCATAGGAAGTTGTTTTCTAAAGGAAACGCAGGGGGTGTGGGGGGTGTGTGTGTTTGCATTTCGGTTGTGCTCGGAGGAGACCTTTAATGTGGACCTAGAGACCTTTGTAATAGTAGAGAGAAATGAACGCTTGGGGTGAGAGCTGATGGTAGGAAAATGAACACGGGGCCAGGAGCAGAGAGTTAGAGGAATACAAACGTCAGCAGAAAACATGCCCAAGTTGAGATCAACGTAGTCGTCTTTGATTTCCTCTACTGCCAAGCGCTATCTCATTTTCTTCGGACAGAAAATAGAGAAAGGAAGGGAAAAAAGGCAGTTGAGCATTGCAGATGCTGCAGTTTAGCTGTGGCTGGCTAAAGAGAGGAGGGATTCCAGGGCATGGGTCGGGCTGATGGTGGCCGGATCCAAGCCCCAGATGGCAGTACCCCAGGGCAGCACTGCCTGTACGGTGGGACCTGCAGCCATATGGCTGGCTGGAGACACCCGTGGGTTTCTCTGCTTTTACAGACTGCTCATGTGTGAAAGAACTCTTTCGAGCCCAGGGTGAGCAGTTGGTTCCTCCCAAGTCCTGCATTTCCCCAGAAGGCCTCTGAGTGGTGTGTCAGCACCAACGGTGAATGCTGGGCTTCAAGAAGCCTCCTCGATCTGTCTTGCATGCTTTCTGCACGGCAGGGATGGATGCTTGTCTCTTGGGTGGGATCGTACCCATCAGCAAAGCATCCCTCCTGCAAGGCAGCACAGGAGGTTGCAGGTGGGACGTGGAGGTGTCGGTGGAGCTCCATCATTTTGAGAGTCGGCTGATGGCAGTGGCGGAGTGCTGTGAATCAGAGCCCAGCACCTGGGGAAGCATTTGAGACTGTTTTGAGATGGGCAATCGATGGAGAAATTAATTATCCTGGGCCTTGGGCAAAATTTTGCACCACCCAGAAGTTCGTTCCGTTCTTGCCTGGCGTGTTTTAGCTGCAGCCTTTCCTGCCCTGAGCCCGGGTGATCAGCTCTCCGCAGCCTTCTCGAGCATGCAGTTGCTTTGGGTTTGGTTCAGCGCCTGAGATGCACAGGGCAGCAGGCAGGGAGGAGTCATTTTTGAGGACAGACCTGTGAGCTGGGAAGATTTTGGTCGATGTCTTGCCTGGGTTGCTTCCTTGTTTTATGACAGGTTTATGGGGTTTCAGTTCACAGCCTCGAGTCTCGGTCTCCGAACCTATAAAATGGGCCTCGTGTGATTATCCTGCCTTTCCTGCTCCTGCCATGGCAGCCTTTTCCCTCACTTAACATTTCCAAGTGCTGCGCACATACCAAAGGACTGTGCATCTGCCAAGCAGCAGTTATTTGGATTTAAATAATCTCCAGGAATGCCTGTCCATCTTGAAGGTCTTAAACGGCTGCCTTTGTGTGGTTGCGCTGGGTGGAGTCCCCTGCTCTTCTCCCCGTTCCCTCAGCTCACACCCAGGCACACACCAAATCGGATATTGTCCAAGCACTCACTCCCTTCCTGTGGTTTGCCTTTATTTTTAGTTTGAGGACGGAGTGTGTTTACACAAAAGGGGGCTTCTTAGCAGGGCTTCCCGCTGCTTTTTCTCCTTTCCTCTCTATTCCTGTGGCTCGGTCCCGCTCCCAGAGCCGGCCGGGCTGCTGCAGCCCAGAGCTGGGACTGGAGGAGCTGAGCGGCCCCAGCAGACAGGGATTGCTCTGGGTCACTTGTCCAGAGGCTGCCCACCCCTCTGAGACTGCAGGCAGCGCTGCCTGCCTGCCTGCTCCCTGCCAGGCTGCTGTGTCCCTCTGCCCGGCCCCGAGGGCTTTAGCTCCTTCCCACAGGCTGCCTGCAGGGTGCGGGGGGACTGGCTGATTTTTTGGAGTTAATCCTAAATCCTCCCCTTGGCTCCGGCTGGCGCTTCCCTATGGACAGGTCACGGTCCCAGGCTGGGATGTTGGCCAGGGGTGGGTAGCGAGGAGAGAGGCTGCCCGTGCTGTCTGCAAACCAGCCCTCTTGAGCTGTCTCTGGCCACTCACCTTAAAATTTAGTCCCACCTCCAGAAACGGAGACCCCTGTGGTCCTTTCTTGGGATGGAAAACATCTGTTTTCTCTTTCTCTCTAGGCACAGCTTACTGGTTTTACCAAATCTAACGCAGGTGAATTGAAATCAGGCAGCGCTCGACTTCTCAACCCATAACCAAGAACCAGCGCTTGCTGCCCAACGGCATGGTAGCAACGCAGGGTTTTCTTGGCTTGCGTACGTTTGTGTTTTAATTCTGGAGGTCCACACCTCAAAATCAGCTTGAGTTATTTTGGGGGGAGCGGTGAACGTAAAGGAGAGGATGCTCCTTTCCGTGACCAGCTCCTCAGAACAGTACGTGTTCTTTTTGGCCTCTTCACATCCCAAATGTTAGAGTCATGGAAAAAGAAGATAAGCGCGCCGTTAATGCCCACACTTTTATTTTCCTAGCGTATCTCTGCTAATTTTTGTGTAGGGTGACTCCCAAATACTCCCTTTCAATTAGGCGCCTGCTTTCCTGTTTTGGCAGCGGCTCTCAGGTGCCCTGTTGAGGCAGAGCGGCTGCGGGAGCGCATGGTGGGGGGGGCGGCTACTGGGGGGAGAGCTGGTGTTAATTTGTTTGCGCTTTGTTGGGGAGATGAAAGGAATTGCAACACGAGCAAAAGGGGCCTGACAACAGCCTGGGGGAAAGAAATAATAAATGATTTTGTTGGGAACTCAATAATTGAGTCACCTTGGCTTGGGGCCCCCCCCAACCCCTTGTCCTGCAGCAGACGGTACCATGTGGCTGGGGCGAGCGTGGACCTTGGCTGTGTGGGGCTGAGCCCCTCTCCTCCTGGCTGGGAATTCCGGGTAGTTCATTTCCCAGGGACATGGGGAGGCTTGAAAGGCACGTTGCTGTCAGGGTGCTTCTGCTTGGGATTATTTTCCATGCAAACCACATCCTTCATCTCACCCACTTGGGTTTTAGCTTCCTGAAGCTGCTCACACAGAGCCTAGAAAACCCATTTATTATTCTCACTTCTTCCCCCGAGGATGAGTCCTTTGGACCGTTCATCCCCCTCAGGCGTCCTGTGGCCGAGCCAGGGGAGCTGATGCTCTCCCGTGGGTACCACTGGCGAGGAGCTGCAGGAGAGGAGCTTCTCCTGGGGCTGCTCCAACAGAAGGGGAACTTGCAATTGTTAAAGTGATTTATGTATATAAACACTCGGGTGTTGTAAGGATGCCTCAAACGGTGCCTCGGGGGCTTTGGTAGATGGAATTAATTAAAACATATTCTCACATATTTAATGTGAAAGTGATCAAAGTGTCCTAATCGGAGGCTTTTGCTTGGCTCTGGGTTGTTTTATTATATTTTTGGGCACGAGGGGTGTGCCCCATTTTCATAAGAGAGGGTGCAGGAAGGATGTGTGTGTCAGAAGATGATCTGCAGCTAATCCCGGAGGCTTTATCCAGGCTGATTGCTGACTTCCTGGCCTGAGACACATCTGGAAACTGGCATCAAGTTCCAAGTAGAAATCACCGAGTGAGCGGCAGCGGAAAAAAAAATCCCACTTTGCTACCGAACAAGGTAGACACCGTGGTGAATAAAAGCAGGAGGCTGTTAATACGCTCTTTATTTATTAAAAAACACGGGATTGGTTTCCCCAGGTTTTTCCAATTATAGCGCATTGAATGGCCCTGACATCACTCTTGATCCGGGGCCAGCCTATTCAACAGTCTGGCGAAGACATTTATTAACTGGTTACCTGCCAATTGTCTGGGCTGGGAGCTGCGGGACAGATGTGTTTTGAAAAGTGATAACATTGTTAGGGGCCTTATTTAGATAGCGAGAGGAAAGCTACACCACTCTGTCCAGGCTCTCTGAAGTTGGTATTTAAAGCAGTTTATTTAAAAAAAAAAAAAAAAAAAAAATTGGGTTGAGGTGTGACTTTGCGGCATGGTTCCACACTGCCACCCTCTTTGTAGGTAGGTTTTCATGGTGTTTCCTCACTGGAGGACACCTGGCAGCAGGACTTTGTTGAGGAGCAATGGTCTCGCCTGCTGGTGGATGCTCGGGGTGTCGGTACAGCTGCTGGGGGCTGGGGCTGGCATCCCTCTGCCCCTGCTCTGCCGAGGCTAGGCGGGATTTCTGAGCCCACCACCCTGAAACATCTCCCAGGAGGTAGGTAAGGAGGAAGGGAGGAGAGCTCAGGGCCTGCGGGTCCCTGCCCTCCTGCACCCACTGGGCTGCGCTGGGGATGCCATGTGCATCTAACCTGCTCTGAAGTATTTCCAGCAATGGGTTGTCCACTGCATCCCTGGGGATCCCACCCCAGTTACAGCTATCCTGAGCTAACCCCGGCTTTGTGCAGCTGAAACCCACCGCTTTGGGTCTCTCGAGGACTTGGGGACCAGCTGATGTCCTTTCTTTCTGCATTACACCACCTTGCTTGGAAGACCTCTCGTGCTCCCCGTTGATCTTCTCTTCTCCAGGCTGTGACATCCGAGTGGCCACGCGGGGCCTGGGAGTGAGCAGCCCTCTGCTGCGTGTGCCAAGGAGGAGGAGGGTCCTGACCTCATTCGGCACCCTAAAACATGCTGCTGCACAGTGCCATCAGGGCAGGGCTGGCCTTGGTCCATCCCTGGAGCGGGAGAGGGTTTGCTGAGGCTATTACAGGTTTAAACTTGCTTAATAGGTAATACTGCTCCTGGTTTATACGGGAGATTTTGTACGTAGTTGGTTTAACCTTTAATTTCTTTGCTGTTTCCCTGCGAGGCGACACTAAGCTTGTCTTCCTAGAGCTTGTAAAAAAATCCTGAAATACCTCGGCTGGCTTTGTCCCTGGCTAGACACTGCCTTCACATGGGCTTTCCCCACCCGCTCCCCCTGTAAAACCTCCCGTGCAGGCTCTCCATTTAGCAGCAACTTGTTTAATGCTAGAGACCTAATAAAACTGACTGGCTCGAGGAAGATATATATCATCCCGTAATCTCTCCATCTCTCCCCGTTGCTTTGTTTAAACTGGACAGCTTTACTTAATTGCATTGATTTTTTTTTTCTTCTTTTTTTGGTGCCACTACATAATTGTTTTCAAATGAGGTAGATATTTTACCTTCTCTTTTTTCATTCCCCTAGTGTTTAATTCCAGTCACAGTTCAGCTGTGCCCTGAATCAGCTTTCCTTATTTAAGGATTTAATTTATGAAGATGATTTCTAGATACTAGTTTTTTTCTCCAGCCGCTTCACTTCTAGTTTACAGTCATCCCCCTAGGTTAAAGAGAAAACTTTGTGCGAGACATGGGTTCTTATCTATGGCTCATCGTCTTCTCTGCTGGCTTGGATTAACAATTTTTGGCCTTTTTTGGCTGTAGGTAAGGGATTTTAGCCTGGTTGTACCATTGCTAGCTTGGATGATGGGCCGGTGGTTCTTGCTGGTTTTCTTTTCTGCTCAAAGGGGAAATGCATTCACTGAAAAATGGGATTTTAGTAGGGAAAATGTATTCTCTGATTTAAACTGAATTCAATTAATAGTTTCAAACAAACAAAAAAAATGCTTTTAGGTGATAACATCTTGCTTAACCTTTCCAAAATCAAACACTGATTTCCAGTTTGATTTGCAGTCTGAAACTAGACTTAAAGCTGTAGCTGTGTGTGTTGTATAGAGGATTATGAAAACCTCCCAAAAGTAAAATCAAACTATCATTTTGGACAGATAATCAAAAAATCAACAAACAGGGTAGTTTTGAAATACCATTGTCATCTGGAGAATATATCCGTAACTTGGAAGTACTGGATGATCTAGCTGTGAGTATGACAGAAGACTCTGTAGACCATAGCAGGGTCCGGTTGATTATGTTACATTTTGGTTAACTGCTTTCTTTTGAAAGATGGGGATTTAATCGACATTTGATGTATTGCTTTGTCCCAAGCAATACATGGAGTAGCTTCGAGTTAGAGAGAAGGTCACTCCAATGAGCCCAAAGGATGTGTGTCATCGCCGCTGCCCCGCAAATGCCATTCATTTTCCTCCAATTGTTGTGCCTTGACTCAGCCTAAATTCTGATTTCTCAAGGATGGGTTTTTTCATCGGAGAAGTTCTGCAGAGTCTCCCACAACCAGGGACTCTGGGCATGACTTCCAAGAAATACCGCTCTCTAATTAATAATAATATGCCATTGATGCAAACTATTTTCCTAGAAAAAGGGTGAAGCAAGGAACATTTTACTTCTCGTCCTCTTTGTAATGAATAAAACCATTTCCGTTGGCTGGTTTGCATACTGCTGAACAAGCCAGGTAGTGGATACCACATCAAAATATAAAATAGTAATGGAAGGATTTTATGTATTACGGCAAGTCTGGTGCTTCGCATTAAATAATGTAAAACATAAGTGGACTTCATAAAGTTGAAATACCCATATTAAAATCTCTTCCTTTTTTCTCCTAACCAAAATTTCAGATATTCCACCTGCAAAAAATATCTACTTTTTGGCTTTTTTGCAAAAAATAATTAAAACTCACCAACCTGTACAGACAGAGTAAGTGCCAAAAGGGCTCTACTAGCTACTGCCACAGGCACATTCCTGAGTTTTCCTTTATTTAAGCAGTGCTGAGGCACTGGCCTTTCGTGATGAGGAGCTGCCCCTATGGGCACTTTCAGGCTTTGTGTGTCCTCTTGTGTGCACTGGTGGTGTTTCACTTCTCCATCCTCTTGAGAAGCTGAGGTAGAGATAAAGCAGGTGCATGGGAGATGGGCAGAAATTAGTGTTTCCTCCGACCCAGCCCGGTCCCGCAGGAGCCACGACGTGGCTGGGGAGAGCTTGGGGGAAGTATAGGCTGCTCCACGATTTGAGAGAGACGACAGCATCCTGCCGATGAAAATTGCCCCGTTAGCTAAATAAGAACGTTGGAGACCGATTTAAGCAGCTCCCTTTGTTTATTCTGCCTTTTGTGCTATTTCTAGCTGTTGGCCAGGACCCCTTATTGCAGGTCCGTTGGCTTTTGGGAGAGGAGGATGCTCGTGACCTGATGGCTCTCATGGTCAGGATGTGCCGAGGTCCCCAGACCGCAAGTAGATTGGGGTGGGGTGCGTTTACTGAGGGTAAGCCACCCCTGGGGCTTGAGTCCCCTTCTCGAGGTCTCCCAGCCTGATGAACTGGGCAGAGGGGGAGGATGGGAATACTTGGGTTTGTCACGTATGCAAAGGACTGATGGTCCCCGAGCGAGTTTTTTGCAGGTTTCCTCAAACAGCTCACGCTCCAGTGCTTCTGCTCTAGGCTTTCTTGCTCATTCGGAGGTTTTCAGTGCACAAATGCCGTGCTCCTCCATGCCTCCCATAACATGACAGGACATTGCACTGGCCGGTGTTAAACCTCTTTCCAAGAGCATCCTGCAGCAGGCCAGGCTGCAGGGCACGCTGCCCAAACCCCGAGCAACTTGAGAAGAAGTCGCCTGCTGCGTCCAGAGACTTTGGAGAAGAGCAAGACAGGAAAATAGACAGTGAGTGCTTCCCCTCGACAGCACTGTCAGTCTCCACGCTTGCTAATTTGTCAGCTCAGCTGAGAAATGTTTATGACGGGGGTGATTCATCACCCTGCAGCAAGGTTACTGGAAGCCATCGGTGTGATGCCTGTCTCCGTGCTGGCACTCAAAGCGTGACCAAAATACCCTGGTTTTGGCCCTGCTGGTGGTGGCCGGGATGGGCAGGTGCGGTGGAGGGTGGTTTTCGGGAGAGGGTTAATGGTGGGATCCCTCCGAGCCCATGGCAGCAGGAAGCCGTATTGTGTGTTGACTTTAAACAGGAGGTTTGGGAGATCAGCTCTGGAGCAGAAAACAGGGGCTCGGGAGGAACAAACACTCACTGCTTCAGAAGGGCGGTGATTTCCTTTCGGGTAAACACGTCATTAATCTCAGGGAGCACATTCTTTTCCATCAAAAGATAAGGGATTCGGGTTGCCTTTCTCAGGGCTTGGCCTTTTTAGATTGTTTTAACTGTGGCTTTCACTCCTTCAATTACAGACTTTACATAATCTCTCATTTTGGGTTTGCCGGGCTTATTATGGGTGCAGAGAAAGTCTTGGGCAAGGGAACTCCTTTCCTTCTTTTTTTAAAATTGCTCTCATCCTTCTCCCCCTTGCTGCCGTCTTGCCAATTTTTTTTTTTTTTCCACTAAAACCTGTCTGGTTTTTGCTACTTACAGCTCTGACGAATCTGAAACGTAAGTGTGCCATTTGTCCTGATTTATGAAACCATCTCCCTTGTGCTAATGATAAAATAGGAGTTTATTGGTGCACCGCCAGTGGAAAAATAGCAATGGGCTCCTCTCCCCGCCCCTCTTGCCACTGAACTTTAGTTTGACGTTTTTGAGGACACTGCTTGCCGTGGCCAGCAAGGCACAGGGAGATGCTGGCTATGGCACCCAGTGCTTAATTTTCAGGTGACACCCTCCTGCTGCATGGGGAGACAGCAGTCATTCCTGCTGCCTGTGGCTCGGGGTCTGCAATCGCTTTGAGCTCTTTTGATAGTAAATGTGTTTAATTGGGATTTAGGGATGACATTACACAGGGAATTTAGTCCCTTCCCATTCTTACCTCCTCTTCTTCCCAATGCTTTGTGCTTAGGGCTGCCAGCAGCTCCCGCATCCTGCATTTCTCTGTGCCCTGGCAGCTCCAGCAGATGCTCTGCAGTCTTTCCATGCTGATCTGTCAGTGTGGCCACGTGCCATTGTGTTAATTGCATAATAGCTGCGTTTTTATCACTGCGTAATCATTGACCTGCCTGTATTCCAAACAAAAATTCCTCTCTATTTTTGCCCCCACCTAGTTTAAGACTCCCAAAGCAGAAATACTGAGGCTGTGGGAGCTGTCAGCAGGTAGGACGTGGCCCTGAGGACTGAGACACCCCAAGGCCTGACGTCATTTGTGACACGTGGAGGGTGAATCTGCAGGGACAGGTATCAGAAGTCTTGTGTTTGTTCTTCTCCGTCTGGGCTGGGCTGCACATGCAGCATCTCCAGCTATGGAGCTGTGCTGCTGCCCACGACTCCTGCATGGAGCAGACGTGCTCCTGGCTCATCGGAAACGTGTGCTGATCCATGCTGACTCACATGGCACAAGTGTTGCACTGAAGCTCCAGAAAAGGGCAACCAGGGTTTGGTGATTGTTGTTCCCTGGGTAGGTGAGTCCAGTGGTAGCTGTCAGGAGACAGGGACACTGATCTCTTCAGTCCGTCCCATCCTCCTCCAGCTGGGCTTCCCTGCAGCTCTTCTCTTTTCCTTCTGTTTCTTCCCACTCTTCCAACCAGAATTTGTAAATCCAAAGGTGAAGCAAGGAGATGTCGTGGAAGGTGTTAAAACATTTTTGCACCTCCATACAAGTTCGGCGAAGGTTATGTTTATTCTCTGTACCTGCCAGCACAGCTCTGCCTCTTAATGCACTTTGCTTTCATGACTCACCGGTTCTCCGTCTTTTAGAGGACTGGGGGTGTTCTGGTGGAAATCTGTTCATGCGTCTCACAGGCTGAGTGCCAGCCCACAGCAAAGTGAGCCGTGGACTGGTGGCATGGAAAAAACACCATACCGTTCTCTGTCCACCTCCAGCGCTGCTTCCTTCTTGCCTTTTTGCTTCCCAACCTTTCTACATGTTTCTCATACATCTCTGCCTCTGTCTGCGCCGTACCAGGCTGGCAGCAGTAGGGCAGCGCCTGGGAGTAGAGACGGTAGTGTAGGACTTGCCTGGGAAAAAAAGATCACGGAACCACGGAATTTTTAGAGTTGGAAGGGACCTCTAGAGATCATCTAGTCCAACTCCCCTGCTGACACAGGAATGCCTAGAGCACATTACTCAGGGCTGCATCCAGGCGGGTCTTGGAAATCTCCAGAGAAGGGGACTCCACAACCTCCCTGGGCAGCCTGTTCCAGGGCTCGGCCAACCTCACCGTAAAGAAGTTTTTCCTTATGTTTGAATGGAACTTCCTATGTTCCTACTTGTGCCCATTGCCCCTTCTCCTGTCACTTCGGAACCACTGAAAAGAGTCTGGCTCCATCCTCCTTCCACCCACCCTTTAGATACTTATAAGCAAAGAAGGTGTGGTTTCTGCTGAGTTGGCATTTTGTGTGCTGTCCACGTGAGCGGGAGGTGGGACGACCTCAGGAGCTGGAGCTGGGCAGTTGCAAAGGCATGGCTGCAGAAGTGGCCCAGCCTTGGCAGAGCGTTGGAAACGTGATTGTTAATGTTGGTGTTAAACAAGCCCAAACACAGGAAGCCAAGCGTGTGCAGGGAGGGATGCGGAGGGGAGGCTTGCTGCTGCATCGCTTTGATTTCTTTGTTTTTTATTCTGTTGGGAAAGGTGATTAAAGTATTATTTATGACCCAGGTGCCCTCTTCATGCCTCTTTGATGATACCAGTCTTCTGGAGAGCTGCACTGTTTTCAGTGACTTTCCTTGGGTGCGCTGCATGGCGTTGCTGGGCTGGTTGCGGTCAGCCGAATCCATGTCATTCTCCGGCATGTGCGAGTAGCCCCTTCGCTGGCAAGCCGAGCTGTCGAGAGCGCGGCTGTGTCATTCAGAGCTGTTGTGACAGAGGATCCTGTGCTGCTTGTTGCCTCAAATTAAATTTCAGCATTTACATAGCATTAGGAGAAGGCATAGATAAAAAGGCTGTGGGGTTTGGACGACATTCATGGCTTTGCATCCATCTCCGCTCATCCACAGTTTCTGTGAGGATGGCTAATCCTGTGTATCTGCAAATGCACTCTGAGATGCTGACAAAACTGTTGCTGGTGGTGTTTTGGCATCAAAATATTACTTCGTTAAAGCCAGGCACACCTGACTTTCCCTTGGTGAGTGAAGATGCTCTTCTTATGTGACAGGCTGTGGCTAGGAAGTACACTTTGGTGACTTTGGTGACCGCCAGACCATCCATAGATGAGCTGCTTCTGCAGGCAGGGGCAGAATTAGTATTGCAAGGGCTTTTTAAGGGAGAATTCAGGTCCATCCTTGTTGTAAAGCACTTTGACCTATGTAGAAATTAATTTGGTTTAGGCCACCCAACAGTCATCTGATAGACCACAACTTCTGAGAGTTACCAGCCTGACAGGGCTTGACTCACCCACCATGGAGTTAACAGCTCAGAAGTACTAGGCTCGTACCTTGCCCTCAGCTAAGAGTTTGGAGGAAGAAAATGTAAGCATGTGGCTGGCAAATAGGAGTGAAACTTCATCTTACCGTGAAGGTGTGTGTTCAGGTGAGGATGGCAGCTGTGGGACCAGGCTGTGAGGGCCATTGCTGTTTCCTCCACACTGGTGGGCCTGGGTACCTCCAGCACCCGCACTGGGACCTCACTCTGTGTGGGCACTTGGACTGGTGTCCAAGGGGAACGACTGGATTTCAGAGCTTATGCCAGAAGGGTTTAGAGATGGAAGAAGAAAAGGGAAAGCGAGAGAGAGGAGATAATTATGCCAAGGGTATATAATTACTCTTTGGCTCTCCACCTCTTACGTCACACGGGATCCTGAAAATGCTGGGGTCAGACCTGGGAAATGGGCTGCAAGACAAACACTTCCAGCTGTTCCTCTGAAAGCAAATCTCAGCAAGTACCTTCCAGGCGGGAATGTGTGGGCTTACTTATTTAGGAAAAGAAAAAAAACCTCACCACTTCAAGCCTTCAGCATCCACCTTTGTAATTAAAATCTCTAATCACAAGCAGAGTGCAATACGTGACCGTCTTCTGGGAGCTGTTTCTTAAGGTGGTTTTCCATTTTTGCGTTATTTAGCCTCTGCCTCGGTACCAGGGTTTACTTAACCTTAAGCTTGTGAACAGGCTTATTGAATTTGGCCAAGACTTGACTAATCTGTAATGAGCTCCAGGTTGCCTAGGACTTGGCAGCGCCGTCGTCCTCTGTGCCGTTGCATAATGGCCTGACCCTGCGTAACCACGGCTTTGCCTCACACCCCTTCTCCAACATCCTTGAGTCCTGCTCCGAAACCCCAGGCTTTGTGGAGAGGCCACACTGCTAAGGTGGGTCCTGGGTGCCGAAAACTGCCTTGGATGCTTTCATCCTCTTCCACGGGGTGAGAGGTGGGAGAAAGTGGCAAGAAAAGCTTAAACATGGAAACCAGCTGAGGCGGAGGAGGGGGTGCAGCGATGGCAACCAAGTGAAGGCTGGTACCCCCTCCCAGGCATCTGTGGTGTCCAGGGGGACACGAGAATCCTGGCCACCTTCCTCCTCCTGCATCAGGCTGCTGTGCAGCCCCCTGTGGTCCCCCTGTGCTTGTGAATGGAGGTTGCTCATCCTGGAAGCTCTTCCATTTGAAACTTGCTAGGTGTTTTTTGTTGTTTATTACATCATTTTAATAAGGGCAACTGGAAGTACTTAATTTGTCAAAAATCACAGGAATAATTCAGATGTTGCTCTACGTCAATTTTTCCCCCTGTCGTTTATTTACTTCAGCTCAGCCACTTGAGAAATCTGTTATTTGCCTGCTTCTTATTGAGTATCTAATGATGAAAATAAATTATCACCACTCTCTATTGTGCATTTCCCATAAAGCTGACATGGCACAGAGAAGGAACCAGATTCTTTTCCTTCTAGCATGATACTGGGAAGATTGTTTATAGCACTTCAGCTCCAGCCCTCTGCAAGCCAACTGCGAGCAGGATCATTAAAGGCAGGATTTAGAGGCTGTGGGGTTGCATAAATTAGTTGAGAGCAAAATTTGTCAGACAAACATTTTGTAATGAGTGAGGAGGGAGGAATCTGGCTTGGATCTCATGTACCCAGCAGTTAGCTGGAGGAAAAGATCCTCTCACAAAAAAAGAAAAAAAAAAAAAAAATAAAATGATCTTGCCTCGTTTGGAGATCAGAGAGCCAAATATAGACCCTATCACATTTCCTTCCCTCCTCCTTCCGAAGCTCTTCCTTTTGAAGTGCACTTTCAATAGGATGTGGATAATTGACTCTGTGAACAACCGACCGAGTGCTCTGTTGGTTTAACCGATTGGTCTCAGTTGCTGATTCCTGTTTTGTTTTGGATGATTTTCAGCCCAATTGCCCTGTCAGCTACAATTAGTCCCATTAATATGACAGCTGAAAGGTCACAGATGACTTGCTGTGGTCGCGGGCACGAGGGCAGCCAGGAGATACTCACAGCGAGTTGTTCTCAACTCCACGGTTGCGTGGCAGTGGCTTGCTTAAATTGATGGTGATTGCAAATCCTGGCATAAAACCCATCAAAAGGGACATGAGATTTGCTTCACGGGAGGGTGATTGACTGAGGAATGAGGTTACAATAACAAATAACATTTGGATGAACATTTCTTTAATTAGGCAAGAAAGCTCCTGGTTCTGTATAAAGGGGAAACGTGAAATGGCTGGGCTTCCTCTTGCCTGCCAGAGCTGCAAGTAAAGGAAGCAGAAGTGGGATGAGTTGTAGGCGCATCCTGTGGCTCTTTCAACAAATACATGGCTGTCATTTTCTGTGGCTCCAGTGACATCTGCCATGGTTTTTGGGCTTTGTCTCTTCCACCCAGGGTTTACACTTAGGGGAATAAAATAGGAAAGGGAACAGCAGATGAACGGATGGAGCATAAGGGATCATTTGGCTTCTTAAGATTAATAGGAGTCAGAGGCACACAGGTGCAGGTCAGACATCAGACTCATGTGTCTCACAGTCTCTCTTTGGCCATGGTATGGCCAAAATGCTATGATAGAAAATGTAGTCTGGTTGTATACTTGGCCTTTTGTACGAGAAAGGAGACATAAGGCACCCAAAGTGCCTGGATCAGCCTGTCGTTGAATTATATAGCTCCAAGACTGGGTTGGAAGACCTCGATTGGAGATGGTTCATGTGCAAAGCGGGAGGCTGTGCCTGATGAGGTTCTGCGAGGGTCTGGTTTTGGTTTGGTGTTATTTGGTATTTTCATTAACTGTTTGGATGATGGAAAAGAGAATATGCAGATTCAATTTGCAAATGACCCCCAGCTGGGAAGGGCTCACAGCAGCCTGGCTGAGAGGGTCAGACATCCAGATGACCTCCACAAGCTGGGGAAGTGGTGTGAAAAGGACAATTTGTGGTTTGATGAAGACTGTGTCAGTGCAGGATGGGGACTGTTTCCGGTAGGTGAAAGGAGGCAAGAAATCTGAAGAGGGACTTTTTACAAGGGCATGTAGTGATAGGACGAGGGGTAATGGCTTCAAACTGGAAGAGGGGAGATTTAGATTAGATCTCAGGAAGAAATTCTATACTGTGAGGGTGGTGAGGCCCTGGAACAGGTTGCCCAGGGAAGCTGCGGAGGCCCCATCCCTGGAAGTGTTCAAGGCCAGGTTGGATGAGGCTTTGAGCAACCAGGTCTAGTGGGAGGTGTCCTTGCCCATGGCAAGGGGGTTGAACTAGATGATCTTTAAGGTCCCTTCCAACCTAAACCATTCTATGATTCTAAAAAATGCAAATAACTTACAGATCAGACAAGAAATAGCATCATGAACTTCAGACGGGGTGATTTTAGTTAGACAATAGGGGAAACCTAAATGATGAAGACAGGAAAATATAAGAATACACCATCAAGAGAGGCTAGAGTCTGCTTCACAGGAGATGTTTAAGAATCAGTGGGGCAAACTTTTGTCAAGAGTGACCTAGATATATTTGATACTGCTGCTGTGAAGTACAAGTTGGAGAAGGTCTGCAGATCTCCTGGGGGCAAGAAGAATATTTTTCCCACCCCTTTTGTTTTACTAATGATCCATTAACATTTCTGTGAGAAGCACATACCTTGTGAAAAATCCCTTGGCCAGGGACTGAAATTTTCCTCGAGCAGTTTGGTGGGAGTTTTGCAACTAGCCCACATGCCCTGCTGTTGTGGGCACGAATTCCAGGTGAAGGAGCTCAGGTCTGGTCTTGCGGGAGCGTACAGCCTACACAAATCCCCCCTTTATTTCTCCAGAAGCTGTACTATCTGCAGACATCTGTGAGGTCCAGCGGTCAGTGTGCTGCACTGAGCTTATTCCCTTAAATCTCATCTGGGACTTGTTCCTAGTGAAGATAGCTGGTGGTTCTAAAAAGCCTAGCAGCAGGAGACCTTTTCTATCAGTGTGTTTCCATCCATGTTTGGGCAACACAATGAATGCAGATGTATTAGGAAACTTCTGATTATCTATAGGATTTTTCTGTGGCAACTTCAAAGCTCTGTGGTTAGTTATATTCTGAGACTTTAAATGGATATGTCTTGTGTTCAGAGCTCTGATTTAATTTTCCGGTTTAATCTATTGTCCAAACATCATTAATATTGTCTTTGAGGCATGGAACAGCTTTGATGGAGTCTTTTTTTAATTTCTGGCCATCACCCTGTGCAGCCATAAACAACATCCTGCCTGCTAATGAGAAAATTCAAGTTATTGCAGTCACATGTCTTGTGGAGATAGATTGTAGTGGCAGGAGGAAAAAAGGAACCGACTTTGCTCACCTCCCACCCCAGCTGGCATGAGCATTTGGATTACTGACAGGGAGGACAAGTTTCCACAGATTCAGATACTCCATTAAAAGGCAGGCTTGCCTGTTGAAAATGAAATTGTTCATTTCATAGACATATCATTAATTCCTTAACCTGCTTTTTATGAGTTATCTTTTCTACCTGTAAGCATCTAAAACTTTTCCTAAGAAATGCCCTGCCAGCACATCAGCTGTTGGGCTCAACTATTCCTAACAAATCCAGGTTTGTGGAAGAATTTGACCTGTCCTTCCAGTGTGAAGTGAGGGAGCAGGATCCTCCATTACATACCCAGTAAACCAGTTGCATGACATTGATATCCTGCTCATTGCTTTCCCCTCTCTCCCACCTTCTGTAAAACTTTTTGTTTGGAAAGTAAAACTTGTGTGCGTATGACCTTGGAAAAACTTGGCAGAAGTTGATGTGGGGGGTGGGGCACAGCCCAAGGTCCAGGCACTTGCTCCTTGCTGCACCGTGATAAACATCTGCAGAAGATTGTGGAGGCGGGCGCCTGGTCGTGACACACAGTGCCATGTTTAGCCTTGGTTTGGAGATGATAACACAGCAACAGGAGAGTGATGGCATCAGGAGGCACAATGTGGCATCAGAGCACTGGGCAGTTTTAGAGCACCTCATTCCTTCTCCACTGGGAGACTCATCTTGTAGGGCAGATCCTACCCTGCAACAAACTGGCTTTATTGGCTCTGGCCTTGTTGGCAACCAGTGTATAAACTGGGTGTGTTGATAGCAGCTTCACAGCATGGGCACATCTCAGGCCTTGTCAGTGCAGGAGTTTGACTGGCAGAAACACAGAATTGGGATATGGTGTGAGGGTTTGCTCAGGGATGCAGTTGTCTTATGGCAGCATAATTTTGCTCTATTTGGAAAGAGGATTAAAGTGGCATGGGTAAATAAGTATAAATATTAGCTGATCCCTGCAACCAGTTTTCCTCCATGGACAGGTTTCACAGGAAGATCCTTCTTGCTCGCAGACAGGACTCAATACGATCCATGTTCTGGCTTGGCGAGAGCCGCCCAGCCTGATGGTGCCTCTCGACGTGCTGGCCTGCGCCACTGCACCTTTCCCTGGCATTTGCATGCTTGTAACCACACTAACATCTTCTCTGCCTTCTCCCCCCACCAAATAAGTTCACATTCATCCTTTCAAACTACCCCTGGAAGCAGCTGCTGCTGTTGCATGTGTTTAAAGGATGGGTGGTCGCCGAGAGCAGGCTGGAGGGTCTCCTGCAGTCCCTGGGGTTTCTGAGGTTCTTCTTTCCCTCTCTGTGTCTTTGCAGAGCATGGTTTTGTCGGCTACTCTGAAGAGCTTATGTTCAACAATACGCTGCCGGACTACAGCCAGGGGGAGTCCTTCTTCACTGTTTTTGGAGTGTTTTTCCCAGCTGCAACAGGTACCGTAAGTTTTATCCTCCCCCTCTTTCCCTCCACAGTCATATCCTGGAGATGAGCAGAAGCAAGGCAAGTTCCTCTGGGCTGCGAGGCGAGGCGAGCGGGACCATACTCGGCCATAGCAGACTCACATGGTCTATGTTCGGGCTTTCCTCCAGCTTCTCAAATTTTGCACACTCCTGTCCTGTTCACTTGAATGTGCTCTTCTGTCTCTCTGTGGTCAGAAACTGCTGGTCAACCATATGGGTTGACGTGGTGGTGTAAATCCCTCCCTGCTAAGGACAAGGCTCAGGCACCAGTCTTGGCCAATGCTGCCAGGCCACAAGGTATCAAGCCTTTTTAAAAGGGCTGATCGTGATTTATCTTATTAGATAAGCCTTATGACTTGATTGCACTGGGAGGGTGGGAAGAACACAGGAAGGCTTTCCCTCCAGCCTTTCTGTGGCCGGGTGGCTGAGCTGGGCTGATGCCATCGCTCTTGATGCTGACCCACCACTCCCTGCACGGCATCACGGATGCATCTTTGCGTGTCAGCAGTGCTCATGCTTATGAGCTTAACTGGATGCTTTCATATTATTCATTCCCTTAAATTACCAGGAAGATCCATGTCCCCTATCCAAAGCTGGCAATCTCCAGTGGGAATGAAATAACTATAAATTGGAGTTACAATACCTTTTGTTGATGCTGGGTTTTTTTAAGCTATAAAAAGTACCGATTATAAGCAGTTTCCATAGTGATGAATCCTTGGATTACAGAGTGAATTTTCAGAGGATTAGCTCTAAGCAACTTGCTGGAAGTTGTTTGCAGAATTGCTGCGGTACAGGGAGACAAACTAAATGGTTTTGTGAAACAGATGGGACTGGAGGAGTGGTCTGGTAGCACAAGGTGCACTTTGTCAAGCGCACCTAGTGTAGGACTTCAAATTTTCCTTTGAAACCCTCTCTCCCAGCTTTTCAGGCTGGCTATTGCCTCTACGTAGACTTCCTCCTGGAAAACGCACCTGCCTGAACTATCGGCACCGTGGAGAAGTTGGCTTCTGCCCTCTTTTTTGTCATTTCTGCCTGGCCCAAGCGAGTCCCCCAGCCAAAGGAAGAGACCTTCTCCACAAGCCCTGCCTCTGACGCAGTAAAGCAGTTTTTTCCAGCTCCCTGGTTATAGAAGAAGGAATAGTTATGACAAAACTGTGCAGAAAATTACCATGATTAACCATATTAAATGGTTCTTCATCACTGCTAATGCTTGGCTGCTAGGAAGAATGCCAAAGCTAATAGATATAATTTATTTAAAGCCCTGGCAGTTTGTCGCTTTGTTAGTTAGCAGTAGTAATACCAGTAGTAATGTTAAACATTCTCTGAAAATACAGTTTAGGCTGATGTATAATTACTTTGGTTGCTGCACAGCTTTTTCATGCGTTCTTTTTAATTGCTTGGTTATTTACAGGATTTAAATTCTTCCTTCGGAGTAGCGGTGCCAGTGGTACCATATAACATCGCTATTGCTGCTGTTATTGCTGTTTGTAGCACTGGAGAGTTCAGGAACCTCGTAAAACGTAGGGTTGTGTTCAGTGCTCTTGGAAGAACTTGTAATCTGATTAAGAAATTATTAGGAGGGAAGTCAAGACTTCTCTGCTGCAGATCACAAAGGGGAGCCCAGTGCGACTTCAAGTGCTGGGAATCAAGCTCACATCTCCTAGGCTGGGGCAATGAGGGAGGGCTGGTTTCCCCCCATCCCACCTGACCCATGCTGGCTTAGCTTGCCTCCTCCCCCACGATGGGGGTGTGATGCTAGGGCTGCAGAGGGGATCTTGGGGTCCCACGTGCTGGAACAGAGATGCTTCCCACCTCATTGCAGGGGCTGCCTGGACGCAGCCCGAGCCCGCCAGCAGGACGGGCAGTCCACGAGATTGGAGATGACATTTCAGGGATGGGTTTGGCAGCGGCATTAATAGCAGGCTGGGGAGATGCGATAGGATTGCCAGCGCCTCTGACGCAGGGCAGGCAGCGTGATGCAGATGGTGAGCGGGCGGCAGTGTCAGTCCCCAGGACCTCCACGTGAAAAGGAAGGGCAGGGACACGTGAACATCACTCCCAGGCTGTCATCTCCAGCCTGTGCTCCTGCTCCTGCCCAGCACCATCCCCAAGGGGTGCTTGCCTCTGCTGGAACCCCCGCAGTGACCTGGCCGAAGCACTGGAAGCAAAATCATTTGAGTTAAGATGCAACAGAAATTTGTGGAGAGTTTCAGTGAAACTATATGTTGTTTAGTTTTGAGGGGTTACTTTCAGCCAGTTTGAAATGTTTCTTTGACCCAAAGCAATGTTCTGTTTATCTTTAATTTATTAAATGAAATGTTTACTCTTTCTAATTTTTGGCATATGCTAGTTGACAATCTAAGATGCTGTTTTGATAATGGAGTTTTTTAAAAAAACATTTAGGAAATTGTGAAACAAGATGTTTGGGCCTTTCTGAGATGAAATGTTCTTCTTTGAAGTGAAACTATTTTGATCTCTTCAGGGTAAGCTCTTTCTTCTCCCTCTGAAATGATTATCTGAATTCAACTGGTTTAGGTATGGTCTGTGGGATGTATTGAAGAGTGGTTTTAAGTTGCCCATTTCCACCAGAAATAGCAGTGAAATGGAAACTTCAGAAATAGAGGCTGGTAGCTGTTAAAACAAAGAGGAGCAGCCACTTTGGGAAAGGGGAGCAGGACCTGTGGGGAGACCCTTGCCAGGACAGGCAGGAGGAGCAGCTGGGTTCATGCTTTGGCTGGAGGAGATGGGATGGTTGTCCCAGCCTTCCGTAGACTGGTAGCGACATGCTGCCTCCTACGAGCATCCTCCTTGGATCATTTTGCTCCAGGTCGGGTTGTTTTCCCTGTTTCTCTGTATTTTATTGGTACGATTCCAGCAATGTGAATGAAGTTATCCTGGTTTTATGGTTGAGTGGTGGTAAGCAGAGGCTGGTCCGTTTGCTTCCTGGGTAATATCTGTTTAAACCATTTCAGCTGGATGTGCAGTGCATCTGGCTTTATTCTCCCAAGTGTGTCATTTAATAATAGAGAAGCAGCGGAGCAATCCAAAACATACATCTAGAGCTGGCCTAAATGGGAGTGCATGGTGTCGTGGTTAGGGCCGGATTGGCCCCATCAGGTGGAATGACAGATGCTCTCTCTCTCCTGCTCCGCTTCGAAGGGAGGCAAGAGAGAGAGGGAGAAAGAGAGACGTAAGAGTTTAGAAGGAACTAAACTACTTTAATGAAATATTAATAATAAAATAATAAAAAGAAAATAATGAAATATATACAAAACTTTATCAAGCCCCCAGGATGACAATCATGTCACCAACAGGTGCTAGGGAAATCCCAGACTGGACTCAGTGGTGGACAGGAACTGGATTCCGGATCTGCATTCAGGATCGGGATCAAAGGCAGAGGAATAGACGAGTCCTCCTCAGACACCGGCCACTGAAGAAAGAGCTGACCCTTTGATCCCTCAGCTTTTATACTGAGCATGATGCCAATGGGATGGAATACCCTGTTGGTCAGTTTGGGGTCACCTGTCCTGTCCGCTCCTCCCCGCAGGTGTGACCTCTCTACGCTTTTCCGTTTCCGACCCTCCAACAGGGCACATAACAAAGTTGGCTGCCCTTGGTTGTTATAGCAATAAGTATAGGCAAGAGCCTCTCTGCAAACCATTCCTTGGCATCAACTGTAAACAAGGGTCTTATCACTCTGAGAGTGAACAGTTTTCTGCGCAACATGCTGGTAATTTCAGCAGTTAGAAGAGGCCTAGCTAAAAAGTAAAGTTACTGAACAAAATTGGTCCTGTTTTACCTCAAACCAGGACACAAGGGCATGGAAGACTCGGATTTGCTGGCTTCATTCAAAAAGACTAATGTACTCGCTGTGGAAGATGTGAACATAGCCCTATAGAGATTCTGTGCGTTAACCAGATGTTTTTCTGTGTGTTTGTAAATACCTTCTTAATGCGCATGTTTTGCCGCTGTGCTGTGATATGCAAACACCCAGCAACCCATCTAACCAGGGCTTTGCACGGGGAAGGAGCCTTGGGAGCTGCCTGCCCACCTTCAGCTCCTACCAGCAGCCCCACAACTGTCAATGCGTTTTAAAAATGAAGTTAAACATCAGTTCTGTTGTGCAGAGAATGTTTTTCTTTTTCTACTAAATCCCTGAGGTTTTCTATCTAATGAAAGAAGTGTGTTGCCATGTGATACAAGAAAATAAGACGACGTTTGAAGCGGCGTTCATGGAAAATATCATTGTACTGAAACCAGTTCTGAAATAAACCATATTTGGCACTTGCAAAATGACAGCAAATAGATTTAGAAGTTTTGGGCTAAGTTATCAGATGATGTAAACTGGCACAACTCCATTGAAGTCTATGGAGAGGTGCCAGCTTACATCAGTGGAGAATTTGGCCCTTTTAAAAAATTAGCTACAATTCTTATCTAAGATTTTCCATTCTTCATCTCTTGGGCGAAGGAAAAAAAAGCCACCTTTTATAATTTATAGTAAATTCACTAGGAAATGCAATGGGTGTTTGCAGGCATTCATATCTACAACTATAAACTGTAGCTGATGGAGTTAGAAGCCAGAGCTGGTGGAGCTGATGGTTGTGTCTAATGTACAATGTAGGTGGTCCCCTCATGCGCATATGCACCGCCTGGATGATGCCCAGGACAGGATTACGCTGGGAACAGCAGCAGTGTACAGACTGTCTCAGGCATAATTTCCTGGCTGACTTGACTGTGTTTGCATACTTCCTTGTCCAGAAGCTTTGTCATTATCTGCTGCTCTCTGAGATAATAGCCAGTGTGGAAAATCCAGCCTGCTATCTCGCTGAAACAGAGAAGTGGATAATTTTCTCCATGGACAATCTGCAGATATGATTGCTTGAGTTCAGAAGGGATTGGCCATTTCTCTAGGGGATAGGTCTGTCTCTGGAGGAAGGAACATCCCAACTTCTCTATGTTGTTGAATTTTATATGCAAGTGTAGGGTTTTTCTTCTGTTGAGTAGCTGCAGTCTCTGGAAAGGCTGTTTGTGGCTACTTGCAAGTCAGACCAGTTTTCTGGCAGGGGGTGACCAAGGTTACAGGTGGTGGAGATTGTTTAGGTTTTTTTGAAAATAAATCAGGTTGTCCTTTCATTGAAAAGTGGAGTGATTAGTCTGCTGCTTGCAAAAGACCTTCTCAGTACTGCTTTTTGGCAGCTGTCATCCTGTCTGGAAAATTACTTTTTGAGGGGTGGTGGAGAGGTGGCTTTGGCATTGTCCATACGTCTGTACTACCAGATTGTCCATACTTTTTACTAGTTAGGTCAGAGGCATAGTTGCAGCATGGAGGAGATGGCTTTGGCCTGAGTGGCTGAGAATATCTGAGTTGTTTCCCTCTATGGTGGCCTTGGCCTTTGGCAGTGGAAGCCATGAGACTCTGGTGACCTCCTGGGGGTCCTCACAGAAGCTAATGGTGTGCACTGGCCTGGGTCGGACCCTTAGTCACTGCTGGGCAGGAGGTCAATCATCGATCTCAAGATCCCATTTGTGGGGGCTCTGGCAGGTCATTGCCTGGCTGCTCCTGAGTATGTGTGGGTCTGTGGGAGGGAGGCAATGAGGCAGCTTGGACTGTGCAGTCATTGCTGCGCCGATGACTTGCATGACTTCAACTTTTTTCATATTCAGTCCAGAAAACACCATTTTGGTGTTTCCCCAGTGCTTTGCTGAGGCAGGAATTTGGATGAGGAAGAGGTGAGTCAAGCTCAAGCTGGAAGATTTAGAGGTGGTGCCAGATGTTTGGGAAACTTGGCCAAGAGGCACATGAGATTAACAGCTGTCCTTACAATGGTTTGCTCCCTTTGGAAGAAAAATTCAGAGTATTTTCAGCTCTCTGCTTTGCCCCTCAAGTGCAAAGTAGCATGTCACTGAAGAGTGCTTCATAGAGGCTTCATTCAGCATGATGTTTGTGACCATTTCCATGGACTTCTGCCTTCCTGACTTTTCTCACCTTCAGCTAAGCCTATTGTGTAGCTCTTTAAAAGAAGCAGTGCTTGAACAGCGCTTGGAAGCTTTATCTGGGGAAAAGCACACCAGTTGAAGGGCTTTTAGCAGTGCTTTTCAGAAGTACGTCCATGAAATAGTCTTCCAGGAGAAAATTAAGAACTCATTTGGATTTGTAATGTTTTCAGTACAGTGTCAAGGATTCAAATCTGGTCTGAATCTGGAAGACAGCTCTTCCAGGAGCTGTGGAATGCCAGAAGCCCGTGGGGACAGAGGAGTGGCTGTTTGGGCTCTGGCTCTGTGGTTGAGAGGGTGACAGAAAAAGATGGCTGCTGGATGGGATGATCAAGGGGAAAAATAAAGACGCTCAAGGAAAAAGTATTAGTAATAAATAAATAAAACCTTGGATGCTTAGCTGATGTATTTGGCAACCTGTGAGTGCCTTGTGCTCATGAATGCCCTATCCTCACGGCAGCACAACGAGGAGAGGAAGTGTTACGATTCCCATCTAGCAGACGGGGAGATGGAGCTACGAAGATGCACAGCACAGCCTGGGACAGAGCAGGGAGATCAGCCCCTGTTCCCCGATTAGCAACCCAACCGTTGCTCCCTGTTGGCAGTCCATCGGTGGCCATCCAAGGTCTGTAGGGAAGGCACCCAGCTGGCTGAGCTGGGTTTGTCCCCTTTACTGTGGGATTTGTCCCACAGCTCCTGTCTACCCTTCATCTTGGGAGAAAACCCTCCCTTAAACAATCAATGTTTAAGCTTTAAAATGCAATGGGTTGTTGCTGATTTAGAGCTGTAGTCACTCAGATTTGTAGCCTTGGAGACTTACTTCAACATTCTTGTGCCCTCTGAAAATGAGGAATGACTGCTGGACTTGGCAGCTGAGTGGCAGACCGACATGTGGTCGGTCTCCTGCTGCCAGGGCTGGCAGGTGCTGCAAGCACCATGGTGTTGGCGTCCTCCTCCTCATTGTTGCTCTGTGGTGATCTCACCCCAGCTCCCAGGGATTGTCCCACGAGAACTGCTGGCTGGCACCTGGCCCATGTGTCCTTATGAAGATGTTAGTCTGACATCCGAGGGGTGGGACAGTGATGGGCAGAAATTAGTGTCTTAAAGAGGTTCTTCTGTCCTGCCTTCAAATTGTCCAAATCCTTATCAGGATTCTAAATCACAGATTATTTTTTTTTATTTATTTATTATTTATAGCAGATACCTAAAGTCTTCTAGGAAAAGTTTGGGGATAATTTGACAAGAAAAATTGTGTTTTCTTGCCAGGTCTTTCATCAACTATGGGCAAAGTCTCTTAACCCATTTCAGTGTTGTGTTCCTAGCCTCAACATGGAGCCTGTAATCCTTTGCTCCATCCTGTTTCCCTTTCTTGCATCTTTAGCTGGTAGTTTTTTAGGCTAAGGACTGTCCCTGATGGTACAATACCCTGTACTCTGGCCTAAAATAACAGTTCAGTACTTTATTCTTGGTCCTACCACGTGTTTTCTACGTGACGCTGGGACAATCGCTTACTGTCTCAGTGCTTCTATTTTCCTATCTGCGAAGCAGCGATAATGCCTACTTCCAAAGCAGATCCCTTGGCTGGAAGGTGCCACCTACGTGCTGAGCACTGTTATTCCCTCTGCTAAATGTGCATGTGATCGTCATTAAACATGGACAGGACAGTCCGTTTTGTAACAGCGGTTGTTCCCTATGAATGCAGGGACCTGTAATGGATCTGGTCTGGGGGGGTAGTACCCCCTGCTGAATGCGCTGCCCTGATGAACGGTAGCATTTTCCTTTTCAACAATTAGACAGAACTGTCTTCTGTGAGGTTTGCATTAAGATAAGATGGGTTTTGTTCACATTTCTGCTTTTTTTTTTTTTTGGTCCCCCCAGCATTGTTCAAACTGGACAAATGGCTCTTTGTAGACGTGTTAGTGTTGGCTTGCTGCTGCTAAAGACATGAACGGTTTCTTATCAAGCAATCAGTGGGAGCCAGTATTCGTGTGTGTGTGTGTGTTAAGTGCAATGAAATGATATAGTTACTGTTCTGAAGCAATCGATTAACTGCTTGATTAAATGGTATTACATATTATAATATGTATTACATATGCTCTAAGTTAGATTAACTCTAAATTACATTTATGTCTACAAAATACAGGTGTGATGGCTGGGTTCAATATGAGCGGAGATCTCCAGAAGCCTGCTACCAACATCCCCCTGGGGTCTCTGGCTGCTATTGGTACCTCGTAAGTCATAGATCGGGGAAAATTTACTGTTTGGACACTGCCCTGGATGTGAGCAATCCATTTCATATTCCCATCAACCTTTTATTACTCAACCATCTGGAAAATTAAAGTCTGGCTCTCATTCAAATTATCATCCATTACCACCACCTACTCTGGGTGGGTTAGAGAAGAGGTTCATTAACGCAGATATAATCAGTCCTTCCTCTGCCGGGTGGGATGTGTGTTGGTGCAAGAGCAGTTGTGTTGCTGCAGCCTGGCTGTCCCAGAGCGGGATGCAAACTTCTTGAAGGCTTGGGGTGCGTGATTTTGTCACTTATTGCTGTTGATTTCAAAGTGCTTTCTTTTTCTATATAAATAGAAAATATAAAAAATATAAAATATAAAAAATGGGACCAAGATAGGTGAGATGATCTGACCACCTGCAAGGCCAGAGGAACACAGGAGCCCCGCATGCCTGAGCAGTGCTGTCCCCTGGGAAATGCTGCTTTCCAGGTGTAAAATACTGTTACATATTAAAAAAACAAACCTCAGTAGGTTTTCCTGCCTGTTTTCATTGCCACTTAAACTGTTTTTGAAATAATTATGTTTAATTGCGTACCAAGGTTCAGACAGGAAGGATCTTCTGAGAATTTAGAGGGATTCCTGCTGAAATCGGTGCTTGTTTTAAGTGAGGGATTCCACAGGACACAGAAGTATCACAGATGGATGGACCATGGTCGTTCACATCTCTGCTGTCTGGACTTTGCAGACAGACTAGCTTATCCCTCCACCCAAGTGATGGAAATGCCAGAGATACCAAAGAAGGATCATGACTGAGGTTGTAGAAAAGGCTGGCTGCAGTGCTTGACTCCAGATGGGGGACCTGTGTACCTGCAGAGTCATAGAATCGTAGAATAGTTTGGTTTGGAAGGGACCTTTAAAGGTCATCTGGTCCAACCCCCCTGCAATGAGCAGGGGCATCTTCAACTAGATCAGGTTGCTCAGAGCTCCATCCAACCTGACCTTGAATGTTTCCAGGGATGGGGCATCTACCACCTCTCTGGGCAACCTGCTCCAGTGTTTCACCACCCTCAGTATAAAAAATTTCTTCCTTCTATCTAGCCTGAATCTACCTTCGTTTAGTTTAAAGCCATTACCCCTTATCCTATTGCAAAAGGCCCTGCTGAAGAGTCTGTGCCTAGGAGTGGGTTATTCCCCCCATGCACAGATCAAGAGTACAGGTAGCTTCCCCTCAGGGGTACCATATGGTCACTCTGCAGCTGTCCCCGGTGTACTGTAGCGGGTAAGTAAGGTGGACCGGTGTTAAATTTAGCTCTGAGGCTAAATCATGCAGGAACAGCCCATGCAGAGTGATTGAAGACCCAGCTTGCAGGTACTTGACCTTCTCCTGGCTCTGCTAATGGGCAGAATTCTCAATGGTCTTCTCTTGCTGGAAAAAATGCTTTTATTTTTATTGTTTGCAGGTGGTTTCTGTACATGGTCTTCGTTTTTTTGCTGGGAGCCATTTGTACACGTCAGTCACTCCGCTATGACTTCATGATAGCAGAGAAGGTAACCTGTTTGAATAAGCCAGCGTGGGTTTATATAGCGGTGCTTTCGAGTTGCCGTCTGCCTTACTGAGAGCTTCAACTTCTCCAAAAGCCTAAGGAATTTGGCTACCCATCCCTCATTGAAATTCAGGGGGATTTCCCCATTGCAAATCGCAGTGTACAATCGATTTAAATAGCTTTGCATTCACCAGCATATCCAGTAATGCCGAATCTTGGCATAATCACCCAGCAATAGCTTTAAGAGCTAAAATATGCTAATGTGGTCTAATGATAAATGCTGTATTTTATTCAATGTATCCTTTCTCGTTGGGGAAAGCTTAGACCAAATTGAAACCTCTAAGGAACCCCGCTGCTTATCTTTACTAAGTCAAGCAAAGCTTACATTTCCATATCTAGCGGGCTGTAATTGCAGGGCAAGCAATAGGATTATCAAACTCGAGACATTCCACATGGGTGTCTGTACACGAGGGAGGTTTGCAGTGTTACAGGCAATGAACCTTATCATGGCAGGCCTTTAAAAAGAGAGCAGAAGATTTTGGTGTGCTTCACTGTCTCACTTTAAATGGGATATAATTTTCTATTCTTCAGCGTTATCCAAAATCATGGGTTCGTCATATTTGACACTATTTTTTGTGATTAATTTAAAATTGAGATGTTTGCCATTTGTTTGATTTGTAACATGGTTCTAATCTAAAATATCAATTTGAAACTCTGGCTTCATTTATCTCTGTAAGTAATTGTAGCTCTAGACTTCCTCCAGCACCCAAAATACACTCCGGATTATTGGCGGGGCTCCTGCCACTTGCTACTAAGGAAAAAAATCATCTCCTTTTCAGGGGAAAAAAGAATGATCCTACCTTCTTTAAGGCAACGTCTTTGTACATCAGTGTGACAGACTTAGTGGGTGAAAAACACAGTAACTAAAAAAATCAGCTTTAAATGAATCAGCTGAAGAGAAAGACATTGTTAAAGCTGTGTTTTAACTTCAAAACCCGCTGGGAGCAGGGGGGGAAATGAAAAATCTCCCGGTAAAGAGTGTGAAGATATTTAATGATGTTAAATATAAAAAAACCCCCAAAACAACAACACACCACACACCCCCAAAAGCAAATTCAATTTTCTTTTTGTTAGTATGGCAGAAAACAATGGTGCAATCCCAATATTCATGCTGCTTCTGTGAGTTATTACAAGCTGCTTTAGGTTTTAATGACTTTGAGGGGCAGAGGAGGAGAGATCATTACACATCCAACATGCAAACTCTCCCTTTCTGTCACTCACAGGTGAGCGAGTGCTTGGCTGCTTTTCTCCCTTACAATACTTGTTTGCCTTTTTAAATGTAAAAATAAGATTCAGTAATTTCACTTCTAATGAGCTCGAAGTGCCAGTTTCTTACAAAGTATTCACGCTCTCCGTGCTCAAAACCCCCAGCAAACCCTTTCATCAGCCTCGGTGAAAAGGAGTCTTCCCCTCTAACCCTGATTTGAATGTCAAGTAGTACATTTAAATGCAAGCATTTTTGGCAGCTAAAATAATATATGATGTCTGGCACAAGTGATTGTTTCTTCCAAGTATTTCTCAGAGCGGGGCGGGATTAGAGGAGAGGGAAGGGAAGGTTCCCCATTGAGTGGCTGTGCATTGGTCTAGTGGAAGCTGGTACCTGCTCATCTTTCTCTCCGGTTTCTTCTGTCCCACAAGATAAAATTCACAAGGCCAAGTGGGTTTTCATGGGGAAAAGAAATGCTGTGGTAGGAAGTTTGCACGGTTCTGGGCCACGACATCAATTTTACATGCCTTCCCCAAACAGCAAGCATTTTATGGCTTTTTACCCAATCTCCTCTTTGCTACGTGTGGATTTCATAGATGAGGAAAAGGCAGATGTAGCTTGAATCATCTTTAGACATGTAAATTTTTGTAATTCTGTCTAATACAGCATGTGCCACCTGACTTGAACAGGGGCAGAAGCTGGGAGGAGCCACGCTCATTTAGACCTCATTTTCCACGAGAGGAGGGGTGGGAGCGAAGGACACGTGGGACGTGAGGGACCTACAGTCAGTGCCCTCCCCTGCCATGGATGTCTGTGGGCATGTCCAGCAGCTCGCTTCAGCAGAGTATGGGCAGGACGGATCTGGGCCAAAATTTGGGTGTTTTCTCCCTGCCTGGCCTTTGTGCTGGTGTTACCCACTGTGATTTGCTTTTTTCTGTGGCTGGCTAGTGTCTGTCAGGCTTGTGTGGTCTTGCAGGATTTGGAGATGGCTCAGGTGACCCTAGACCTTAGTCTCCTTGGTTGTGTCTGCCCATGTCCTCACATCATGGTACCAGGAGCACTCCCATGTCAAAGATTTCTTGCGTAGCATTCATATTGTGGGGTTTTGTGTATTTGGGTGGGGGTTTTTTAGAGGTGCTGCCTGTGTTTGCAACTCTTGACAGTGGGGACCTGCGCAGGGGGACCCCAGTCCTCACTTCTTTGTGATAGACCATGATCTGCCCTCCTTTCCCTCCACACCTGCTGGAGATGCTCCCCGTTTGAAAGGGTGCTCACTAGAAACCAGTAATAAACCCAGCCTTGTTAGCACTGTGGCTTTAAAGATTTTTTTTTTTTTTTTTTTTTTATTTTTATTTTTGGCAAAAGGAAATTTTTTTCTCCTGAAAAAAAGAAAAAAAAGTGCATTTT
>VYXH01009896.1:66474-88674 GCA_013397275.1 Burhinus bistriatus | reverse complement strand
CCCCCCTTTTTGGCCCGTTGGTTTTAAAATTTTTTTTTTTTTTTTTTTTTTAATTTTCATGTTGGCCAAAGGAAATTCTTTTCTCACTGAAGACAGGAAAATAAGGTCATTGTATTGTATCCTTCGGAGCGTATTTTTTGAGATGCCATTTGTTTAAGTGGCAATTTTGATTTGGTTTTACTGTGGATTTTCTTTCAGGATTGGTTTTCCCCTCTGGGACACAGGGGTTTGTCTTCCTGTTTTGGATGGTTGGAAGCCTGGGCAGTTTTTCCTGTATGATGTGCTCTGTATATAAGTGATCTCTCCTGAAATAAACTCACTTCCAGTTACTTAAGGGGAATCTAATAGCTGCTGCTTTGCTGCAATTGCTCCAAGTGACAAAGAATTTCTTGGATATGAGCTTGTCAAATGGCTCTGTTGGTACAGGATGTTCAGTATTAAATTACTTTTATGGGGTAATTTTCCTGTATTAATTGCTTGCACTTTATACCACAGACCAGTTAAATTGCTGCTTTCCCAGGGCTCACTCTGTTCATTTAGCAACGTTACAAAATATATGTGATCTCTTAAAATACATGTATTTAAGACTGCTCGGGGGTCTTTAAAGAACAATATAATCAACTTTGCATTCTCTCCGCTTCCTCCAGGTTTCCTTGGTGGGTTTCTTGTTTTTGCTAGGGCTGTACATCTCATCCCTGGCCTCCTGCATGGGAGGGCTGTACGGAGCACCCAGGATCCTGCAGTGCATCGCCCAGGAGAACGTGATCCCCATGCTCGCCTTCCTTGGACGTGGGGTTAGTCATCCTTCCTCTGAGATTGCTCTCAAACCTTCACCTGAAGGAGAATTGGTGATTTAAGAAGCCAGGATTTCTGTGTGTCTGTAGGGTGAGGTGGGGGGTGTATGAAAACCAAGGAGGGGAAGGCTTGGGATCTGGTACCCTGGAGTTGGCAGAAAAGCTGGGAAATGGGCGGTTTTATTAAAAACCCAAGAGCCCAGCTGTCCGTGGTCCTTCCCCTGCATGTCCCCTGTGCTGCACCACCTCTGCCCCGAGCCCTCCTGCGGGCTCAGCGCCACGCAGGAACAGCCCTGCTTTGCCCCGGCATCTCGGTCATCCACCTCTGTGCCCCGGCCCCGGGGCTGGCTGTCCTGTCCCCACACACAGACAGCCCTTCCTGGGCTGCCACCTGTCCCCTCCCTCCCTCCGACCCACCTCTACCGAGATGTCCCTAGTAAAACAGCTACTTACGATAAAACTTTACCTGCGGTGGGTTTTTTTCCCAAATGCCTTATCTACGCTGGTGCTGATCCTAACCGTGACCGAGGGAGGTACCTAGCTCTTCTCTGCCCGCCCAGCCAGGCACGAAGCTTTTGTCCAGGCACTTTGGTGAAATAGATAGTAACTGCCTCTTTTTTTTTATTTTTATTTTATTTTTTTTCTTATTTCCTTCACTTTTTCTTTGAGCCCTTCTTATCCTCTCTGGCAACCTCATCGCTGAGTGCATGACTAGTTGCGGTGCAGTGGATTCAGTCTGCATGAACCGGAGGAGAGCACGCTGCTTTGTAAGATGAGGTGCCTTTTGGACACTCTAAAATAAAAAGAAAGAATAGATTTGAAAGGTTAAGTTAGGGGGCTGCTAAGCTTTAGATATGCTTTGAAACAAAGCCTTGCTTTGAATATGACAAGAGGCTTTTCCTTGTCCTCACAAATAATCCTCATTCACATGAGTTGTTCTGCTGAGATCAGTCAAAGTACCAGTCACTAAGGACTCTGTGGTCGTGGGCTATATGTTTACAGCAAACTATTTATTTATGGCTTTCTGTTCTTCTAAACCCAGACAAAATAATTCCGTCGCTCTCTGTAACCTGCAGCACCTAATAATCTGTACTGAGCAGTTGGAAAAATCTTATGATGATTTGCTCCTTCAGAGCAGCTTGTAAATACAGAAAGATATTTTACAATATTGACATTTATGAATGTTTTAAAATGTCGAAATGTTTTACGGGTATAATAATTTTCTATACTTTGTTTTATGTTTCTCAAAGTAGTTTTCTAAAATGAAAGTCATAATAATAGCAATAATAATAAATAGCAATAATTATAAGTGAAGCAGGAACAGTAACGACAGCAAAAACTTCCAGCTCCTGAAGGCAGTTGTCAGGCAATCCCAGAACAGGCTGTTCTCCACTAGGCAATCCTTTGCAAATTCTCAGCGATTTAGCAAATTTAACTGCAAAGCTGGTTGTCTTTCTTCTCTGATAGTTTTCTGTCTTTCTGTCAAATTTTCTGCTCTAAACTCTGTCTGGGCAGACTGCCACAAGGGAAAGTCCTCAAAAAGAGGTGAGAAATCAAAGACAGATCCCTCTCCTACCATCCTTCTCTCTGCCACCTTGAAAATTGTCTAGATTTGGTTTATGGAGAGTTAATAAATTTCGTTTGCCCTTACTGAGCTGTTCCACATCAGTTCTTCTTTTCCATGGCTGAAAAAAGTGTTGTAGTCACCATAACCCCAGCTGATGGGAAGGACACGACTGTTTTATGTAGCGTTAAACCCAAGCCGGAGGCATCCTGAGATCATCCCATCTGTTCCCCATCTCAGTACACCCTTCTTATACTGAAGATGCTTTCTGAGAACCGTGTTCCTTTATCCCTGAGATGTATTTCTGTTTTATTGTGAAAAGGCGTAAGGTCCAGAATGCGTCCCCTTTTCTACTAATGAATAAGAATGGAGGAAATAGAAATAGTTTCCATTTGAGCTGTGTATTTATTAAAGAAGCATATGCAGTAGGTGAAAACCTAAGATATTTTGTAAGATACCTTGTAAGATATTTTCCAGCGACATCTTTACACAGCCTGCACAGGCTTCTCAGGTACCGAAACGGCAAGACAGTGCCTGGTCCAAGGGAGGGCATGTTAGACCTGGGATTAAAGTTCATGAGCTGATAGCTCAAGTCTTTCTACCCCCTGATGCCCTTTGCTTTGTCTCTCTCTTTCTCCTCCTCTCCCTGCCTTCACCCCCCTCCAAAGGAGAAGAGCAGGCGGTGTTTATCCTGGCTCCCTGCCTTCCCGACGCATGGCTGGCATCGCTGGGGCTGCCTCCCACCCTCCAGCATCCTTGGCTGCCCAGCTTCTCTGCTGCTTTCCTCCTGCTGCTGGGCAGATGCGGCTTGGCTGGAAGAAAGGAGGGGAAACCCCAAGTGCAGAGGCTCAGCAGACCGTGGATTTAGCTCAACCTCCTGTCAGGGCAGGGCCAGAAGCTGCTGCTGTGAAGGTGGCACTGCTCCGTGCAGGCAGAGCTTCACCGACTGTATCTGGCAGCCGAAGCCTTTCCAAGGGCAGCATGCAGGAGCCTTTTGGGTAGGCAGCAATGCGGAGCCCTGTAGAGAATTTGGAGATGAACAGTTAACTCTAATTAACGCGTTTTATTGCCAGACTTCCCATAAGCCCCACAAATCTCTCTGAAGGTTTATTGCTGCTTTAACTACATCGTTTTACTGCGGAGATACAGAGAGTGGATGAGTTTTCCAAAGACAAAGCTTGAGTAAGGCTCAGAGGTGAGGTGGGAGCTCAGCAGCTTTTGGCTTCCAGCTTGTTCTTGAACTTATTAAGCTGGTGAGCCTCTGCTTGCGCACATGTGTGTGTGTTTCATGACTGAGGGGGTACTGCAGACCACCTGGGTAACCACCCATGGCAGCTGAGCAAGTGGTGAATCTTCATGGTGAGGCTCATGGTTATTAACTTAAATGTAAGTTTGTTTTATTTATGAACTAGAAAGGACCCAACAAGACTCCAGTGGCTGCAATTTGCTTAACAAGTCTCATCACCATGGCTTTCGTCTTCATTGGGCAAGTGAATGTTCTTGCCCCCATAGTCACCATCAACTTCATGTTAACGTATATTGCTGTGGACTATTCCTATTTCTCGGTCTCCTTGAGCTACAACATTCAGCAGAAACCTGATGAGACCCAGATGGAAAACGCTAGGCCTGCTCGCTCTTCCCAGCCTTTAATTTTCAACAAGCCCTCCAGCCGTGCAGCAGATGGAGTAATTCAGAGCAGATCAAATGGCACCTTGCTGGAATTCACAAAAGACATGGACCAGCTTTTTAAACCATTTCGTAGTGAGCCAGGTACTTGCAAAAAAGGAGGAGGGGAGAATTTAACCCAAAAGGTTAAACAAAAGAAGGCAAAGAAGCCAGCCAAGCAGACGTTACAAGACAGCTTTCTTCTGGATCTCCATCACGATGCTCCCCTGGCTCAGTATGGCTTGGATGAGACCACAGAGCCCCACAACAAGAGCCGGCAGGAGCTGGCTGAGCAGGGTTGTCGGCGTGACATGGGTCCATGCTCATCACCCACTGTGGATGCCCAGCGGACACCTGGGCTGCTGGAGCTGGGGGAGCGGCTCTGCAGTGAGGCACCCATGCTCCCTGGCCAGAGGGGAGAAGGTAAGGGCTGTAGGAGATGGACATTTCCATGCTCATGGTGCTTTCCTGGTGGAAGGTGTGAAACTAGCCTTATACGGGGCTGTCATTCAGTGATTCATAGCAATAATATCATTTATTCCAGGTGAGGGTAGGGTTCATTGCAGTGCATCACAGGAGAAGTTCCAATGCAATTTCTTATGGAAGATTAATGACAGGAAAGCAGGCAGGACTACATTTAGTGTAGGGTTGTTTACTATATACTCATTATTCTACACATGCATACTTAACGCTTTACATTAAAAAAGGTTTTGAGTGTATCTTGGGGTTTACTTCATCCTGGTGCAGGGTAGGAGGGATGGAGCTGTGCGAGTCTAAAACTTAGGCTGTCAAAATGCAGTGGTCCCCACGCCACACGTGGAGCCTGTAATTCAACATCCACTGCTAAGAGTCTGAATTTGTTTTGTTGGTGATGTGGGTATTTGATACCACGTGTTTGCTTGGAGTTTGTCATCTCAGTGCCGTAGTGTTTTATCAGCATTATTCAATTAAGCTTTGTAAACCTTTCCAATGGAGAAAAGCCTTATTTCTCTTCTTTCGCAAATAGGGAAACTGAAGCAGAGATAGGCAGATGTGGTCTTCAAATGGACTCAGCACCAGAGTTGGCAACTTTTTGTTCCTTGCACTTCTTTTGTCTTTCATTTTAGAAGTTTTGGTTAAGCTCTGCCATACCCAGCTGTCAGCTAGGATTTCTGCTTTGGTTTTCTGCAATCTGGTAATATGAAGTAGGAGAAAAAAACCCTCACTTTACCCCCTTTCTGATGTCTCTTTTTTTTTTTCTCTCTCTCTTTTTTTTTCTTCTTTAGAATCATCAATAAAGCAACAAAATCCAGAGCTGGGAATTCAGCAAATACCAGAATCCTTCTACTCCAAATTCTGCAACCACTGGATTTCCTTTGCTGGTGTAAGTAATTTTCTTTTATTTTGAGCATTGGTTTATGACTATAGAAAATGGGTGGAAATGCATCACTTACTGCAGGGTAAATACACTCCAGTACTTTAAAATGGCTTTTGTTTCTGCTATTTCAGGTCACCTGAATTTAAGTATTCAAGGTACCATGCATCCAGCAGTTTAAATTCAGAGAAAGCCAGATGACATATTATTTCAGAAAAAAACAGGAAAAAACCCCAACCCAACTCAAACCAAAAAGTTACAAATTCAAAGTCTGGCATCTTAGGACTTCAGAGATGCATGACTGGCTGGGAAAACAACAGTGTCCCTCTTTTCACTGTATGCCAGCCTGTTTTTTCTTGCTGTGAGATGGAGTGAGACATCAGCTTCAAAGCTTTTATTTATGAGATGGTTTCTGCAAGCTTGGGGTGGGGTTTCGTTAGTTCTGACCTCCTGATACCAGCAGACCGGTTGTGAAATTCAACCTTTTGAGGGAGGAAAGTGGAGCATTCCTCCAGCACGTTACTTTAAAGAATAAGTAACTTTTAAATAGCTTCTGTCTCAAGCTGCTGAGGAGTTTAAGACATTTAAATTCATCTTGAGGAGATGGATTAATGGGCAGATGACAAGGAAAGGGTCAGACATGCATAATGAATGAACCATATGGCTTTACTGCATGGAGGGGATTTCATAGCCGTGTGTAAAATGTAACAAACCCACTCAAACAACACACCGAACCCTTTTAGTTTAATCCTCAGATGGAGTTTGACACCTACTTTTCAAATTCACTGCTGCTGCTGCCAGCAGCCAGCTCCTGGCGAGGAGTCCCACCGGATTGCGGCGCCAGGGGTGGGATGGATGCTGGAGGCTCCTCTCTAGCAGTGACATCTTTAGGAGGTTGCACGTTGATGCTGTCTCTGGGCTCAGTACCTGATGTGGCTCCCAAGCGCGTGTCATTGCGGAGTGGTCAGCTCTCTGCCCTTGCCGGGGAATTTGCTTACAGGGATGACGGACGTGTTCACTAAAGCAGATCTGGTTTCCTGTCAATAGTCAGACATGGGAGGAGTTTGCAGCAAAACTGAGAAGGGATCAACAATGCAAATTAAAATCACAGAAGCAAAAATCAGATGCATTTGTTCATCCTGACTCCTTTCCCCTCTGCCCTCTCCCAGCTTCACCGATCATGTCAGTCTGGACTCATTTAGCTCTTTCTTTGCATGCTGCCCCTTGCTGTTCCTAACCTGATCCATGAAAGTGCTACCCCTGTCCCCATTCATATGCCCCTTGAGCCAAATCTACCTCCTGAGCTGGTGAGGCTCTGGATACCCCTCTTGGAGTAGCCCAAGCAGAGACCTAAGGCCCCCGCTGCCTCTAGGACTCAAGATAGCTCACTGAAAGCTACCTCCATGCTGCTGAAGATGACACCATAAACCTGTGCTGCCCCTCCTTTTAACAGTGAGACCAAATGAGGCTCCCTATGACGTGGGAACCTCATTACTGAGAAACCTCAACCATGCCATATCCAAATCTTTTCAGATAACACTGGATGGAAGCGCTTGTTGTGTGGCCAAAAGCCACACACCATGGAGTGTTTTTGCAGGCAGGAGATGATGTGGCTCCCCAGGGGTCCTGCTGTACCACCGGCCTCAGCTACTGATGCCCAGGAGCACCCACCCACCCATGTGGTTGCAGCTGGCATCATTCCTGTCATGGGCAGGAGCTAGGCTGTGCGGCAGGTCTTGTGCGAGGAGACTCTCTGTTGTGTCCCCATCCTGGCGCGTTGTTTGGAGGGAGACACCTAAAAGGAAACACCCACCAGCATAAAGCTGAGTGGCTGCATCCTGGGTCCTGACTGTGCATGTCTCTTACACAATGCTCCTAAGAAGACCCTAAGAAAGATGGAGGTACCATCAAAGCAGTGGCTTTGCATGTGTTTTAAACCAAGATGCAGCATTTCTGGCAAAACAACAGAAGAGCATTTACTGATGCTCTCGTAACAACTTGAAAGCACCAGCACTGCCTCGGTTATTGAAGAGTTTCTGTTAGAGTTGCAATGCATGGTCATCTTGGAAGGTTGAGGAACAAACGTCTGACCTGGTGTCAGGCTGTGCCTGAAGGTGAGCAGTCCTTACCGGGCACTGCGCTGCCAGCACTCCCACGGGGCCAGTGCAGGAGGCCAATGGAGCCACTGGGCTTTGCAGAAAAAGGACTGTCAGATTGTCATCAACGTATTATCTTACGGACTCTGAGGTAACCCCAAACCGTGTCTTTCCAACAGGCGATTGTGTCCCTCATCATAATGTTTGTCATTCAGTGGATCTACACCCTTGTCAGCCTGGGTGCAGCAGTTATTCTGTATTTCTACATCGGCCAAGTGAGCCCAGGACTCCCCCTTGGTGAGTATTTTTTTTCTGTGTTATTAAATCTGCTTAAAAATTCATTAAGCTTTAATTTAACTTAATTAGGAATCAAGACTCTTGTGTTTAATATGCAGGTGACTGAGTGATGAGGTTTTGTTTCATTGCTAGTTTTAATACATTTTCTCTCTCGCTCTTTAATTTTATATTGCATTCTAACTGCAACTAGCATAAGTCTGATAGTTGGAACATTGTGCTTATTGCTTTAGTATATTGTTCTTTAAATGGCAAAACCAGATACTAATACTAAGACTTAACTGGGATGGCAGATTGTAAATGTATCACAGCAATGAGAAAAATCTGCCATAAATACGTTTTAATAAACTTAATTAATCAGTCTAAACCCACCTGAGAAAACTTTAATGAAAATGGGAATTATGACGAGTATCTCATTAAATCTCAGCATTCATAACTGCAAAACAAGAGAGCCTTTTGATTCCAGAACTAAACAGGTTGAATATGTTGGGAACGTAATCTGGGAAAATGCTCTTAGGCAGAGGGCATTAGAAACGTCTGCGCATGTGATCGGCTTAATGAAGTTCAAAATGAAACAGTGAAGCACATTCAGAAGGCAGCTCATGAGAGCCTACAGCTCCTTGGCACGGCTGCAGGAGGGCTTTGCATTGGTCTGCGTCGCTGAAGGGAGCAGGTGGTACACACGCAGTGCGCACGTACTCGTGTACTTACGCATGTGGACATATGTATGTGCACACGTACATGGGTAGGTCCGTACATACGTAAGTACCTGCACATGTGGATGTGCAATTTTTTGTCCAAGACGAGAACAGTCAAAAGAACCTCAGTTTATGTCTTCTAAGCAATGCAGAAATAGCTACCTGTGTTTATTTAGACGAAAGGTGATTAGAGAATAGGTAAGGTAGGTACTAGGTTTCAGAAACCCAGATGATGAGAAACCAAAAAATTCTCGTCGCTTGGTAACCATCACAACATCGCTCACCAGTGCTCCTCTTTCTACTCTGACTGACTTCTTTTCTATTTATCTGCAGGGGATAGTAGAAAAGAGCTGAGACTGTGGATAGTACTTGCCAATTTGTATCTTTTGAAATATATCTTAAGTTTTAACAGAGTTTTTTACAGCCCCCATATATTAAAGAAAACACAATGTTTTCAGGCTTTGGAGTTTTCTTTGCCTTTGTATACTCACTATATTATATCTCTGTTGTCTGTTTTTGAAATATTTACCAAAAATTACTTTAAAAAGAATTTCTTAGTCAGTGTGTAGAGGATTTTGGAAGGTGTTCTGAGAAATAGCAGCGTGATTAGACTTTTTTTTCATGGTTTCTTTTGCACGTGCATTCCCATGCGTACAGTAAAACAACGCACGGCAAAGAAAAAGTTAGAAATGAACCCTCAAAGTTCAGCCCGTGGCTGGGAGGGAGTGTTATTTTGTGGTCATGTGGCATCCAATGGGCTGTGAATTTGTTCTCCAAAAGCCTGAACAACCCTTCTGTCTAGAAAGGTTGGGAGACACTGGCTTGAGAGATGCTCTGGATTAAGGACTAGGTAAAGACCTTGGGAGCAGAAACGCCCTGGGATTTCGACATGTCCCTTTTCCTCTCTCTTACTCCCCAGCAGGCTATGCCAAACCCAGCAGGTGCTGCCGGCTCTCTGTTCTTCTCCCTGTCCCTCACCACAAACTTCTCCTGCCACTTTTGCTGCCAGCTCTGGCACTTCCCAGCCCCTGCAGTTACCCAGTGTGGGAAACTAACTCTACAGAGAAATCAGAAAAAATTAGTGTTGGTGTAATAAGCTAAGCCAGCTCTCCATAGGGTGAGACAGGAGGGAATGAATGGTGAGACCACAGCCACCCTGGTTGAGGAAGGGCTCCTCCTGTCTCCCCATCCCTGCAGTGGAAATGAGCTTTGCAGTCCAGGCAGGAAAAGGCACGGCTGCAGGTGTCTGTGCTTTAGTCACAGATTTACTGGGATTTTCACAAGCTGTCGGTCTGGGAAAGGATAGCTGTTCTCCATGGAAATTTGGGTTAAGTTTCTTGACAGTCGTTTAAAAGCTGCAATGTGTGGGAAGACTTCAGGAGCGTTCTTACCATCGTGAAATCTTTGTGTACTGAAGGCTAATAACAAGCGTGCTGGTTTGAGATTTTATGCAAAAGTTCAATGGCGTAATGCTATTATGAGAGAATTAGCAGGGTACTGACTTCTCGTGCCTTTTCTCTGTAGGAGCAGCAGCGAATTTCAGTTTCTTCGGCTGGATTAAGTCGGTTTTGATCACCTCGTGCAGGTTAGTACCAGTCACTTGGCAGTGACCGAGGCGATGCTTGTCGTTCCTGTCACCCACTGATGTGCGGTGCGAGGGGTGGCAGAGTTGACTTGCTTATTACCTTAAGCAGTCCCTTCTTGCATACTCAAAGTTATTCTTAATGGTAAAAATAACTGCTTGCACCTGTTACATGGCCAGGCTAAGTGGGAGAGCTGGAGTGTCCTCTGCCTTATGCATGGACACATCAGCTGATAACCATAGCCTGAAGCTTTATCTTACCCCAAAGGTCTGTGCTCAACCTCAGTGGCTCTGGTAGGAAAAATCTGGTAGGAAATGAGGAACAGGAGACTCCATCTCTTTCACCCACCATCCATTGAAAAGGGAATTACTAGGGTAGTGGTGGAGCAGGCACACCTGGCAGCTGTGCTCAAGTTTCGGAAGAAATTTAGGGGGAAGCCACAATAGCTACAGGGCAAATACAATAAACAAGGTCTTCAGTGAAGGAACCATTCAGTATTGAATTTACATGGGACTGCAGTAGCAACGTCTTGGGGTTTTCCTTCCCAGAAGACCTTAAGAGTTTTATTTGGTTGGTTATTAACTAGTTTTGTTAATCCGTTTTGATCCTGTTAATTATTAATTCCATCACTTTTGGGTTTCCCATGGAGAGTAGTGACCATCTCTGCTGCTCTACAATGCAGTGGGATTTTGAGTTTATCAATCTGTTGGATTGCTTTTTGTTGTGGTGGGTGAACACTGTAGTAAGGACTGCACAAAACGAGCTGCCATGCATTATGTGGGCAAATTTGGTGGCTCCTTTGAAATAAATGAAAGTCCAGGCATTTAAGCACATTGGCACACACCTGTGCATGTCTTGCCAGCTCCTGCCTCTGCCTGCAGTCCCTATAACATGGCCACGTCTTTGGTATCAGAGGTGGCTTGCGAGAGGAGCCGGCGGTGATGTGACCTCTCTTAGGTCCCCACGGCAGGTCTGTGGCATGGCCAGGAACAGACAAGTCAGTTCTCCGCATCATATCCATCCCTGTCTTTACCAGACCAGTGGATGTCTCCAAGTATGGGACTGGGTCCCTGAAGACCCACCTGTCCTGCAAACCTCTTGCCATGAATAGCTTTGTTCACACAGCTACTGCTGCCTCTCACAGCGATTGTGTAAAGCTGCACGCTTGCCTAAGCGTTAGGGATGAGAGCCCAGGTTAGACAGACTACCCAGAAAAGGAGGAGTGAGGGGGTGTAGAAGATGTGCACTGTGTTTTCTGCATATCTCATTTGGAGTAAGGAGTTGTCCCCCACCCTTTTCTCAACATCTGCTGGGCTGGTGATATGAGCGCAAGCCCAGGGTGAGGAGGTGAGGATGGGAACAGGGTGCAGGGGCCGTGGTGAAGTGCTGCCAGAATTATTCATGGCACAGTGAGTCAGACCCTGCTGCTTCGTATCCAGGGCTCTTGTCTGTCTGGTTCCACCTCAGCGTCCGGGCAAATTTGTGGCAGGTCATTTGAGCTCGGTGCAGCTACGATGATAGAGCAGGATTTTCATCCCGGTTATCCCTCGGTGCGTCTCGGCCCTGTCTCCTGCCCATTGTCAGAGGTTCCCCGTGGGTGGCTGGTTGAGATGCAAGGCTTCACGGAGAGTTACCATGTGTGGAAAGGTGAAGCTATCCCTCCTGGAGAGGCAGTTCTGCTTCTTGTGGGTAGAGGTGCCGTTGTCGTGGGGGCAATTTTCTCCTGTGGGGTACCAGACCAGCCCCATCCTTAGTGCTTCGATCAGTACAATCGATGAGCAAAGACCCTGCCAAGGAGGGCTGAGTGGGCAGCTGGGGACTGCCCAAGGCAGAGACTCATCCTGTTTCTCTCTTCTCAAAGAGTACAATCTCTGGGTCAGCCAGCCAGCTCGGTTGCCTTATGCTAGTACCAGGGCTCCTGCTCACGCTGGCACAAAGACAATTTCGGCTGTGCTAGGGGGGTCATTTTGAAGCCCACCTTTGCTACGCTATGAGAAATTGCATTGAAGTAATTTGCTGTTTTTTCCTAAGCTTTGTTTTCTTGAAATCCAGGCAAGACATTTTAATGAATTGGAGGGAAAGAAGAAATCCCATTAGAGTGCAAGAGAGCTGGAGGCAACCAAGGATCCTTGACACCTCCAAGGCTCTTTGGTGCTGAACGAGGTCTGAGTCAGTGCTATAAGCTCTCGCTGTTTTGATTTGCAGATGTGCAACAAGGTTTTCTTAAAATCAGCCTCTGCGATAAAGAGATTGCAGGAATATCTCTTCTTTCATTTGAAAGAGTTACAAAAATAATTGAAATGTACACTAAAGCTTAGGAAACCATGAGAAGGCTATTTTTCATTAGGAATGGTTCAAGCTCCTTCTTTTCCTGCACAGTGTGGAAAGTGTTTACCATAGCCAACGTCCAAAGGGGAAACTTATTTGTTAAGAAAATGTGTATTTTCCAGCCTTTGCTGGAGGAAGGGGGTATATTTTTTGTGTGCCTTCTAGGAAAAATATTTTCAGATTAGCTCTATGCCTCGCAAGGGCAACAAGAAGTATTTAGCCTCTTCACGGCAGCGGTTCGGCTGATTTTATTTGTGCAGCCGCTAATGGATGGCAAACAAGGGGTGATGCAGGTGCCTCTGCTTCTCTGTTTGCAGGAGAAGGCCATCTCCCAAGGAACAGATCGTGGTGACACCGTCCTTTGCAACAGTTGGCATGGAGACCACGCAGCTCACTGAGGAGAACGCAGACTTCGCCTCGCGGGACCGCTATCACCAGTCCTCACTTATCAGCAGAGAGGATTTTGGGAATCAGTTCCAGTAAAGGCCACCAAAAAAATCAAGCCATCACTTCAAAAAGCATTTAGAAATGCTAATGGCTGCCATGGTGCCTTGTGAAATACTTGAATATCTATGAAAAGGATGTGAATAGTTATTTATATATTCAAGGCTTGTTTGTTTATGCAAACTACAATATTGCTGGGTTTTGACTCTTACCCAAAATGGGGGGAAAAATGCAAATGAAAGGGCCAGTCCAGGGAAGTGATGAGTTACTGAGGACAGCATAATCCTTTTAAAGAATTCAATTATAAGCGCTCTTGAGATCTAAAGACCATCACCGCTCTAAAAGCTTACGACACCCCATTTCAAATGTCCTCTGGGTGACTGGGGAAGCTTTGTGCCTGGGAGCAGTGACCTTGGCAGCAGGAGCCGGGGTTCCGCTCCCAGCTGTGCCACAGATGGATGCGACCTTCCAGGTCAGTTCACTTCTCTTGGGATGAATTTGTCTGCTTGTAATACAGTAATTTTCTACCTCAGCATCTCAGTTTCCAAGGTCTTAGAAAGTACTTTAAGGTATTAGACAATAGGCCAGAATCAGTGGTAAGTGCAAGAAGATTATGAAATATATTCACAACTGGAATCGCACATTTAAATGCAGTAATGCAGGATAATGACCTCTACTGTAAAACTGTGAAATGATGTCTTAGAAGCTGTTCAGAGTGATTTCCCACATCCTTTCTGACATAACACCTGGGACCTGGCAACATAGCTGGGTCCAAATGGAGCATCTCCTGGCTGAAGGGACAGATGGTTCAGAAGTGCCTTTAACAAAATACGTTTAGCCTCATCTTTGCTAATTTTGCTTAAAGCCTGTCCCATAGTGAGCTCCCACAGGGAGCTGTTTCTCCTGCTTGCCATGATTTGGGATGCAGGAGGTTCAGCAGGGGATGCTGCAGGATTTCCCACGCAGGCTTTAGGGCTGGTGGGCAGTGGCTGTGGGGCTGGGTGAGGCCTTGCATGGATGCCCCTGTCACCATCGCTTCTGCTCCCCAGGGAAAAACCCCTCCACTGAGTGCTGTCCTGCCTGCAGGCGGCAGTCCTGGCAGAGACCCCGGGAGGTGCAAGGGAGGGCTCTAGGTGGAGGCAAGCCCCAACAGCACAAACTGTTCTGATGCTAAAAGGAGGGGGAAACCACTGCCTTTCACTTTCTTTCATCTCTGAGCGTTTTAGCCTGTAGATTATTTATTTCTCCTTCTGTGCAATAAAATCTTGAGACACTGGGAACTCCTCTCTGTGCTTGTGTGGGCGAGCTGGATGCCTTTGAGCACCGTTCCACTTGCCAGTGGGCAGTGCCCTGGCGTTACCAACTGTGGGAGGACTCCCCGTCCCATCTCGTGGTCTGACTGGCTGCAGCCTTGGCTCTTCCCATTTTCTTACAGGGGGAAGCAAAGGAGTCTTTCTACTGAGATGAAGAAGAGAGCAGTCCTGGCACACTGCAGAAAGCATATTAATTTTCCAAGGTCACAGGTCTTCTACTAAGTGTTTTTAACCTTAATTATCTCAATAGAGGCAAGAGGGAAGTTATGCTTGTGTGGCCAGCTCTGAGCCACCTCAAATCAGGCGTTCTGTGTTGGAAACACTCCTTCTGGGGTTCCTTCCTTCCATTGCCTTTTGCCTTTGGTTTCCAAAGAGTCTGGATCTGTTGTGGGGATGTGGCTCCATGCTGAAGCTTCCCCTGGGCTCCCTAGGACCAGTGGCTCCAGAGAGCCCTTCCTGTGCTTGTAGCATCCTTGACTTTGGCAGCTACTGCTGTTGTGCAAACTTCAAACACTCCTTGGTGCTGATCCATCACTGGCAAGCCACATGGTGCTGTGTTACCCCCTGTTACAGTTTGATACACAACCATAATGCCATTACTGTAAAATCTTGTATTTCCTAAAGTCTCATCACATCAAAATATTGTGGAGTGCCTTTTCTCCCAAGACAGGCATTGCCCAGCCCCATGTTTCTCTGTAGCTTGAACAAAAGTAAACCTGAGAGCACAGCAAGAAGGGATTAACGGGCAGAAATTCCTGGGTTAATTTATTTGTTAGCTCCTAAACAATTTACTTCCCTTCTTAAAATAAGGCAGCAATCAGGAGATCCAGAGATGGGGAAGGTCCCTTGGCCGTGCACCTCACTGGGCAGCTGCGCTGAGTGAAGCCAGATGACTTGGTAGTGAGGAGGGTTTGCCTCTCTGACAGCGTGGTCCTTGCTCGTCCCCAAAACTGGAATGTGATGGGCCAGAAATAGAACCAGCTTCTCCCTCAGGCTAGCAGTATTGGGAAGGTGCCCCACAGTTTGCTTTCAGGCAACTAAGTCTGCAGCAGCTGTCCCCTTCCTCTGCCACCACCGTCCTGCCCCTTTAGCTCCAGCAGCCCTTTGCATCCAGCCAGCCTTTGGAAAAATTTTGGTTGTGTTCCCCTACTGGTGAAGCCCCCAGCCGGCTGCCAGAGGAAGGCACCACGCTGTGCAGGGGTCTGATGAGCAGCCATCCTGAGCGCTCCGGGGTGCAAGGATGGGTTGTGCCTCGGTATTTCTGGAAAAAGGCAGCGGCAGGGCTGGCATCAGCGCCGGATGGCAATAGCTGCGATTGGGACCTGGCAGCAGAGGAGATGCTGTGCAGAGCATGTCGTGCAGGGGGTTTCTGGTCTTTGGCCTCCACGTGCTGCCGCTGGAGAAACTTTTCCACCTCCTCCGCTGGCACCACCAGCACAGCAGGAACCGGCTCCCTCCGCCACCCAGTAAGTGCGGGCACTTGGTCCTTTCCTCCCCTCGTATCTGCAAGGGAGGAACGCATCGCATAGGGCTGGTTTCCTTGCTGCCGTCACAGGTGAAGAGTAGAGCAGCTTTTCTGTCCAATGCTTGAAAAGGGACGTGCTGATCTTTGCCGGAGCATTAGCTTGGCGTAGTTAATGGTGAGAGTGAAGGGAAGCCTTGTTTTTGCACCAATAACACCACAGACTGGGTAACATTGGAGACTCGATGAGTTGAGGCCACACGGGTATGCAGGGCTTTGCACATCAAGGAAGCCCTTCCAGTGAGAAAGAGCAAGCAGTTGCATTGCCGAAGATCGGGGTGTCATGTCAAAAATGTCTGTACCTTCTGTAGCACTCTAAAAAACTGGGTGAAATTAGGGCTAGGAATTTATCAGCTCCACATTTAGTGGTTGAAGGGATGAAATGCGGGTGGGGATTGCCGCTGTGAGTGGGAATGTGCTGCTTTCACTCCCCCCGGGGAAGCCAGGCTGTGACTCCAGATGCTGCAGCTTTCATGAAGCTTCAGGTTCCCTGAAGGTGGGTTTGGGACCCAGCTCTGAGCATCTTATGACCCATATAGGTTGCAGCTTTGTTAATGTCGTTACGAAAAGGCCTTCATATCTTCTAAGTCATGGAAGCTTTGCTAGCGTCTATAATTATTTTCCTTTCACTTGGAAATTTTATTTTTTAAATTATTATTATGTAAGAAATGAGAATGTTTTGCAATAGGTCAGGGTGTGAAAACATTTGCTTATGAGACAGATGTGGAAGTAAAAGCTCTGGTTTTGTTTCTTTTTGAAGACTCCAGCTGTAACTTGGTGCCTCTAGTTTTGACGGCTTCCTTTGCAGAGCATACAAGCACCAAAGACAGTGGATGATAAGCATTTTATTATTTGCCTTGCAGTATTGCCTGCAAGCTCACGCTGCATTTGTGATCCCACAGCACTAAACGGGTCCGGAAATCAGAATCTTCTGCCTCAAAAAACTTGCATTGCAAATAGTCAAGATTAAGAATGGGCAGGAGAAAAATGAAGTTTTGTTGTGATATTGGGATTAAGAGACAGCTCCTCAGTTGATATAAATTGTCATAATCCCCCTGGACCTGCTTGTGTGTCCCTTTAGGAGTCTGCACAGGGAGAACCAAGCTCCTTAAATCCATAGCTTAGCTCAAATCCATCTTTTTTTTCTGCCCTCTTGGCTCTCTCTTGATCAGCTTTGAGTTTCCTTGGATGGTCTTTGTTGTGTACGGTGGCCAAAAAAATCACACACCTGCCATGGTCACTTATTCATAGCAGATAGTCATGCCCGCAGTGCTGAAGCAGCAAAGAGTGATGACAAAGCAGGTAATGATACTTCTGTGCACGGCCAAATTGAGGCACGAGGGACTCTCTGTGCCCCGTGAGCTGGTATGCTCTCGCCCAGGCACCTCTGGTTCAGACAGGCAGAGGTTCTTAAGCAGCAGCCTACTTACACCTGCAAGCTTGGAAGAGATTTGCTGGATCACAGGAGCCAGCCCAGGATTAACATTTAGGGTAGTGGGAAACCAAGGTTACTTGAATTATTGTCCTTGCCTGGTGAAGTTTAGAAAAGGCAATTACTGGGATAAAAGAGAGAAAATTTTGTAGACAACCTGTAAATTTGGTAACTTCGTATAAACGAGGTATATAATGGACTTGTTTGTGTTCCCGACTTCACAGTGGTGTGTTGCTGAGACCTAGATTTGGCATAGCATCACTTAAACCTGAGATGAGGTGAGACCTCAGCGGTAACAGCCTTAAAAGCTATGGACGAGAGGTTCTAGCAGCAAACCACAGGCTAGAAATAGATAGCTTTCAAGTCCCTATGGCACAAGAGAGGCTCCTTCTCTTTCCACCTTCTGCTCCGTGTGGCTTTTTTCCACGATTCTCACGCACATACCCCTCAACACCTGGGATTTGCCCCCCTCGTGTGAGAGTGAATAGAAGCACAGGCACACTCCTAGAAACGCAGTGGGCAAGGAGTGCACCTGTAATTTTATCAGACCCAAATGTTGCTCGTAAACTTTGGCAGGGGCTTGGTTTTGGATTTAAAGGGCGCTGCTGTGCAGTGTTTTGCTCAGCTCCGAAATGGCCGGCATTTTTTCTTGACGCGCTCCAAACCAAAGCTGGCTGAAAAGGGTCCTAAAAGAAATAAATCAGAAATTTAGAATTGCTTCTTCCCAGCAAGCTTTAAATGGCTGATTTTTTTGTTTTTCCCCAGAAAATATGGGATTTATTTCCATGACAGGATTCAAAATGCAGCTTCATTTTAATTTGTTGTGCATTTTTCTGTGAGGGATGAGAAGAGATTGCAAGACCCGTATCCATCCTGACCTCCAAATGTCAAGTATCTGGAACAAGCAGATTCCAAGGGAGGTACAAGGCAAGCAGTTCTTGTAAAAATAAATCAATAAAATACCACCACCCCCAAAATTTCAAGAAAAATGGTCGGGTACTAAGTGCCTTTTGGATGATTGAGATCTATTAATGGATGGCTTACGGCATCCAGAGGAGATGGGGAAGGTAATTAATTACTCCGTTAGGAACTATCTGTCCACTTCAGAAACTCAGGACTTTTAATAACAAATTCCAGGAGTAAAAAATATTCACTTTGTACCTTAATTCATCATCAGCTTAAAACTTGTCTGAGGTTTATGAGCCTGATCCAAGTTTTGGACAGATCTGGGCTGAGTTTCAAGGGAGCTGCAGGAGTTTCATGACATTGGCAGGGGCTGTGAAAGGCTCCTATAGAACCGGAGAGAAGGGACTGGTCAGCCTAATCCTGACGAAGTGCTACAGAGATGCCTCTTCTGTAGAGACCCCTGGGGGGTTTGGTGATTTCAGACTGAAAAAATGCCGAACTGGGCAAATTCGGTCATGTGCCTCCGGCCCCTGAATCTGGAAAGTGGAAATCAAGGTAAAATAAAAACAAACTATGTTTTTCCTGCCCCAAAACACGGTGACGGGTAGGATTCAATTAATCACTGTATGATATCAATCATATTTTATACAGTTATATTTTAAGGCTTCCTGTGTTGCTGTTTGTTTGTTTGTTTTTAGCTCCTTCGAGTATTCAACGTGCTGGCTGCTTTGAGATGGAAGCATTAAACGCATTTTATATATAATTTGGGAAGACGTTTGAGGTCACAGCCTCTTTCGGGAGGATGTGGTGGCGTTATTTTACATGGTTTGCCTGGTCCATCCGTCTCCTCAGGCACGATTTCATGCATTTAAATCCCCTATTAGTTTTGTGCTCTGAAGGAGGGAAGGGGAGCAGCCCTCAGCCCGGAGCTGCCCTGTAACGATTATTAGCAGGATGCAGCAGCAGAGCGTGCAGTCGTGCCACGGGGATAAACAACTCCAGGACCACGTGAGGAATAGCCAAGTGCCGCTGGCCTTCGCTGAGCTCTCGCGCTCCACGCAGCCACCTTCATCCTGCTGCAGCTCATCCTCCTCCTGCTGCCGATGCTTCTTCCCCAGCCTTGCAGGAGGGTGTCTAACGGGGCACACGGGTGGCAGGGGTGGTATCCCCAACACACTACCCTCTGCAGCCCCAATGGATAAAAAACCCATCCACTTGGGGGAAAAAAAAAAAAACCCGTGAGATTTTTTCCATGTTTTCCTGTGGCTGTTGGAGCTGGAGCTCAAAGATATCAGTTATCAATTGACTTCTTCAGTGCAGGGATATTCCTTATGAAGCAGTGAAGATAGGAATAAAATACCATGGCAGGAAAAGACAGTAGCTTCAAATTTACAGCCACTAAACCTTGGCAAATTAAGCACCTGGGGGTGGGGAAGGGATTGCATTTGGGAAGTCTGAAACTGCCTGAATATCGGTGTTTCCTTTCCAGATGCCTGTGAGTAATGTGCTGCTCGTGACTGGAACCGTGATGGAGAGAGGGGAGAGATTATTTTCTCGTGGTAAATACTGGTTTATACACACGGGTTCACACTGTGGGACTTTTGCCCCAGCTGGGGCCGGTGAAGGCAGCAGCCTCATCGCTGCCGTGTGTGGTGAAGGCTACAACGGGCCACCCTGGGCACCACTGGCCGGACGGGCAGTGGGTTTTCCCACCTATATTGAGCTGTGCTGGGATGCGGCTGGTTCAAGGGCAGCGCAGGGCCCTTTGGCTGACGTTTCTTGGTGCTGGTGGTGATGCCGACGGGTGTACGGTCCTCGTGGTCACCCCCCTGACGGTCACAAATGCCCCGCTTGGTTCAGAAATGCAGCGTTACAGCAGCTTGGGCCAGTTTAATGGCAATTTGGGAGAGGATGTTAGCTGGCTTCCCCCACCCCCGAAGGGGACTAATCTAGGTCTTCACTGCTCACAGCTCCATGGGTCGTGCTATGGATGGCGCAGGGAACGGGGCAGGGGCACGGGGAGATGGAGCCACTCGATACAGACACCGGTTGTTCTTTCAGGAATGTTTGTTTTGCATTTGCCTCCTTCTGCTGTTGCTCTCGATGCGCCTGTTGAGTGAAACGGTAGGAAGAATTTATTGAGACTTGTTTTTGAAAAGCATTCGATACCGTGCTTCCTGCTGCTTGGATTTACAGCTTGGGAGGATGCAGTAAGAGCAGGGAGCTGCTATGCGGCTTAGACTTTGGGGAGGTCTCTTGGGAAAGGGGGGCGGACAGGGATGAGAGCTCTAGGCTCGGTGTTATGGCCCTCAAGCTTGAGAATAGGCGTATGCAAGAGCATCCATTTCATGTCAGGGTTGTGTTTAGCTTTGATTTGCCCCACGCAGCCCTGATGGCGTATCGCTGACCTCAGAGAGGTTTCTCTGCCCCTGCTGCCTCATCTGTATTGCATAGTTAAAGGATGTAGGAAAGTGCCAGATTTGCTTGTTGGCAAGACTTTCATTCCAGGGAATAACAAAAGTTTTTGAAGAATTATAATTATTACTGATATCATCTTAGGAATTGGTAATGTGGAGTCCTGCATTTCATGTATGAAGGTATTCCCCAAGTATTTGAGCTGCTGCTCTGCGCTCCCTGTGCCATCTCCCAAAGTATCAAAATACTTCACAGGTCTTCACCTGAGCTTTAACTCAATCCCATGGTGGCATGTTGCTTAGTTGTGTACTGGTCTCTCCATCTTATCGATGAGGAAGCTTTTTTTACACAACCTAGTCCATAAAGAATGGATAAGTACATTGACATAGACTAAAGGAACTTAAAGATGTCCTGTGTGGATCATGCACCTTGGTGGTAACTGCCTGTAGTTTCTGGGTCACTCAAGTGTTCTCAGTTGTCAGGACTTGGATGTTTACTTGTATAATGAGAATTGTCGCCGTGATTTGGTTTTGCTTCGTTTCCTAACATATAGCACTTTCCAAACTGACACTAGCTTGGCTGGTTCCATGAGTTGAAGCAAATATGAAGCAAGATGATGCCAAAGGTTGTGGGGAGTAGAATAGAGAACGGGATGATAGAGGTTTGCCTCAAAGGGCTGCCTTTTCCAGGGCTTTTATCTGTGATTGTGCAAGCATCAGAGTGAAGATTTCCAAGTGTGCTTCATTGCAAAGCTGGGTGGGAAGGTGCAGAAAGCACCCACACGTTGAGGAAAAAGCGTAGGAGCAGGGGAGACCAAGTCTTGTGTCTGGGTAAAGCCAAGGTCATTGCCGTGCTGGTGTGGGCTCACCAGTGCCACCTTTTGGCTGGAAAGAGGCTTTCAGGAGAGTTTGTGTGAGTCCTCGACTTCTGCTTTTGGTGAGGGGAGAAATGGGGAGTGGGGGTCTGTAGACCAGATCCAGGTTTTGCCGTGGCTGCAGCTATCTGGATGTGGTGTGTTGTCACTTGTCACCCCCCCACACACACGCCCCCGAAAGGTCGGATTCTGCTTGGCTTGTGGAAATTAAGCCTGATGCTGAAATAGCTCGGGGGAAAAGCAAAGGGCCCAGGAGCCTCCCGGATGGGAGAGGCTGCCCAGGATGGGTTTATGTTCCCTGCGGAGGGAGAGTTCAGGGGTGATGCTAACCCCGGCGCATGGGGATGCCAGCAGCCTCGGCAAAGCCCGACCTGCTGCTCCGTGGTGCGCTCTTTCGCAGAACCAGGAGCATGAAGTTATGAAAGGGAATTTCAGAACAATGAAGGGAAATCCTTTGCCTCCCGTACAGCCCAGCCTGGGAAATCCACCACCGCAAGAAGCTGCAGCCTCAAACACTGCTGCTGGCATTTAAAAGAGAGCGGGTTGGCTTTATAACCAATAAAAGATTTGAAGTTATTCGGCAAGGACTTGATTTCGGTGGGAATTAAGTTTGGGGCTACCTAATGCTCACCACACTCACTTGGAAAGAAACTTTTGTATTGTGCAGAGCACGGCACAACCGGCCAGGTTTCCATCTGCTTCAGAAGCTGTATTGGTCGCAGCCAGAGACACGATACCGGACGCGATCGATGGCTTTGTTTCCCCGTAGCTCAAACACGAGCGCGGGAGCGTTAACGGAGCTGACTTCCCCGTAGCCCTGAGCGGAACCCTGGCAGCCAGGTTGTTTTGGCCCACTCCCCCTGACCTCCGTCTCGCGTAGGGCCTGGAAAACGAAGCAGGAGAGCGCTGGCCTGGAGA
>VYXH01009896.1:52460-65702 GCA_013397275.1 Burhinus bistriatus | reverse complement strand
CGCACACTTACCGCCGCACCGCGACCGAGGGTTGCTGAACATCCCGGCATCACCCAGAGCTGCATCAGCTGCGAAGTGCAAACCTCCCCCCCCTCCCCAAAATCCCTCTCCCTCCCCAAAATCCCTCTCCCTTCCCAAAAATCCCTCTCCCTTTTTTAACCTTGCCCAGCCCATGGTGGTACAGGCAAGTGCTTCGGTTGGGTGAAGGTTTGGGATGGGAATGGTGGGTGGGAAACTGTAGCAACACCTCGTAGCTGCGCGGACTGACTTGAAGGTGAGCAGTGGAAACTTCACAAGAGGAATTTAAGGAAGGCTCTGGTGGGTACCAGGGGCATGGCTGACGTGCGTCCACCCGCCAAAATGTTCCCAGGTGGGAAATCAGTGGCTCCCAGAGGTGGTCTTCAGGGTCTGAATCGCCTGCTGCTCATCTCCAGACATGCCCTCACCTCACTTTAGGTGCTGACCCACGTCCAGGTGTGGGGACAGATGCCGTCAGCTCTCTATAAACACCCTCTCTCTCTGCATCGCCTACAGACTGTCAGATTAGTCATGTATAAAGTCACATTTTTCCTTGCATGCCACACCTATGGTGTCGTTATCAGGAGCGATGACTAGTTTGGTCTTTATAAATGACGCTGAATTTGGTTTCAGCACAGGATAAACCATATTTTTCCCAGAACAAGCAGGGCTCGTTTCAAGTGTCATCCAGTAAACTGGTTCACTTATGTGCTCAAGAAGACACATAGCTCTAAGGATGACTAATTCTCAATGAGTTTGGGAAGTGCTGGGTGTCTGCAGGTGGTATAAGGAAATCCAGTGTATCAGATTAGTCCTGTGTAGGTTTTAAGTAGGTTTTAGGATTGATCGCCTGCTTGAGGTGGACAGTCAAATTTCATCTTTTAACTTCTGATGTGGAGGGAATATCATGCTTTGGTACTTGGGGTTAAGTTTACTTTCATGGAGCTATACACTTTCAGGAAATGTGACAAAACTACATTTATAACATTTTAGTTTTCTTCGCAAACCCAAGGTGTGCCTTTGTAAGCGTATCCATGCTAGACCAAACGTATAGGTGGGGATATCGACTGGAATGTACCCTGCAGTGGATTAGAAAGCTCCTGACTAACAGTGTTCGTGTGAGAGCAGCCTGGTGACTAGGATACGGCACTGAAATGAAGGAGATTTGGGTTTCTTCCCAGCTCAGCCACTTCTTTGTGCCACTCCAACTGTCAGTTTGCCCTCCAAACTGGGGGAAAGTAACGCTGTCTTACCTGCTATCAACCTCACGAAGATAAAATCTGCAACTTGCCAGCAAAGTGCTCGCCTATTACTTGATGAGAGCTGCGCAAATTCCTCGGTGGACAGAAAAAACTATTTAATTTCATCTCAGCTTTCGATCTGGCATCTTTTCCTGTGACCTTGATGACTCCTGAGAGTCAGCAGAGGAATGCGTTTCCTTTGTTAAGAGTCTGAAAAGCTCAAACTATCTGTCCGCATGCTGGAAAAGCCATTTGTCTGGCTACCAGCATCTGGCCGCCCAGCTCAACGGCGGCGGAGGCTTTGCTCTCTGCTGCCCGTGCTCGGCAGCTACAGGTGCTCGTGAATCATGTCAACCCCATCCAGAATGAACGGGGGATGCATCGTGAAGGAGTGATAAATAACCCGGCGGTAGCTCGCTCCCTAGCAAACGGCATCATGAATTACGCTGGGTCCTGACAGCCGCGATTCACTTGCTGTTAGCTACAGCTCTATGCTTGTCAGTCAAGGGAATTGTTCGGTGTTATGGGAGCGGGCTGATGGGAGCTCCTAAATCACTCTCAGGTTGAGCTGTCGACGCTTGAGAAATCCCTGTTGTCTGTCTCTCCACCGCTTCTGCCCCTCCAAGATGTTTTTCACATTTGAAAACTCTTGCTTGAAGCAGGGGGGAGAGCATTTCTTGTGAAACCATCACCCCGGCACTACGTGGAAACGAAGATTACATCTCTGTTTAAAACGAGTCTGAGGTTAGGCGGCAAAAGCCCTTTCCCAGGCTGGGCTTAGTGAGCAGATGGTGAGGCAGTGGGAGCAGAAACGGGGCTTTTGAGTCTCTCACAAAGCGTGGGGCGAGGGAGTGGGGCGGGAGCCGGGCTGCCCTGCGGAGCCTCGCTGCCTTCCCCGGCCTGCCTGTGCCTCGGACCGCATCTGCCACCCCTCCCTGCCAACCCCATCGTGGGCTTGTCTGGTGAAGAATTGAGGACAGATGGCTTTCACGTGTTGTTTAAAGTACAGGCTGAATCCTGTGGGAGAGGAACACAGGAAAAAATAGGTGAAGTAGGAAGTGAGAAAGCTGGTGAGGGTAGGGTTAAAGCAACATCAAACCCCTCTGTGAAATTCCTCCTGGCAGCTGTTTTACATGGGCGCCAGGCGAGCTGAAGGGCACCGTCTGCTGGGGCTTCAGTTCCAAGCTCTGTCCTCCTGCAGGTCTCCTTATTTCAGGTTTTCCGTCTGTAAAATGGGAATAATTCCAGTGCCACCATGGGGACAGCGGAGGTGGAATCGAGCCCCTGACAAAGTCATGTGGCTGGGTCTCCCTCTGTTGCTGCAATATCCCTTTTCCCTCTACTTCTGACCCTCACCTGTGCCTTGCCAGGCTGTCCCGTACAGCGCAGGGCTGCCGGCAATGGGCTTGCCCTGAGAAGTTGATCTGCTTTTCTGCCATCTGTGTCCGGCCTTCCATCCTTTCTCCCTCTCTCCCGTGCCAGCTGCCACCTTTCTTTGCCGTTTCCCCAGTGGGAGCCCTGGAAATAAGGTGTGAAATCACCCGAGAAGGAATCGGCTTAGCTTGCAGCAGAGGTTTAGGCTGGCTGCTAGAAGAAACTTCCCAACCCTCTGAGAGGGGCAGAACAGTCTGCATTTATTTATGTGTTTTTTCAGCTTTCTATCTTTGAAACTTTCTGTGTGCAGAAGAAGCAAATTTAGGAGCGAGGGAAGAAGATGGGGCGGATGCCCGTTTGCACAAAAGTATGGTGTGACCTCCCAACCTGCCTCAGTTTTCACAGTACGTATTTCGTGGATCCTGGGGTCAGGAGCCCGGCTCTCCATGCGGAGAGGTGTAAGATGCTGCTGTTTAGCTTTGATAGCATTTCAGGTGGTGGCGGGTGGTACAGGAAGGATGCTTCCTCTCCTCGCGGTGCGAGAACAGGGCAGGATCGTCTCCCATGCCTCTGCATTGCTATCAGAAGACCTGCAGGCTGCGGGGTTTTCTTTTCTTGGGCACCTTCGCTGCTCCTCTCTGTGAGCTATAAGTGGATTTGGTTGGTGTGCTGTGAACGGGAAGTCCCTGGAGTTGTATAGATTTAGCTCTGCTCCTTTGGGGCACATAATTAAAAGCAAAAAGGCAAAGAGAAGGAAAAAAGAAAGCATTGCAGAAAATGAGGGAGATAAGAGATCAGCTTCCCCACTCTTTCCCCATCCCGAGGCCCTGAAGGTAGCGAGGGCTGTGCACCGGCCGGCTGGGTTCACATCCGTCTGCGAAAGCACTTTGCGTGATATTGAAGTGGTAAATGAACACAGTCTGAGAGACAACTGTGTAACCCGAATGGCAGGGAGCACATAGTGATGCCTGTTGATTTACACCTCCATAGGCAGTGAAGGCGAGTGCTAAGCTGTGACCGGGGCACAGCCGGTAAGGAGACAGCTGCTGTAGCTGAAGCCTGTTATGGGGCTCTCCGCAAAGTTTCATTTCCCAGTAGCAAACCATCAGCGCCAGCCCGTGCCCGTTCAGCAGGTCTTCACAGTGTGCTGTGCTCCAGCAGCCATCGCCACGTCAGAGGGATCATATAATTAGCTTTAATTTTCACTCATGGCTGGGAAGACAAGGGAGACGGGCGGTTGCTGCCGTGTCTGCGGGGGCTGATGCCAGCCTTGCTGGTGCAGGGGTGCCTTCCTCAGGGATTATTATTTTCAGTATCAAAAGCTGCAGATGCTGATGAGTTTAGAGGAGCGTGGGGTTTCTGGGACAACTTGCTTCCTTCACCTGCTCTTAGAGATCCTAATTTTTGGGCTGGCAGTCAGAAAACCTCCATGATTGAGCTTCCAAGCTGTTCCGTGTGCTGCCTCCATCCTCCTCATCCCGGTCATCTACAGGGGGTATGTCACAGCAGCTGAGTGCCATGCGAAGGCTAATGGCTCCATCACCGTCATATGTCGAGGAGGTAGCAGAGGATTATGTTCATTTAGTGGAGGGGGTGTGGTACCAAGCTAGAAAACCAGTTGATTTTGGTGTGGTTGTAGTGCAAAACTCGCACGGATGCTGCCATGGCAGGGACTGCACATCTGAAATGTAAAGCCGCTTCTTCAAACCTGCAGCGTTTCAGGCCATCCTGCAAAAGGGATTTCGGGAGGTGTCTGGGCAACAGGAGCAGGGGATTGCTCTGTCCCGCGAGCTACCAAACCCGGCACTGAGCTGTCCCTTGGGTGAAACAGGAGACCAAAGCCCAGCCGGCTGTAGGTGCATGCTGGCTGCCTGTTTGGGCGCTGCCGCCGGCCAGCCCGGGTGCTGGGGCTGTGCACGGCTGCTGCGGGAGCTGCTGCTGGTCCTGCTCACTGCTCTTACGGCTCTACACAAGTAGACTGAGGCCTCAGTAGCATCAATCTGGCCATGATAGTTTTTATTTATGAAGCATTCATCCAAGCTAATAAACCCCCCCCAGAATAAAGAACCATTTCAATGAACACGTTAATCAAGCCAATAAAATCTGTCAGTGTAGAAAGTGTTTCAGTGCTGTGGCGTAGAGACTAAGGCACCACCAAAGTCTCTGGCTCTTCTGGAGTCACTGCTGGAAGGACCCATTGGCTGGCGTCGTGGCTTCTCCATCGATGGTAGCTACGTACCACTTCCAAACTAAGGATAGGTATGGAGCAGTAGGGCTTAGTTACGGCTGAATCTGCTGCCTTTTTGCAGCAGGAAAATGTCTTTCTGCCTCTGCTTGTGCTGCTGCGGGGAGGCAGAAGGAGGGCACGGTGTGCTGTGCCCAGTCCGGCTGCCCCTGCCATGCGTGGGGTGCTCAGGGCAGGGCTGCAGCCTCCTAAATACCACGGGGAAATGATTCAGAGCTGGATGGATCATAGATAGCCAGCGTCAACCCTCTGGGTTCTGGCTTTGCTTCCCCATGTAGTTTCAAGAAAGTTTCTGGGGCATGGGGGGTGAGGAGGCTCTGGGTGAGCCCGTGTGTCTCTGCGCAGACAAATGGCACTGTTCATGCTTGGGCTGATCCACTCGGACACGCACAGAGCTCCTCTGGAAAGAGGCACGGCCAGATCCTGGCACCTGTTGCGGGGTCTTTCTGCTGTTGCAATGGTGCAAAGAAGCTTTTGGGGCGGTTGGATCAGCCAGAGGGTCAGAAGGTGCTCCAAGCAAATTAAAGGTTAGTTGTTTGTAATATTTGACTGAATAGTCTGTACCTTGTGAGCAAGCTTGTCGCAAGGCCTTAATAACCCAACCACAGGCCCTGCTATTTACATTCGATTAAAGATGTAGGTCATATGATATGGATTTTCTCTTTCCTGATCGGCTGAGCATAAAAGGCAGAATCCAATTTTCAGTGGCAGTAGACTTGGTTACAAAGTCAAATTTTTATTTCTCTGAGCAATTTTGTGACATTTGCATTGTAATTTGCTGTTTCCATAAATATTAGAGCTTCACTTGCTGGGATATTCATCCAGAGCAGATGCAAGAGGACTACAAGCACAGGCTCAGTGAAAGAATGAAGTTTGTGGATGCCTATCAGGAGAAAATGGTTTTGTTGCATCTGACCACCCTTCCCTCTCACCCTTTTCTGCATACATACAGCTGATGTGTGTACATCCATTGCTATATATTTTCAATGCCCAGGTGTTGTACCATAACATCCCACTACTTCAGCAAGGGGCACGGTTCCCTTACGGCTCTTTGATTATACAGAGAGTTCGTATTCATCCTTTCAGGCTGAAATCATTTGCGTCCGAGGACAAGGAGAGAACTTTCCCACCCAAAAGGGAAATGATGTTGCATTACTGAGCGACCAGCCCAAGTAATAATATAATCTTAGAAAAATGCAGTTCCCTCGAGTAAAGGAAGCTCTGTAAACTTCTGCTCCTCCAAGCTATTAGTGTAGCTGTTGCCTGTGTTATAGTAGCGCTGCTCTCAGGCTCAAGTCTACTGAAGTGCTCAGGAGAGCACTGGGGAAAAAGGGAGTAAGATCCAGTTCCTGCTTAAAACGAGGACCTCTTGTAGGATCCGAATACTGTGAGGTTTATAATGCAGATTTTAGGATCTTGGGTCACATCCCTTCTTTGCTGGTAATTTGTTTTTTATCTCAGCTGGGTGCTGGACGTGGTGATAATCACCCCTGGTCCTGAAGAGCTTGGAGAAGGGGCAGGCAGAGCTAGAGTGAGCAGAGGGATCAGCTGGAGGAAGGTAAAACAACTACAAGGTTTCCACTAACTGGGGTGCTGGGGTCAAAAGTCTGGTTGTGTAAAACTTGGGAAGAAAGAAGCTCATTTTTAGACCTGCCGGTGTTTGGGCAAAGCCATGCAAGGGAGAAACACATGGTAAAGTTACTCTATGAGCAGTACCCGTGGTTTGCTTTCTTCTGTTCACCATGGGGTGGGTGGCGTTAGCCTGTGCCCTGGTTTATTTTGGGTTCTGTGGGTGCTAAGCGTGTACAGGTCCCACGGCCAGGGTGTGAACTGAACCACAGGGACCCTCCTTGGTCTGGGTGCAGCAGCTCCCCAAGCCACAGTCACTGGAGTCTTTTCGAGCAAAGTGGTTGTCTTCATGAAACCTGTAGGAACTTGCTGTCCTGGAGGTCTCTGCCTTCCAGGCTAATTTGTTTCAGTGTACTGTGGGAGATAGGTAGGAGGACAGAACTATGCAGTCTCAGGAGCTTCATCTCTTCAGAAACCAGTATAAAATGCATGAGATGATAAAAAAATATCTTTTCAAAAGTGCCTGAAATGCAAAAAACCAACCTATTTCCTATAAGCAGGGTGCTTATAGGAAATATCCTACAAGCTGTCGCTGCTCCTGTGCTGCTGCCCCGGTTGCTCCCTTGGCTTTGGATGACAATATTCCCTGTTGGCAGTCCCCTGCGCAGGCAGGGCTGTTGAGGAGAGTTATATCTGCTTCTGCATCCGCCGTGCCCTTGACTTCGAATCATTTGATAAATAGTTTTGCAGTTGGTTACTTAAGCATCTCCTGAGCTGCAGTCAGCATCTCAGCTGTGGGCGAGGGAGCGCTGCTGCCAAAAGTCAGGATCTGTGTTGAGAGCCTCCTAAGATTTGGCTGACTTTCCTTAAAACCCCAACTCCTGGAGTTGTCGTTACAGGAGAATCGCTTAGAGGGGGAGAAAAAGAGCTTCTGGCTGTTGGTGGAGGTGGTAGATAAAAAAACCTGAAAACGTGAGCTGCAAATCCAGGAGATACACAAGAAGTCCAGGTTGGCTGTTTTTAAAAATACCACTAGCTCAAAGCTGATCTCCAGAGGCATTTGAGTCCAGACAGAGTGGCCATTTCAGACACTCCTACTTGGCAGGGCTCTGCCCGTGTGTCTGCAGGAGAAGTGCAACCATCTCAATTGTCTTGCTCTGCTGGGAAAAGAGAGGTTGCACAAAGAAGTGTTGGGCAATGCATCAGGAAAATTGGGTGCAAACCCAGTTATTTTCTGCCCAGCTGTCTGAATACCTTGTGCAAGCGCCTTGGCCTTGGCAGATTGACTCTCCACTGGGAGAAGCAAGCTCCATCTGCCTTTTCATTCTTTGCAAGGACATGAAGCTAGGAGGACTTTTAAAACTGCCTTCACAGCATCCTGACTGTGGTCTAGCCAGTTTCAGCTGTTTGAGGGCGACCATGTCACTCGCGGTGCAACCAGATGCTGCAGGTCCTTCCCTTGGCCCTTCTGCATGAGCAGCCCTTCTTGGGCTCCCAAGTCAGTGCTTGCAAAAAGTCCTCAGGAAACGCCGTGACCTTTGCAGTTCTTTCACCAAGGCAAGCATGGAGATGTCTGAGGGACCTTTTGCACAGTGGTTAGATGGCCACGAGGATGTTGCAGCTGAAGTTTGGGAGAAAATATCCTTTTCTTTTTAACCCTGGGCTAATTTAGCTCTGGGATGAAATCAGCTGGGAAAGGACTGAGAAGGAATCTTAAATGGTCTAATAGATGAAGGGTTAACTGGGCAGGGTTAACAGTTGTCCCAGGGGTGCAGCTCAGGCTGCGTCTCCCAGAGGACATTGTGTTGCACACACACATTCAGGGCGTTTCTCTCAGCATTTTTCAGTGTGGTGTGATGGCAGAGGTTTTAAAGGCCGTTACAGGAATCAGTCTGACCTCTTGCCGCTTTAACAAGACGGACATCGTTATAATTTCTGCTACCAGAACCACCCTCAGATTCCCTCAGGGATCTCCAGACCATGGAAGAAACTCTGTGCAGGAGTTTTGGACTGATGGACAGGCAATTCCTTTGGGTTGCCAGTAGCGAAGGAGTGTTCTTTTTTTCCTGAAGAGCATGCTAAAAGGCACTTCTGCATCTGGAGTGACAAGAGGAATTTGGATCTATAGAGCACAATTATGCACGTCACCGCTTGTTAGGATGCTGGTGTTAACACCCTTCCTCTTGTGGAAAATCTCTTAAACCCTGAGGACCGGCGAGAAATGTCATGCTCTGTTGAACTTTGCTGAAGCGGGGATGAATCACACCAAGTTGAAGATTTGGCTTCAATGTGTTATTGGAAAGATACTTTCTGTGATAAGCCTAGCAGCAGGGTACTGCAGCCCACCCAGGGTGGCAGGACCTGTCTTGGGGGGCAGAGTATGTGTAAGTTGAGGAATGGAGGTTGGAGTTTGGATATTTGAGGGGGTTTTGATTTGGTTTGGTTTTTTTGACCAGTCTATAAAAGCAAAAGGCAGGTCTGGAAGGGATCTTGAGATAGCTCCCAAGGGATCTCAAGACGTATCCCCTTGCAGGATCACCCCAGAAGATGTTTATCTAACATGTTTTTAAAAATTTACTCCAGAGAAAGGTTTCACAGCTTCTCTGAATACCTGTCCTGCTACATCCACGCCATTATAGGTAAGAAAACACTTTCTTATCAGAGAAACTGTAGCAGCTGGTAGTTAAACCTTCTGCAAAGAAAGATATCCTAATCAAGTGGTGGCCAGGTTTGACTCTGCATGACTTGTAAGGTCTCATGAACTGACAAGTTAAGGTAATTTAGCAATTTGGGAAGGTAACGCAAGAGGTATCCCTGTGCATTGAACTAATTTCTACCCCTGTGATGGAAATTAATTTCCAGGAGTGGAAACATCAGCAAGCCAACTGCGCATGATTTGCTTTCCTTGTCAATTGGAATCAAGGACCCCGATTGTGGAGCATAATACTGCTCTTGTAATTCAGCCTTTATCTTTGTGCTGGAGCTAGGCATAATTGTATCTGTGTCTGGAGGGACAAGGAGAAGGGTTTCAGTAGCTGGTGCTCACAAAGGCATCTTTAGAAAGCTCCTTACCCTTGGTGCAAGCTTGGAAGAGCTCAAATGAAAATACCCGTGAGTAGCTTTAGGCATTTGAACAGTCATCATTGTTTGATTCGGATTCAGTTACAGGACTAACATCTAAATGTTAATTCTTTTTAGGACATTATCAGCTCTTTCAGCGAATACAGAATGGGGCTACAGTATTAGACTGGCGGCCAACCCTGCAGATAAAAGCCCTTTGAAAGGATGTTTCTTAGGAGGGAAACTTGATCAGAGAGTGCAGAATAATCATGAAGATGGTCTTTTCTGAGGGACGTGGAGAAAATATGATGCATGAAGAAAGCCAAATGAGGACCAGGAGGCTTCTAACCTGGGGAATGGGAGTACCAGCAATTTCATGGCCCCTGAGAATGGTCCATACTGTGCAGACAGAGATCCTCATAATCCTGTCCTGCAAATTGCTGGTATGCCTGGAGATCGTATGGTGCTGGGTAAGCTGCGTCACATGCTGGGATAAGACCGAAGTTGATGGTCACTTGATGGCAAGAGCGTGCCAAGGCAGTTGGTGTGAGGTGGCTCTATGCTGGGTAATATGGGTCAGTGTGAGGGCGGATGGGATTTGGGAACAGATTTCTGGCCTCTTGATCCTCCGCACTGCCTTGCTTAGCACACAGTGACCATATGCACCAAGGTAGGCTGTGACCTGACCCTGACCCAGTCACAGCCCAGAGGGTGACAGCCCAATCCTGCCCTTCTCCGTCACCCATTTCCACTGCTGGCCACAGGGCTCAGCCGCAGGGCTGCCTACTGCAGAGCAGAGACCCTCATGCAGCCAAACGAAAGCGTCTTGTTTTCAACCTCCCCAAAACATGGGCGGAAAGGCACTGGAAATGGTAAATCCCTTCCGCCCCCCGGTTCTCAGAAAGGAAATGTGTGACTGCAGAGGCAGTGGGAGAGCGGTGGGGGACAGTGGGAGAGACGCATGCTCCAGCCACTCCGGGGCATGCTGCTCCTCCGCGGTGGCAACGGTGACCGGCTGGTGCGTGCCAGCAGGGAAGGACCTGGCTCATCCTCTGGAAGAAGGAGGTCCGGCGCCATCCTGAGCCCTGCCACCGCTGCTTCCGGCAGCAGATCGGTGCGGTGTCATCTAGGAAATGCGATTTAGATCATCATCCTTTCACAGCAGATGGGGGAAGGGACCTGGGGGCCCTTATCTCTTCTGGGGATTAATTTCTTTTTAAGCTGCTTTATTTTTTTGCCTGTTTGCTTTTTTCTCCATCACCTCCCAAGTCTCACCATCCCTTGCTGGAAGAGTAGGAGCCATGAGAGCATCCATGGTTCCCACTGCCATGACACCATGCCCTGCAACCCACCTTCAGCTGGGAGGCAAGAGCTGCGTGTGAGGCTTGGGCTGCTGTCAGTTTTCCCCTGGGATGGGCTTGGACTTTGCTAGTCTGCATGGTGGGAAAAATCCAGGTAGCCGTGTACCTGTGTGTCACCAAAATGCATCCACCTCTTGGTGGCCTTGTGATCTTCCTGCATCCGAGAGGGCCTTCATCCTTCTCGTCCTCACCACATCCTTGAGAAGTTGCTCAGTTCCCAGGTTGGTCATCATCCCTGGTGTGGCCCCTGGCCAGCAAAGCTCTTTGACGCATGCTTAGTGTTAAGCACAGAGAATAGTTCCCTGGGGAGCTCTTCTTAAGTGCATTGCTGGAGTGAGGCTCTGGTCAGGACACCTGGACCAAAGCCCATCTTGCGGTGATGGGCAGCATCACTCAGCTCCTGGGAGCCCGCAGCAGCCCCTGGCTGCTCCCGGCATGGCCTCTTGGCACGGCAGCGCCCCTTTTCCTACTCCCTCCTCCATCTTCCTGGTATTTATTGTCCCCTCCTGGCTGTGGGAAGCAGCTCCTGGGCTCAGACCGCTTTGGAGCAGGGACCTGTGCTTTTGTTTCCAGAGCCTGACATGAAAATAATGCCTTGTTTTCTCCTGGGTCTGCAAAGGGCCGGAGTCCTCGGCTCCTGGGGTGGCTGGCTCCTGCCACACGTATGCTTCATGCTACCAGGCATCGCTTTTTGATGCGCATTGAAGTTTTATCCAGAAAAATCTGTGCTTCAGCCCACAGTTCTAGTGGTTTTAAGAACAATCCCAAATAATCACAAATACCAAAAGATCTGTTTAAGTCAAATATGAGTCTCTGAGCTTGTATCGGGAGTAAATAAGCTATACAGAATGACTTCGGTTATACATGAGGTCAGACAGAATGAGCTAATGCTCCCTTCTGACCTTGAAATTAAACTTCAGAAAGCAAAATTTCATCCTGCAGCTTCTAAGCTGCTAGCACCTTTCCTTACGGAGGAGCCCGAGCCCCAGGGCTGCACAGTGCTCTGCACATTGTGTGGCTGCTCAACCCTTTATTGCCGAAATAGATCCCTGCTTGGAGGCAGTTTTCTTATATTACCCAGTTTAAATGAACGGAGGCAGCTGCTGGGGGTGTGTGATGGTGCAAGAAAGTCGTACGATGGATTGTGATGCATAATTAATCTCTCCATAGCAGCACTGGGCTAGTTTCCCTGGAAATATTGCCCCATGCGAGATTTTTACCAGTTGCAAACCTTGCAGACAAATTCCAGGTTTCTGGAATTATTCATGTGAGAGCTCTGGAGAAAGCTCCATGTTAGAAATGAAGTCGCGTGCTTACAAAAGCCAGCAGCGGCACCGTCCTGCTCTCTCCAACCCTGTTTCTTTCCACTTAACCAGCACTGTACACACTGCCATGGCTTTTTTTCCTTTTTTTTTTTTTTCCCCCCCCTTTCTTTTTTGCAGCCAGGATGTTTTTTCTTGCCTTTTTATTGTTCCAGTGACCTAGCAACTCCACTTTGGTGGAGCCCTGCCAGGAGACTTCCTCCCCGAGCCGTCTGACAGTCTCCAGCAGCACTGCCCTCGGATGGGAGCACAAGTTAAAATGACACCGGGCTGCGTCCCTGCACGGCTTTCGCTCTGCCCTCGTAAGTGCCGGTGAGGGTACTGCTGCCTTCCCGCCGAGCCAAGCTTCCAGGGGATGTTAAAAACCCTGGAAAGAGGAAGGAGAAGCGCTGCATGGGTGGTAGTTTCTGTAACATTTCTGCAGGGTGTTACAGAAAAGCCTGGAGAGTTTTAGAAGCAATTAGGTGGTGCTGGGATTTAGCATTTGGGATCCGTGGTGCAGGCAGGCTGGCTGGATACATCTCAGCATTGCAGGGTGGTGTGAGAGGGCATGGAGAGGAGGTGCGAGTGCTCAGAGAGCCATGCCATTTGCGTCGTTTCTTTTGGCTTATTTTTATTAATGTTTACTGAAAACGGTGAGAAAGAAATCCCTTTGGTAAGTGCTGCTGGCACCAGGGCAGAGCTGCCTTCGCACCTCCTGGGGCTGCGGGGGCTTGTCCTGCCTTAGCGCCGGGAGGCAACGCTGGATGGGACATTTCTGAGGTAGAAAATAAACAAGCCAGCAAGCAAGCAAACATGGCTATTTCGGGCTTTCTGCTCAGGAAAGGCAGCAGGGACACAGGTTCCGGGGCCTCTCTGGGGCTGGAGGCTTAGTCCCCTCTTCACTGGCTGTATGGATGGGTGGATTGGGATTTTACTGGAGCCTTGGCATGGTTATGAGTTTTCTGGGGAGTATGCGTAGTCATGAGACCTCTTATCCCTGTTGGAAGTGGACTTGTATTTGAAAGTGTTTTCCAAAGACTTGACAATAAAACAGGACTTTTTTTTTTTTT
>VYXH01009896.1:0-52429 GCA_013397275.1 Burhinus bistriatus | reverse complement strand
TTTTTTAATTCAGTTACCAAAAGCTATTTAAACACAAAAGCTCGTGAAAAGAGGTTTAAGGCGCTGCACTGAGCCCTGGACTGGTGGTTTTCAGGCAGCATGGGTCCATGCGGTCCCAGGGATCAGTGGATTGAACTCAAACTCTCCTAGAAAGATGAGTAAGAAGCTCAGGGTTTCATAGGCTTGAGCGGTGATTCAGGAACCTGCACTTCCCCAGGGAAATGTTTAGGACACCGAAGTTAAGAGGATGGAAACCACTGGATAAGCAGGACAATATCCTGTCCCTGCATTGTGCAGATTTTATCCCTGGCTGCAGGAGGGCTGTATGCATGCATCCCACGCTTTTGGAAATGACCACGGGTTTCTGTGTGCTCTTTATTTTGGAGTACCTCTTTCTCTGCTTTAAGTTACTGCTCTTAAGAGCAATAATTGGATCCTTTTTTTCCCTATGGCATGTCCAAGCATCAAGCGCTGGGATCATTAAAAAGAAGGTAGGAAGCAAAAATGGCCTTTGGCATCCTCTGTAGTTTGACAGGTCCCGGTGGGGAGGTGGTGTGGAAGTGCAGTGTGCTTTTGTCTCATAAAGCAACATTGCAAGCAAAGTGCCATGGCCTGGCATAGGAGAGGCTGAGGACGGTGCCGATGTCCCCAGCCCTGTGAGCACCCATCACACGTAGCAGCCAGGTAGACGTTAACCACCTGGACCTTGGCACTCAAGAGCTTGCAGGGGCTGCTGCTGGCATTAAGCCCCCATCACCTTCTCGAGCTGACATATTCAAGCTCCAGTCACCTTTGGTGGCTGGATAAATCCTTCGTATTATGATTAAAATGATTTGAAGGCCTGTGAATTGCCGTCCTGCTCTGCCTGGGACCTGGGGGGAGAGGACGAGGAGCACGAGGACCAGAGCAAGGTGCTGCCAAGGGATGCCTCTATAGGGTACCCCATCCAAACTAAGCCCCGCCGCAGGGTGGGAGGTGCTAGCAGGGCTCCTGAACCTCTTCTCTTCCCCATCCACCCTCTCTCACCACCTTTCTTCATCCAGCCTGAATAATTCCTTTTGTTAATATCGAAAGAATTAGCAAAAAAAGGGTTGACCGCATGTGGTTAAAAACCTCTCACATTCTTCCCGTGCTTAGTGCACACGAGGGACCTTCCCCAAGCAATATTATCAGTGTGTTTATGCTCCACTGACCCGTCTCAAGCATGAAAAATTTTTTTAAGCTCCATTTCAGCCCCCCCCCGTCATCCCCCCCGCCTCGAACTGCTTCTTTCAGGGCAAGAACAAGGAAGGAAATTGAAAATCCCAGAGAGCCCTGGACGGTCCAGATTTAGGGCTGTAGCTTTTGTTCGCACAAACTCACTTGGCTCCTAACCGGCCTCCACCCATGATCCCGACATCCGCAGCAGCCGTTCAAAACACAGCCCAGAGCCCGGCCCCGGCGGGGACCCGCAGCCACCCGTGCCACCCGCTGTGGGGCCGGCAGCCCCGGCTTTGCTCCCCGCTTCTCCTCTCTCACAGCCTGCCTTTCTTCCTAACCTTTTCCTACAGCCGGTGAGGAGTTTTTTAAGTTGAGATGAGTTTTTTTCCCCTCCGCGAGCCTCGGGTGATGTTAAGATTATGCAACGTTAACAGATGTGGGCTTTATAATTATAGCTGCCTGTCCTCGGGAGGAGCCTGCTTTGGCTTCGCGCGTGCTCAGCTCAGCATGGGATGCTCCCGGGGTGGCCGTAGCCCTGGCAAAACAGCCGCTGCATGGGCGGCCGTACCGGGAACGGTCCCTGGGGAATCGCCACCCTCCCGAGGAGGGACTGCTTTGGGGTGAAGGGCTGCTCTGGGCAGCCAAGCAACCGCTCTTGGCTTTCCTTGTGCGCAAACACAGATTAAATTTGCGTTCCCCGGTCAAAGGGAGTATTTTTATGCCCTTTGAGGGGAAAAATCCCTTCTGCAGAAAAGCAGCGGGGCTGGGATAGCTCGTGGTGCACCTTGGCTGGCTGTGATGCTCCTAGCAAATGCTGTCTGCGGCGATCCTGCTCCCCTCACGTTAGCAGGATACATCCCTCCTCACTCCCTGCCCTAAAATGTCTGAGAGACTGCAACCACTGCTGAAAACTGGCAGTGTTGTGCTTTTTGGTGTTGTGCTGTCCCATGGTTGAGCCTTGAGCATCACCATGATGTTGCCCCGGCAGCAGCCACCACCTGGCCAGGGCGATGCCCGTGCTGCACCCAGGGATGGAAACAGAAAATTGCTCGTCCAAAAGGGCTTTTTCAGGAGTCTCACAAGGTAGACATCCAGCCAGGCTGCCAGGGGCAAACACAAAGCCTTGAGAAATCAGCTGGAACTTGATCTGTTTGTCCTGGCCGCATTATAACTCAGCTCCCAGCAAGCTGCGGACTTGTTATGCTTGTGAAGAAAAAGTAACTCCGAGCCTCGACCTGTCTGGTGAGCATCACTGCTAGTTTTAACTGGGAAGGAAAACACCGGTCCGGTGGGTGGCAGGAGGGTTTTGCGCTGGAAGTCAAATATTTCTCTTGACAGCTATGGTTGTGTGGAGTTAAACCGCTGAAAGCAGTTGGCAGCTTAGGATGTGACAAAATTCTTAGTGACAAATTGGTACCTGAGCTAAAGGGCCACTCTGCTTTAAGCCTGTAATGCATCAGGGGAGCCCAGATGGTCCTGCATGTGTTTTTTTGGAAGTTTACGTCTGGTCCATCGGCTGCAGCGGAGGGTCATATTTGAAGGCTAATTTCTGCAGGCAAGTCAAAGAGGAGCTTGCGGTTGTCTTGCTCTTCTGGCACGCTTGATGGCTGTGTGATGAGCTGAGATTTCATGTCTATTTTGTTGAACAGCCTGATTTTTTCAGGTTTCCTTACTACATGCTGTGGGTTGGATTTTCCAGCACGGCTCATACTCTGCACCTACCAAACTGGGGAGCTGCGCCCGTGCTGGCATGAGGTTTTCCTCCCTGCACCAGGACTCGGCATACCTTTGGCAGGGCAGAGTTAAAAAGACGACTCTAAAAAGCCTGTGTAAATAATACCTTCTTATTCAGCCCGTCCACTCCCTGGCTGCACTCAAAGCCAGGTTTGCTGGCGCCCACGATAAGGGGAAGGGTTTTGCTTCGCTTTATTCCCAGCAGCTCTGCAGAGCCAAAAGAGGATAGAGAAGACTCCGGGGTGGAGTTGCAGGGCAAACAATAACCAGACAAGCAACCAGCAGCATTGTACTTTTGAACCGGTTGCGTTCAATCAAGGGTTGTTGCTGAAGGTACCGCTTGCTGGCATTTCCAGGGGTATTTTTAAGAAGTGGCAATTAAATGCCTGCTGCAGTGTCCTGCAATATATATTTTAGCGTGCCTGGCCAGAGTCCTTGTTGACAAATGACTTGGCAACCTGAAAAAGCAAATTTCCCTCTGTCTATGCTCATCCCTAAGGGTTTCTTGAAGCATCTGCTGCTTTGTCTTTCTTCTGTGCAGCAAAGCCAGCTGCTGGGGCACAGCAAGCATGGGTTGCACAGCTGAAAGCTTTTAGCGAGAGGGGAACGGAGCGAAATTCAGCGCGCCACCCTCCAGCATACCCAAATTTTTAAGCATCGGGGCTGCTATAAATGGACTTGCGGGCTACAATTACAGGCTGGGTATTGGCTTGCAAACGAGCGTAGCAAGCATCCCCTGCGACTTTGCATCCCCTCGTCCAAACGGTGACAACAAGCAGCTTGTTTCATGGCACAGGAGGTGGCTCACAGCGAGCAAGCTCCAGACGGCAGCGGCTGCTCTGTGTGCTCGGCGAGGTGGGTGTCACAGCCATGGCTCGGGCTGTCAGTAAAGGCACCCGAGGGGCTCTGCTCCACTGCAGCTCTTGTCTCCTTGGGCCTCAAGGTGCTCAGACTCCCAGGATGAAATGCAGACTGTCCTACCTACGTATCTCTTTTTTCTTGGTGAGTTCCCATTGAAGCTATTGCAGATGGATAGAGGAGACCGCTCCCGAAATTGCCTCCTCTGGTGTGGCAGGTACAGTAACCCCAAAGGAGATATGCAAGGCAAGGAGGAGTAGGTGTCCCATGGGGGTTTCTCCAAGGCACAGCTTTCTTACAGAAAGTGCTGGGAAGCCAAGGACAGATGTCCAAGGCTTAACCTGCAACATCAGAGCTTTTGGGCAGAGACTGAGCGGTGCCTTTAGCTGCTGCCTGTGTATCATCCTCAGCCCTATTTTGAGATGCTGTGTGTGTGACAGGCAGGACATGTCTCATAGCCTGGTGGATCTCCGAGCTGCAAAGTGGGGAGAATTCCCCTCCCAAAATATACGACTTTTCTCAGTTTCTTGAGAAGCTTCAGAGTCTGTCACTCTACGTTGCCATTTCCCTAGCCAGGCTCCCATTCTGCCCACTCAGCAAGTGCAGTGCGCATTGGGCTATTCCAGCCCAGAGATTGCGTTTTGGTAATAAGGAAGATGGGCAAAACAGGGATCTTGCCATTTCAGATGACACAGCTGTGATTTGGACTCACTTTGACTTGTTGTGGGCTTTGAAGAGCATCTGAGGCTGCAGTGCCAGCCAGGCCTCGGGGCTGTAACGTAGGGCAGGGACAGTTGCTGCTGGTTTTCACGTGATTGATGTGCAGGGAAATCCTCACGCAGCCCTGGCTGGTACCACAGGCTGGAAATGCCAATTCCCCCAGCAAATCTCACTGGAACAGCTCATGGCAGCTGTCAGTAGATGCTCTGCTCCAGGGAGTATCAGGCTGGATGGCAGACCCAAGGCTGAAGCTACTGCACTGAGTCCTGTTGCTGCTGCCGGCAGTCAGCGTTAATGTTTGAGATGAGAATTTGGCTACTGAGTCCTTGCTTAAGTCCTTGCTTAGGGCCCAGTTTGGGAACATGTTTATATTCTAGAGATTCACACAACCATCTGTGTGCTTTTGGAGATCCCGTAAAGCATGTAATGCCTGTTGATGTCCCTGGGAGAAGTCATGTTTGGGTCCATGAGATACAGCAGATGGTAGAAATGCAGAAGAAACTTGTGCAAAGAAAGGATGAGATTGCCACTGTTACACATCAGCACAGTGGGGAGCAAGCGAAGGGAGGGGAAGAGCTAGCTAAGCTAAAGGGTAATGCTGGCTTGGGAACCAACATTTATTCCATAAATGTGTTTACTCATTTTCTAATGAAATAAGAAAATGATTCTGGATGATGGGAGAGGTGGGAGTTTGGAGCAGCCTTCCAGCAGGAGCAAGAGAGCAGATCCAAACACTTTTAGGATGGAGCAGGAGTTCCAGCCATGTTTGCTCACAGAAAATGGACCTGCAGATGCACAAACTTATTCTCAATCTTGTTTCTCATGTTCTGGTAGACATTAATGTCAGATACACCAAAATGTCCATCACCTTGGGGTGCTTCAGCTCCTGGATGGTCAGTGTAATCCACACCATACATTGATCTCTTCTGTCCTGGTGCCTCGTGGTGGCTGGATGGGTTATGCCACCCCTCCTGTTTGCCCTGCAGTTCTCAGCCAGCTTCATGCCAGCTCTCTGGAGGTGGTGGGATTCAAGGTCAGGTGTCCAGCAAGCATCGGCTGGGTGGAGAGATGGAAGAGCTGTGAGGCCCTCCCTGTTACCATCACACCCTCGGAATGGGGCACATGGACTGTGCTGGCCATCAGCTCTGGAGACCTACACACTCCTCCCATGGACTCCTCACTGCATGTATCTCCATCAGTTATTTAAGACTTTCTTTTTGCTCCTTCAATGATTTATTTCTCCTAACAAGCGTGAGGGTGCTGAATTGAATTAATATTACGCACAAAGGTGGGTTTCAGCGTTTGGCCCCACAGACCAATCTAATTTCCACTGGTGTGAATCCAAAAAGAAATTTCATGTCTGTGTTTTGATTATACAAAATTTTCTCCAGTGTAAATGAGATCAGAGCTTGGCCTTGGTGTTACTGCAATGAGCTGAGCCTGCGTGTCCAGCACTGATGGGATTTTAATTTTTTTCTTGTTTTTCCTTTCAGTCATTGAAAGCAGCCATCAGGTGAAAAGAGGTTTGGACATGGAGATGAGGACTTCTGGTCTTCACTTGGACAGTGTGGAGCTGGTGACAATGCTGGCCAGGAGCAGGGAGAGGGCATCGCTGCCTGCCAGGCGTAGTGCAGTGCCAGTGGAGAGTGGGGTCACGGGGCATGTTGATCCCTCTGCTGGTGGTGAGGATGTCACCCTGCTGGGAGCAGGATCCCCAGACACCATGTCTGCTGGGACAACGACCCACCTGCCCGTCCACAGCCATCCTCCCGGTGAGTTTTATCGATGCAAGACTCCCTGTTTGCCTTACCCAGCCCATGGATCCATCCCGCTGCTAGGAATCCAGATTTTTGGAAGAAATCCAATGCCAAGAAAGCTGTTTTTTTTTTAATGTTACAATGAAGGTGGTTTTTGGGAGCTTCTGCTGTCGTTATTCACCACCCAGCAGCACCCCAGAGAGTCCTGCCCATCCACAGAGCTCTGCGTGTAGAGTGGAGACCCTCGGCATTCCCATGCCTCCTCCCGGGAGGAGCTGAACCGCATTGCGAACCCAACCTAAATTATAAGTGCCCGAGTTAAAAATACCTGGCCAACTGCATCAGCATTTGTAGCTGAGGTCTTCATGTGGAGGTCGTGCAAATGAACACTTATCTTTGGGCTTGTTCATAATCTTCACTGCATTTGGTGGGACTGTGGTCATGAGTAAACCAAAGTCCTTTTTTAAGCATGTGTTAAATCAAAGGCTGTTTCCACACCAGCAGGACAAAGCTGTGCTGATTGCCCTGTCTCCACTTCATTTTTTTTCTTAATATCCTCAGATGAAATAAGTGTCTTGCTGAGATATGAGCATAGAAGTTTCCTTTAATTTTTTAATTCCTCAATTTTTTTCCTGTTTAGGGACTAGAGTATGGAGCTGGCATGCCCAGGCTGCCAGCTACTCGCTGTCCTGGCATAAGCTATTTACTGCCTTGTGCATTTTTAATGTTTAAAAAAAAAAAAAAAAATCTGTGTTTTTCTTGCCATGCACAAATGAAGACAAATTTCGAAATACTAATATTTTTCTGGTGACAGAAACCCTCTGTTCCCAGCAGTCCCGCTGTTCCCAGCAGTCCCTCTTGCGGCGTGCTCTATGTTAGATAGGGGAAACATGGGGGATGCAGCTGTGACCTTGTCTATTGAGTATGGTAGGGCTGGGTACCGCTGCGGGTGATGCTGCTGCCACCCCAGCCAAGTCACGTTAACTTGTCCAGGGAGAACGTGACCCTCTCTGTGTTGCTTTCCAGCCACTGGAAGCCATCACCGTGCTGCGGGCAGCTGGGAGAGAGGCAAGAGGTCTCTGGCTTCTCCTGGCACCCCTGCAGCTGCCGAGAGGACACTGCCGGTTTTGGCAGCTGTCAGCACCGATTCGGTCGAGAGGACACTGGGTGGGCACCATGGGGCCTGGGACATGGTGGGGTTTGACAACGCGACGAGAACGGTGCTGCTGCCTTCATCTGCGGAGACTCATCGCCCAGGTGAGCCATCCCAGTTCAGCCTGGGAGCAAGGTGGATGCTGTTGCATGGAGAAACTGGGCATCGGCTGCATTGCTAGAGCTTTGTGTGCTGGGTCCAGCCCTCCATCCTCGCCATGTGCTCAGGCTTTTCTGGCTTGCTTCATGCACGAGGGTGGAGAGAAGGATCTGTGTGGCTTCTCCTGGCCTTGAAAATTATGAATTACTCAGTGCAGCTCCCAAACATGAAGTTGCTGTGGGCAGACTACAGGCAAGGGGACTGCGGGCTGTGGGGGGAGGTGGAAGGTGATGGTGGAAGATGCTGGGTGGGCAGCTCAGCCCACCTCCGTGCTCTCATTTGTTTTCCCCCATTGCCTTGCAGGCTCCGGCAGCCCCTCCCAACCAGCGAGTGGCTGGGTGGACATGGAGCCACCGGACAGCCCTCCCACGGGCACCGCAGCCACTTCACCCAGTCCCTCGGGGAGCAGCGGGGGAACACTACGGCCCCTCCCCAGCACCCCCCTCCCTGGCTCTCTGGGAGAGTCCCAGTCCTCCCCCCGAGCTTCCAGTACCCAGACCAGTGCAAACCACGTCAAGCTACATCCCAGGGATGTCATGGGGGACTCCACAAGCCCCTCACTCACAGCATCGCCTGCCATGGACAGCACTTTTGGAGGTGAGCTTTGCTGGCCCACGGATTTGTTTTATAGCTTTAAAAAGCCTTCATATAGCTTTTGCTTTCTTGAAACAGAGAAGACGCAGTGTTTTGCATGTGGTCTGTTTGCTATTATTTGGGTGGTTAGCTGAAATTCCCTGCTGAAAGCAGGAAAAAGCAACGGAAAAAATCATTTGGTCCAACCCCCCCCCAACGTTTTCCACTTAAAAAAAAAAAAAAAAAAGGTCTATGGATCTTATCGCTGTGTTTTCTGCACGGTGGGCATCTGCAATTGCAAAATATCTCAGCTGCTTCAGTGCCAGCTGCAGAGCAAAGGCGAGGTCCCAGCCCCACCTGAGCTGTGTGTCCCACCCGAGCTGTGTGTCCCACCCGAGTGGTGCTGTAGTGGGGCGTGAGGTTGGTAGCCCACACTCACGGCCACGCTGGGTGGGTTTGCTCTCGGCTAGACAGGGTGAGATGCCTGTTCTCCAACAATCTGTACAGGACAACTAATCTGAGAATCCTGGCCTCTGCGGCTTCCCCTCGCTTGCTTTGCAAGCAGCTAATTTCTGGAGCTGTCAAACATGGAGACTTTTCCCTACTCCACATGAACGTATTGAAAACCTTCGTGCTGCTGAGCTCTGTGCCCAGGGCTTGCCAGGAGCAAACACATCTCCAGGGTTCTCACACTGACACATCCCTTCCCTCTGTCATAGCTGCTGGGAGCAGCATCGGGGCTGCAGAAAACCCGAGGTCTGGGTTTTCCTCCTCGGTGGCCCCAGTGCTGGGAAGTTTCCCCGGGCCCTCCACGGAGCGCCAGCTCACCCCTTCTCGCCCGGCTTCAGAAAGCACTGCCACAGGTGAGCTCAGTTAGTCTACAATTTGTTGTTTTACCCCATTTTGCGCTTCCTTAAGCATTTTTCCTTGTGTTCCATTAAGCCGGGTAGTGAGCCGCAGGCTCATATGGGAACGAGGGTGTGCTCAGGTTTCCCCCCTTTGCTGTTTGATGCCGTGTTCAAGCTACAAAAAAATACTCAGAGAGCCGATTTCCATGAGTCTTACAGCAAAGGTGGGATTTAAAAGGCAGGTCTCCGCAGTCCTTGTCCCGGGGGGTTTCCCACTGGCCGAGCTGCCCCAGCTCTCGCGAAGCCGTGCTGTCCTGGCAGCGAGCCCTGGGTTTTGTGCAAGGTCTTCCTGCGGCGTGGGGATTCATGCCTTTCCAAAAGAGCACTTTGTCCAGATTGAAAACTTCCTATGCTTAATATCCGTATGTGTGCTCTAAACATCTGGGAAGAAAATGGATCCATCTGTTTATAATTTCATACATACAAATCCATTTTTTTTTATTGTGCCATAGCCGTTGGAAGGAGCTACCAGCCATCCAACATCTCGGCCATGGAGAGGAGAGTTTCTGATTTCCCCACCACCAGCACCTCTGTGTCCACAACAGCTACCAAGGGTGGAGGGAGGACATTAAGGTCTCTGCCAGCCAGCACCAGACTGGCTGACGCGGCAGAGATTTCCACCACTGGTACCGAAATCACCAGCTCCTCAGACCAGACCTGGTCCCCTGGGAAGTCTTTGCGAGCCCAGAGGGATGGGGGCAGAGGAACCACAGACCTGTTGCTCACGAGCTCACCGTCTGCTTCGGAAAGCACTTCCACGAGTGAGTTTTGATAGCTAGCTGTATAACTCAGAACATTATTTAAAGACTCTTTATAAACAAAATACATCCTTTTCATTTTAAAGAAAGGAGTAATAATATTGTATTTGGCACATCCTCTACGTTTAAAAGCATTTCACAGAAATGAAAGTATGGATAAATATTATTCTTGTTGGAAGAGGAGGATAGATTTTCCTTGAAAATTTTCAGTTGAATTTTGCAAGCAATAACTTCAGGAGTTCCTATATAAAGACCATTTTTTTCCCTGTCTTAATGATTTCCCAGTATTAAATATTTCCGTATTGAATATTCACACACACATTGTCTACATCTACTGATAGTGGGATGAAACCTACCCAGCTGCTTTCATTTACGTGTATGCAGTTTCATATTTCTTTTCTCCTTTTTTTAGCCTTTAGCAGCAATTACGAGGCCAAGAGCATCCCAGCTGCAGAAGAGGCGACGCTGCACTCGGACACCCATGGTGCTGACATGCCCAGTGTGGCAGCGGGGGCACCGGGGTCCCCTGCTAACAGCCGCACAGCTGGGGTGACAAGGGGCTCTGCCACCAGCATTGGCTCCACCAGCTCTTTGGGGGGCATCTTCTCCTCCTTGGGGGTCAGGACACACCATCCTAACGGCTCACGGGAAGCCACCGATCTGCCAGCGCCTCCTGGGGAGCCTTTGCTCACAAACTCCCTCTCTGCCTCCGAAAGTACTTTCAGAGGTAAATTGGTTAGTCTGAAAGTTGGCTGCTTTGGGGCTGGACAAGATTTTGCACCCCCGCGCTGTTTTTCTTTAGATATGGCCATCAGTCGCTATTGGATACATGAATATTTTTATTACTGGCTGCATCGGGCTGGCAGCGGGGCTGGTGGGAAGGGTGAAGGTGGATCTTGGCTTTTAGGTGAAAAAGTGAAAAACATCAATGTCCTCACTGCTAATGAAACTCCCGTGCTGGAGAAAGCAGCCACCAGTTAGAAATATGTGCATGCACTTTTTCCCTGCTGGAGACACTTTTGCTGGGGATTTGCAGCCGTCGCCTGGTGCTGTGTCTGCCGTGCGGGCTGGTCTACAAGAGAGGCAGCGTTTTAGGAGTCCCCACCACCATGACAGTGCTGACTTGTCCTGTGCCCTTGGAGTGGTCCCAAGTGAGCTCTGCCCCACCATTCACCATTAATTCACAATTAAGCCCATCGCTCTGCGAGTCATAGTGCAGCTCCTGCTCCTGGTGAGCTGGTGAGGTATCGGCATCCCCAGCGCTGCGGTTTGGGAGAGCCCTGGGGAAGCACGCCTTGTGGGGTAAATGTGGGGTAAATCTGACTGGGTCAAATACCAGGCTGCGACGCTGGGGTGTTTCCGGGCACCTTATGGGTCTAGGCTGAGTCCAGTCCTGCGTAGCCCTGGGTAACTGGTGCTGTGGGGGGCTCGGCCCCATGGCTATGCCATCACCCCAGCACTGAGACGGCAGCTTGGCTCTCTGGACCACCACTAGAAAACCTAAACCAGGCCTTTTTTAGCTCATCCTCTAGATTTGCTTTGAAGTTAAAGGTATATACTCCTGATTTAAACAGGCTCAAATGCAGCCTAAATGCATAAATTGGGTATTGTGCACAGCCTGCAGTTAAAAACCATGGTTTTAAGTTGAGATTTTCATGGCTTTTTGTAAGCCACGTGTGCCTGAATGTAAGGGATTCACCTCTTCCCAGAGCAGCGCCTTTTCCAGGTTGAGAACTTGATCTATTCAATATCTCAGCAAACAGTGTACAAGTAGACTGTACAAACACAGACTGTACAAACAATCCCTCAAATGTATAGCTATATATGCATAAATCAAACCTGTTTTTATTGTATCTTAGGTGTCAGAAGCAGCCACCGACCAGTTAACAGCTCAATCACAGAGAAAAAAACCCTTGCTTCCTCTCCCACCAGCACTTTCATTTCAGCCACGGCCACCGGCAGTGGCGGGAGGCCCCCGAGGTCTGCCACAAGCAGCAGCAGATGGGCAGCAGAAGCCTCCACATCCAGTAGTGACATGTACAGGACCTTGGGCATGATCCAATCCTCGTCCGCATCTTCTGTGAGAGAGACCTATGGAGTTGGTGGGTCCAGAGGAACCACGGATTTCACCGAGGGGGTGGCAGACCCTTCGCTAACAGGCTCTCACTCTCCTTCGGAAGGTCCTTCCCCAGGTGAGCTCAAGTTAGAAGTGAAATACCATTTTTCTTGTAAGTAAAGGTTACTGTATCTTACACTTGCCTAACTTTTTTCTGCTATGTAGAATATATTGTTTGGAAGGATGCAGTGTGATTTTGTGTCTGAAATATTTCAGCTCTTGCTTGACCAAAAAATGTGGTTTGGGTTTTTGACAGAAAGGGTACATGTGTGGAAAGTTTCATTATGCCAAGAAAAATAATTAACTTTCAAATCGCGATTCTTTCTTTACTATCTCCAGTTGCTATCTCCATTTTATAGGCAAGAGAACTAAGCAAGTGAGGATTAGATCATGTCCCTGCAGTCCCAGGGACTGGACTTCAGTTCCTGCCCTCTATCCTACCCCTTGGACCATGCTGCTTCCCAGGGGTTGAACCAGTTCAACAAATTTAAGGCAACTTTGAATGTGGCCTCTGAGGTTCTTCATGCAGCAGTTTGGTCCTAGTCCCTGCTGTGGTGGTGAAGGGGTCTGATACCCCTTATCCCATTTCTTCAGACTTCTTCTCTAAGACCTTCACACTGCTCAGTGTTGTGCCTTGTCTGAACTGATTTCCAGGCTTTTCTGGGTTGTTACGGTATTTGTTTGCTCTAGCAGCATGGAGTGCGCTCAGGCACATAATGGTGAAATCAAGTGCACAGCGTAGCACTTCAACAGTTTTTATACAATAGCACTTTTCTCAGCATTAAACCACATTTTTTAGAAGACAAATCTCTGTAAGGATGTTTCATGTCTTTGGAAATTTCCTATTTTATCTAGATTGACATATTCTCATATTTTCTACTTGTACGTATATTTGCTGCCTCTGGGTGTTACTGGAAGAATGCTTATCTGTTTATTTATAGTTTCATGTGTTTAAAAATGTAAATTTTTTCTTTCTCACATCTTAGCTACTGGAAGTAGCCATGTGTCATTCACCATCCTGTCAACAGAGAGAAAAACTGATTTCCCTACCACCAGCACCTCTGTTTCCACAACAGCCGCCAAGGGTGGAGGGAGGACATTAAGGTCTCTGTCAGCCAGCACCAGACTGGCCCAAACAACAGAGGTTTCCACCACTGGTACTGAAACCATCAGTTCCTCAGGCCATACCTGGTCCTCTTTGGGAGCCCAGGGTGGTGGTGGCAGAGGTGCCACTGTGTCATCCACGAACCCGTTGCTCACAGGCTCACCGTCTGCTTCGGAAAGTACTTCCCCAGGTAAGCTCTGACTATCCCCATGGAGCTTCTTCCCATAGACCTCAAACATCCGCTCTGTATGGAGGAGTTGAGGGCATGCTAGAAGGTGCTGGACAATGGCACTGGGCATTACAGAGGAAAATTTCAACTTCCAGAGACAAATGCATTAGCTGTTTATTGCATTTAGTCACCAGAAAAACCCAGCCTTACTGCAAGAGCAGTCTGGCACCGAGATTTGGTGTGTTTTCTGAGACAGCACAATTTCAAGACCGCCCCATTGGCGGTGTTTATACAAGCAGGAGGCGACACCACTCATTCCTGACTCCCGCTCTGGGATGCATATGCAGTATTTACGGATCCCATGCAAGCCTGCCGTGCTTTGTTTCGAGTATCAGGGAGTTAGGTGCTGCTGTAACCCCACCTCACTCACCACAGGCGCTGTGGTGGTGATGTGGGGGCACGGTGCCCATGGCTGGACTGCAGCGCCGGGAGCAGCGCTGAAGGGAAGCAAACCCAACAGCCCTCCCACAACTTGTTCCTAGTGCCCTCTTCAGGGTGTCCTCCTGCGAGCAGCACTTCCTTGCACAGGAAAGGGTTGTGTCTTCACAGTTTTCTCCAGGTTTAGATCTTCTGCCATGTTATATCTGTGCCGTCAGCCTAAGGGTGGTGATGGAAGAGAGCGTGCCCACCTGCTTATAGCTTATATTGCTTTGCCCTTTCTCACCAGAAAGGACCTCAGCTACGGGAGGACGCCTGCCCAACGCTCCTCTCACCAGTACGCCCAGCTCGGTAAGAGCCACCAGCAGTGGGGAAAGGAGAACAAAGCCCATGTCAGACACCCATGCAGCATCCAGTGTGGCAGGGAGCTCTGCTCCTGCTCTGCCCCACACCAGCTCCTTGGATGTGGTCGTTCTGCCATCCTCATCAGCAACAGAGCCTGGGATGCAGAGTGATGTTTCGCAGAGCAGTGCTGGACTCAGTGAGCTTCCAACAAAGCCGCTGCCTGCATTTCCTCCTGGCATTTCAGTGCCTTCGCCTTCACCAAGTGCTTCAGGTGGGTCTTGAGGTTTCCCAGTTTGCTGGGGAAGGCATCTCTCCTCCTCACCCCCTCCTGAGCTCCCAGCCTCCCTTTTCTAGATTTAAACTAGGTTACCCTTTTTAGCAAGCCAGGTTTATAGAGAAGGGTGTCTGAGCACTGCACGGCTGGCGAGTTATCTGCCTCACGGCACCCTCTTGCCTTGGGGCAGTGCTTCTCATGTCAGGAGCTAGATGGCCAGGCAGCTCTTCTGGGCCACGTGTGAAGGCTGCCGTGGAGCCTTGACGTCAGCCCTCAAACCAAGAGAGTCTGGCACAAGATGTAGTGAGGGATGGGTAGACCTTTCAGCCTTCCTTATACCCCAGTTATCCTGTGTTCCAGCCTCAGCTCTGCTTCCAGGGTCCCACCAGAGCTGGTCTGAAACCCACTGGTCCTCCCAAGGGAACTTTCTGCAGGACATCCAAGACTAGGTCCTACCTCCCTGCCACCATTCTCCTTCAGAAATGCCATGCACCCCAATCTGTTTTATTTTTCTGGTATAAAGGGGAAAAGTACAGATCATCTGGGAACCCCACTTAGCAAATAAGTGATGTTGGTAACCAAGCGCCACCTCTGCTGTGGGAATTGAGATGTTCAGATTTTAGTCCCTGTAGAGGCCTCAAAGGTATTATTAATATACAAAACATGTATTTTTATATGTGTCTATGTATATCTCTGCTTTGCAATTCCAGAGAGAGGAAGAAGAGTTTCTGGTGCTCCTACTGAGACCACATACATCTCGACCACACTCTCCAGCGGTGGGGAGGGGACATCTCAGGCTGCAGCTAACCGTGGCACATGGAGCACAGCAGCAGCAAGCCCCACGTCTCACCCGGACATGGCCAGGGAGCCCCACACTGGCCCCCTCCCATCCTCCACAGCATGGCCTGGAGCAGGACACGTCTCGTCTGTCCAAGCAGGGTACTCAGAGCCCAAGATCACCCTTTCATCCAGGGTCTCCACCTACTTCTCAGCCGCTGGTGAACCTTCCAGTGAGTTTTTCTGAACTCCGGGGTGATGTTTGAATTAGGAAAAACCCCACTGCCTCTCCATCCCCCTCTTCCATGAGATTGATATGATCACCAACACACGTCAGAGCTGTTGTGGGTGTCATGGGCAGGATTTATAAGCGGTGGTGATTCTGCTCCTTGGTATTGTATATCTGCAGCTGTCGTTGCTTAAGAAAAAAGTCTCAGGAATGAGATGTGTAGCTTCTTGCTGTAGGACCTATGTACTACCTGCCTGGGTTGGAGCAATAATTATAAATAACATAAATATGCCATTGTGACTCTAACGGTATTGATTGTCCCTCTGTATTTGGAGTATGCTTTGTTTGTTAAATTCACATTTAGGGTGATATCTACTTAATCTATATTTAATCTGTGTTTATCTGTGCAATTTTATTAAACTGCATTTCAAAACAGAATTATTGTAGAAACCACTCTCTGCTCCGAGATGATAAAATCAGATGCCTGTTTTTCGATCCTATTCCAGCTGTGGGCAGCAGCCATCGCTCACTAAGCAGCTCGAGTGCCGAGGAAAGGCTGTCTAGCCCCATCACTGATCCTGGATACAGTTCATCCACGTCTGCTGGCGGTGGAGAAAGGACGCTGCACTTGGTGACAGATGGGGCACTGGCTGGTGGCATGGAGAGCTCTGCTTCCTATGCCGAAACCGCCAGCTCTCCAGGCCCCGCTCAGCCGATGCTGGTGGAGCAGAGTGGGGCGGCCAACGCCTCAGCCGGCGGTGTGGGCTTCACAGACTTTGCAACGGAGACACTCTTCACACATTCTTCCAAGATGCCCACTTATTCTTCGTTCGAAAACGACCTTACAAGTAAGTTAGTGTCTCCCGGCATACATTTTGGGGGCGGGAAGTTCACATTGTTGTGCCTTTACCTATGTTGTGTAGAGAGTTTTCGTTCATTGGTATGTGCAATGCCACCTGTGGGTACACTTAGGGGGATATTTTCATTCAAGAACTCAAAGCCAGACCCCACCTGGCTGGGGAATCATTGCAGAAGGGAAACCATGAGCCTGAGCAGGGAAACCCTCCTGTTTTGATGGCCTCATTATTTTTTTACATCCTAATGGGTTTCTTGTGGGTGATGCTTTCAGAAGTGTTTCATGCTGACCTAAGTCATTTGTAGAATTAAATCAAATATTCAGTACCCTTTTTTGTTGTTGTTGTTTTTAGAGATTGCTGAATTTATCTGTACATCCTGAAATTCCTGTTATAAGATTGAGTGCACCTTTTATGCTAAAAAATCTGATTTTTTTGCAGACTGATGTGCTACTCATTTAGGATTTCCTGACTGCAAAGTTTTCAATCAATGAGTTCATCATAAGCTGTAAATTAACATATTGTAATAATTTCATCCTGCAGAGGTGCGAAGTTCACTGTGTCTAAAAACAGAGCGACTGAAGAAGATGGATATTCTTTAGTTGGGAATGGAGGATAAGAGTTTTATAAATTATGAGTGATAAAAAGAACAGATGGGTTTTCCTGCTTAGCTTGCCACAAAATATCCTGGAACGATAAGTGCTCAATCACATTAGAAAAGCAATACTGGAAGAGGAGTGTTTTAGAAACCTACACGTTTCACAGGAGCCTTGTGTCTGTCTGAGTTCACCATTTTGGAATGAATTAAGGAGCTCAGAAGACTCCTAATTTGATACCCATATTTGGATGGTGTTCTAAATTTTTAGAATAGCATGGTCCAGTTCACAGACAAGAACATTTTATGTATTTAGCAAATAATTTTAATATGACATCAAAATACTTTAATATTACTCTTTCTGACATATTTTGTCCTTCTACTCCAGGCTTTTCAAGTAGCCATCAGCCAGTCAGTGGCATCGATGCCGAGAAACGGACTTCAGTTTCTCATACGGATGGCACATACATTTCAACCACATATACCAGAGGAGGAGAAAGAACACTCCTGTCTATCTCAAATAGCAGCACCTCTGCTGACTCCTCAGAGAGTTCCACCTTTTTTTCTGAGATTTCAAACCCTTCTGATTCATCCAAGTCTCCTGTGGCACAGGACAGGAGGAGCAATGTATCCAGCGATGGCAGTTTTGTTGAACCATCTACAGAGCCATTGCTAGTACACTCGTCCAAACTGTTGACTTCTGCTTCTACAGGCAGCATACAAAATACAACTCTCTTCAACACTGACTCTGAGTTGTTGACCACTGGCAGATCATCTCTATCTTCATCAGCATTTCCAGCCTCTTCCTCAGTGTCATCGCTGCATCACTCGCTGTCATCAACACCACCACCAACTTATTTGTTTACATCATCAGAGTCATCTGAGCCACTCTCGTCCTCTGTGATGGCATCTTCACCCCCTCTGCAGGCTTCGTCGTCCTCCTTGCCCACTTCTTCATTGCTTTCCCCATCTTATTCATTAGCATCTTTATTGCCTCTGTTTTCGTCACCATCATCCATCTCACAGTCCAATGATAGTGGTCAAGCAAGCACCTCTGTAGCTACGACTGTGGTCAGGCGGGTGCCCTCCACAGCCGCAGTGGCTGGGAGCTCGCCCAGAGGGACCACCAAGCACAATGTCATGCACCAACCCCAAAACAGCACCACCTTCACCTCCACCGCGTCTCCTCCTCTACCCACAGCGCCCATGGAGCAGCTTGGTGGACGCATCATGTCTGTGTCCGCTCCTGTGATGGTAATGGAGGCCACCTCGACGAGAGTCACCACTTCCCAAGGAGGCAGCTTTGGGAAGGCAACACCACTGCCCACCACGGCTGGTGATGCCCCACGGACTGGGCCGACGGATGCACCCCTTAGTCCCTCACCAAGTGCAACAAACCGCAGCATCATCATCCCTGCAGTGGCAGTGACCACCATGAAACCTCCTGTCCTGACAACACCGGCCAGTCACCAGCCAACCCCAAGTGATTCTAGCACCACAAAAGCCCACAGAGCTCAAACGCCCACTGCCACTAAGCACATGTATACCACTGGTGAAAGCACAGAAGCTGTGGATCCCACCACTGCAAAGCCTGGTAAAGTCACCGAAGAAAATATCCCTGTTACAAGTACTTCTGAAGCCCCTTCAACCAGCAAGACCACTGTGAGCATTGCAACTACTTTGGCTGCTACTAAATCAACCACTGTTCCTCCATCAAGTAGCACGACTGGGCTGAGGACATCATCTCCAGCAACAGGTAATATGTCTAGTGGTGCTTATGGTGCTAGGGACTAATGGTGCTAATGGTGGGGCTAGGGATGAGGGGGGGCAACAACATATATTTGTCGATCAGTCAACAATATCGATTGATGCTGATCTATATCTATCTTATTCATGAGAAAAGATGGTTGGCCAGCACCGGATATTTGTGTTGAAACTTCTTCTGTTATTACAACCTATGGTTGTTTTCTTCCCACCTCACTGAACAATCTCCTACTCAAGGGCCTGTTGCTTCTCCTGGTAGGCTATGTACCATAGTCTTGCCCAGTAGTTTGTTACAATGGTTTATTATCGCTGCCAGGCTCCTTATCTTCTCAAGCAAATAGATTGAGCGAAGTTTTATATGAATGGAAATCAATTTTGCATTTAAAGTTCAGGAGCCTGGCCCTCATGCCACTGTGGGATATTGTGTGTGCTAATTGCATTAATCACAGTGAAATAGTGGCAGTAATATATATTCCATCCAATAGTTGAGTATTTAAAGGTTATTTCTCAGGCTGATTGGTTTTAATTATAGTTATGGATTCATGCAAAAAAATTCACTGTAAGGGAAAGGATTTTTTTTATCCAAAACTAATGTAATATATCCTTTTTACCAACTGCGTCACACTTTTGCAAAGTTACTCTTTCCTTTAAATACCGAGTTTTGCCATTTACTAGAATGAAAAAGATCCTTCTGCTGCCTGAGACGTGGGGCTTTGTATGCTGGCACTCACTGCCACAAGAGAAGAAGCTACCCTGGTCCCCACTGTACAAAGCTTAAACTGAGAGATAATAAAGTGAAAGCCAACTTTTTAAAATACACCCACTTATTTCTGGCTGCTCAGATCAGAGACACCAAATCTCCTTCTTGCTGATGCTGAGGTAGTCATGCCAGGCTAGTTGAGACACGGAGATCGCGTCAAACGGTATGTCCCAGGTCAGCTTGGGACTGTCTGGTCTGCAGGGCCTGCGTGATGCCATGTGGCATCACGGCACTGTCAGAAATACACACACGGGTTTGGGTCTTGTGCTTTGTGCTTTAACCACAAAGCCCATCCTTCCTGCCTCTGCTGCAGTGCTCGGCAGCAGCTGCAAAATAGGTACAAGTGGTGTGTAAACTGTCATGCTCATCTTGCAGCACCTTGTCACCGACAAGTCCACAGTCCTGCCCATGGTCTGCCTTTGCATGTGTGATGTGCATTTGTGCTCATGTGAGTCATACAGCAAAAGGAGCATTCTTGACCAGGACGTGGGGTTTTTTTCGGAGGGAGGTATTGGATATCTCCTCCAAAACTTGCAGTTTGTCTAATCTGTGAACCACCTGAGACTACCATCATTAGTCTCCCGAAACACCATATTTCACAGTTGGCGTCTGCTCCCCAAGCCCTTGCTCATGCAGTGGGAAGTGCATTACAATACAAGCCATGGCACAGGCAGATGTCACTGCTGTGAGCAACCCCAACCTCGCATGGAGGAGGCTGCAGCCCCGGTAAAGGAGATGACAGCAGCCAGGGCTGTCCCCACCACTCTTGAGTATTCTACGGACTGCATCAGTATTCAAGCACTAGCTTTGGTTCATGGAAACAGAGCTTGGATGAAAAGGGCAGGACTTTGATGAAGGAGCCAGTGCTCCTGTGTCTACCTCTGGCTGTCAAGGTCCCTTCTTTGGCCTCTCCATCCATAACTGTAGGATTGTTTTTCTTTGGAAAGCACCCAGAGATCTGCAGATGAGCAGTGCTGTAGACAAGCTGTGTGTTAATATTAACATAGATCAACACTGGATCCCAAGAGCTTTTGAATGAATATTCAAGAGAAAGTGGTTTGTATTTATTCTTTCAGCTCCAACAGAATAATTAAGAACCGCATAAATAGTAAGTGCAAATGATGCAATGAAGCATCTGATAATGCTCAGGGGGACACCCAACAGTTGATGATTTTTGTGATCCTGTAATTATAGCTTGGGGTTTTTTTCTGCTTTTGTAGATGTGGATAAATGTCTTTCCAACCCTTGCCCTGCGCTGGCCACCTGCAACAACACCCATGGCTCCTATATCTGCCAGTGTCCTCTTGGATATGAGCTGGAAAAAGGAAAGTGCAATTTAGGTAAGACAACGAAAGTGAAAAACCAGGGGAGAAAAAGATGGAAATAATTATCTGTAATCTTCTAAAACAAATTAACCTAGGCTCAGACTAGTTCAGGAACTTAATGTTTCTCCCAACCATCACTTTCAACAAGAGCCTTTTAGTGTTTATACAAGTGCAGTGTCTAATGCCTGTCCTCTTGGGATGCCCCGGGAAGCAGGCACAGTGATAGCTGAGGTTTTCTTAAAAACACAGCGACAGAGCGGTGGGCTCAGGCTTGTTAGTGAGGACAGATGTGCCCCTTCCATTCCTCATATGTTTTACAATCCCCCAAAAAGCCTTCAGCAGCTTATCGTAGCTCCCAGCCCTGCAAACCCAGGTGACAGCGCTTGGCTTGGGAGAAGTGAGTGGGGCTATTGTGTAACTGGGCTTCGGTGGGATCGGCCATGTGCGGAAAATTAAGCAGCCATGAAAGTCTTTGAAAGATCAAAGTCTTGTTTCATACCTTTAGCATTTTTTCATGCAGCACAGTTATTAGTTGGAACTCAGGTTCTGACCCCCTCCTTTCTATTAGAGGACTCTCAATCTCAAGGATTTACAATGTCCCATTGTAGAGGGGAATTTGTTTTGCTGGAGTTTCTTCTGACCCTTAATCAGCGAGGATTAGAGGCATGGAAATTTTGCTAAGGAAACATGGGTGAGGTGTCCCTGAAGGGTGTTTTGAAACATTTCTTCGAGTTGGAATGTGTCAGCTTCTAATTCAGAGAGTTGTTTTGATTATGCCTTGAACTGGGATATGGGCAGATTATATAAATACCAAGAAGGTGATTATTTTTACCTGGAGTTGTTACATTAGAGCTGTCTGATACAAAATTTGTTATGAAGATAGGCTCTGTGGATAGGAAAAAATGGGAAAGAATTGGAGGCTTTATAATGTTATCTGTAACCATATTTGTTTTTCTGGTGGAACATAAAACTGGAGCTCTGAGTTCTCATTTCCACTGAGTATCCCATGACACTTAATACAAGATTTAGGGATATTATCTCTCTGAGTCTGGACAACTCGGATTATTGCATTCTGCTGCCATGAATCAAATATGAATCTAAGCATGGAAAAATGCATCTTTTGGACCTCTTTTCATATGTCACTGCTCATTCTGTCCAACAATTTGAAAAATGAAAATGTCCTTTCTACAGTGCTTTATTTTGACTTGCTGATTTGCTTTACTTCCATGAGAGGGAGGGGTAAGAGATTTGACATGTTTACCCCAAATTATTATAAATAGCGTTGGTACCTGAAACTATCTTGTTAATAAACTTACCTAGCTCTTTCTGTGTTCAGGGGTCTTTTTAAATTAGTCTGTGTTTCTATAGGGAATGTATGAACTTTGTGGTGAAATGCTGGCTGTTCAGCAGCACTGAGCTCTGGAATTTGACTGGGGCTGTGGGAACATCGCAGCAACCCTTGGGAAAAATCCCACGGCTAGGGCTTTGCTTTATTGGGGCAGTGACTGTCAGATTCGAGTTTTCTGTCTGCTGCATGAAGGGGTTTTCCATGCAGACAGTCTCTTGTGTAAGGCAGATGAAACCACAGCTACACATGGCATGGAGATGTGTTCTGACTGATTTGTCTTATTCTCCTTTTTAGTGAGAATATTTATTGGCCAGGTCCCCCTGAAACTTAATATTACCCATGGGAAGTACGCAGAGCTCCTCCATGTCGAGGATGAAATCCTGGCGATGGTGAGTTTCATTGCTGGGACTTTGGCAATGCTGATGGCACAGGTCCCCTTTGCTCCTCTAATGGTTGTCATGGGAAGCCAGAAGACTCTGTAGTGTGGATTTAGCCTTTTTAATCATTCAACCATCCTGGTCTGGTGTAAGAAGGACTGGTGAGATGTACACTTCTAAATCCCAGCATGCTTCTCGCCCCTACCCTGCCCAGGCTCTCAAGACAGCAGTGGAGAGATACGGCTCCTATGGGGCTTAAGACAGCATATCTGCCCAGAAAATCCTGAAGCCCTTTTTGTGAAGTGATGTGCTTGGGCTCACACTTCTGTAGCCTCCATCCTTTCCTAGTGTCTTCTGGCTGCATTGTCTTTTCCAGACCTCGAAAGGGCATTAGTGCACCTCCAAGGTCAAGCATTAAAGCAGTAACTCTGGGCTTCATCATTCATCAGTAAATCTCACAGGTGGTGGGGCAGGTTGGACTGCAGCTGGTGCCACCTTGCTCTTAGCCAAACCCCATGGGATGAAGCAGAGCAGCAGCACCCACCCAAACATACCTTCCTCTTGGTGGAGTTTCCCAGCCACGCTATTGCAATCACATGTCCCCTGATCTGTTCAGAGCAAGCCTTGGGTGAGCTGCTGGTTTCCCAATACACTGTGCTATCAGTTGCTCCAAAAAGACCCCTGAGCTGGGGGTAGCTACATCTCTGTGCATTATTTAGCCAAATCATAGCCTGCATGAGTTCATCTTGTTAGCAGTTCCTGGGCTGGCTGTAGTTCATCCCAAGTCTTTTTGGAGTAGGTGATTTAGAGATGCCGCCAAAGGAAGGGGGAGCTGCAGTGAGTTGCCTTGATGCTGCCTGCATGGCTTGTGGTGGGGAGTGAGCACAAACAACCCCATGGATCCAGGGAGAGGGAGGCTCCTTGGAAGATGAGCAGTCTTTGAGGGTGCTGCTTTGAGCTCGGCCTCGCCTGGGGCTCTCTCCCTGCTGGCTTCTGGCTTGTCCTCTACCTTGGCAGTCATTGCACAGTGGGCCCCAGGCAGATGCTCATGTCAAAACACCCAGGCCTTTGTTCTTATCCAAGGCTGTGCAACGGTGACTTCAGCTGTCCCTTGCTGGCAACAGGATGGTGCATCTTTCTTATTGAGCAGATGACCTGCGGGGATGCTCGGAGCCCCCTTGGCCTCAGCAGGCAGCTCTGGTGAATGCAGGGGATGGTGCTGGTGACCCAGGAGGGCCATCCCATGCTGCATCCCACCGTGCTGCCTCCCTCCATCATCCCCTGGGGCACTAACAGCTGCTTTCTCCTTCCTTGCAGCTTGATGCATCGTTGTCAGGCTTGCCAGGGTACCACCACTCCGCAGTTAAGGCAACCAGGTAAGGCTAAGGCTACAAGGCGAAGAGTGAGAAACTCAAGCGTTTGGGATGTTCAACTTGAGATCCATGTTCCCCATTTTGAGTCAGTGCTGGGCTTGATGCGATCTGGCTCAGTGGTAGCACAGGGCATGGGGAATGCCTGACCACCTTGCCTGGCTCTCCCGGTACCCTCCTTCTGGCCTGAGCGGCTTGGGGACGGGCTTGTGAGCTGCCCAGGAGGGATTTATGGCTGGTTTCAAAATGAGCTACCAGCACCCCTTTGAGCCCCAAATTTATTTTTCTGCGTGTAAGTATTTTCTGTCCTGTTTTTAAGGTCTGTTACAATGCATGGCTGTTTCAGTATGTATGCGATATTGTGTCTGTGATAGGCATTGCTTGCATTAATAAGAGTCCTGCCTATAATGTGCGTTAATAAGAGTCCTATGTATAAGGTGCTAACAGTGATATCAGACTGACCTGTGGTACTCAGGGCTGTTTTGTTTTGTTTTCTGTTAGGGAGGCAAATTTTGTGCATGTTTCAGTGCAATCCACGTTCTCTTTAGCATCCAACGTGACTTTCTACGACGTTGTCAGCAGCGTGAAAAGCTACATTCGAGCTTGCAAATCCCCCACCGAAGCCTGCCAGTTCATCTCCAGCCTGAAACCACTCCACAGAGGTAAATAGCATCTGGATAAACTGTGATGGGAAGGGAAAGGGTTGTTTTATTTGGCTCCTTTTATAACACGGGGAGAAAGATTTTGGTGTTTGGTAAAATCCCTCTGAATCTTTTTTTATCTTATATAAATGGAAGTCATCTTAAGAGCCCCGCAGCACAAAAGACATGCAGATATCGAGCCTTATCTTCACCACATGTGTGAGAAGTCTGTCTCTCTGTGAAAACATCATGCAGCACAGGATTAGAGGCATTGTAGGGTAGCCTTTCATCTCTGGGATGTGACACCAGGCCCTGGCCAGATCAAAAAACTGTAAGACTTAATTCCACCCTTGCAGCCAGTAGCAGGGGAAACGGCATGAAAGCTGAGACAAATCCCCCTCAGTGAAGTTGATTAGAGCCGCTGGAGGCTACATGGGTGTCATGGTTTAGCCCCAGCCAGCAACTAGGATCACGCAGCCACTCGCTCACTTCCCCCGGCTGGGATGTGGAAGGGAATCAGAAGACTAAAAGTGAGAAAAGTCATGGGTTGAGAAAAAAACAGTTTAATAAATAAAGCAAAAGTTGTGCATGCAAGCAAAGCAAAACAAGGAATTCATTCCCCATTTCCCATCGGCAGCCAGGTGTTCAGCCATCTCCAGGAAAGCAGAGCTCCATCATGTGTAACGGCTACTTGGGAAGACAAAACACCATGACTCCAAACAACCCCACCCCCCCTCCACCCACCTCTTTCTTCCCTCAGCTTTATATACTGAGCATGACATCACATGGTATGGAATATCTCTTTGGTCAGTTGAGGTCAGCAGTCGTGGCTGTGTCCCCTCCCAGCTTCTTGTGCCCTCCCAGCCTGCTTGCTAGTGGGACTGTGTGAGGAGCAGAGAAGTCCTTGAGAGCTTAGCAACAACCAACACCACCAGTGCACTATCAACACTATTTCCCATCCCAAATCCAAAACACAACACTATACCAGCTGCTAGTAAGAAAGTCAACTTTGTCCCAGCTGAAACCATGACAGCAGGAAACTGCGCTCTGCTGACTGACCAATTTCAGTGCTGCAGGGTGTAAAAATGGTTCAGAATTAAAAGCTTTTGATTTCTGTACCAAATCCTCTACCTGCCAAAGGGGAACATGGGTGCAGCGCAGAGAGATCTGGAGAACCACATCAGTGTTGTGCAGGACCTTCTCCAGGTGGACCCCATCCAGTGGTGGTGGCCCTGTGCCCTGCACCTCCTGGTCCTTGCTTTACGAGGGTGTGACAGAGGAGATTTAGCCATAAGAGGTACGGGCAGGATGCAGGGAGTGAATACCCTTGAAAGATGGGTTCCCGCAAAGAGCTCTGTGACTTCAGGGTTCAAGGCTTCGAGGCTTGGCTTTGAGGATGAAGGGCGGCAGTGCTTAGCCTGGGTCTAGTGGGAAACCCCTTGGATCATTTTGGCAAAGGAAATACAAAGATGAGCAATTTAGCGTGTGCTTTTATTTTAACGTGCCATATTTTAAAGCCACACTCCACCATGGATGGAATTAAATTATTTTGGTAGACCTGTTCAGATTATATCTAGCCATTACCTCTGATACAATGCTTCTAGTAAAGTCTATTTCTAACAAAATAAGCAGAATGAGAAACAAATGATGTTCTGGTGTAAGTACTTAAAAGTTGTCAGATTTTTTTTTAAAAAAAGATGGATCTAGTAGGGACAGATTTATAAAAGGTGAATGTCAAATGAACGACATATTTTCCATAAAATCTTGTTTCTCATGAATATTTTTTCATTTGTTCATTCCATTTAGTCTGACCTCCCAGTAAAAAATGTAAATTCAGTGACACAATTTCCATCATTTACCCATAGTTTTCCTGAATGCTCATTGTCACAAATCTGACTTTCTAAAGTAAAACACTGCTTCAAAGTAATGTAAATGAAAGGACAAATTCTTTCTTTGAAAAATGAAAAAATCCAGTGCTTAATATTGAAATGGGAAAAAAAATGTTTTGCTTGATATAAACTTAAAAATTCATTTGTTGAACTGTCTCAGGGGGTGAATGTGTTTCAGCTTGAGCCAAACCAAATTTTTCTTTTTCATTTCCCCTTCTGCCTCTGAGCAGAAACATTTATTATTCAGCCCCTCTATTTGCCTGTACAAAAGACAGTAGATATGCAAGAAATGGTGGCATAGTGTAATGTTGACTGTCTCTTAATGGAACAAATGTTATTTAAATAAAAAAAGAAAAGAGATTAAAGCAGCACATGAACTGGATGTGATGCCTGGGGAAAACAAATGTGCATAATGGTGGCTTCAGAGAGAACTATGCTGATGCTGGCCGCCTCTTCCCAACAGTTGGCAGCTTGTGCAAGCAGAAAGACCCTGAATGTGACAAGGAAACTTCTGAATGCACCGACTTTGATGGGGTCGCGCTCTGCCAGTGCAAAAGTGGGTACTTCAAATACAACAAGATGGACCACTCCTGCAGAGGTATTGCTCTTTGTGTGGCGTATTTTGCCTGAGTTTTGCTTAAACTTTTTGTTCCAGTGGAAATGAGTGTGTCTGTGTATCACTGTGCATGCAAGAAGCTCAATATTATGAATAAGTATTAGCAGCTCAAGTTTCTTTTATTTAGTTAGAGGACTTTTCAGCAGACACTGAAGATGCAGTCTCTCTCTAGGAATAATATTATCTCTTTCTGGAGCACGCTGTGAGTCACAGTGATCGAGAAGAGGGAGAAAAGAGCCTGGCTGCTTTGGGCTCCAGTTCAGTGGCACAGAGCAGAGATGACGTGCGGCTCTGCCTGTTTTGATTTTGTCTGAACTCTCAGTGAACTTAGGAGAAGTGCTTTAAAAGCACAAGCTTATATTAATACATCATCAATATTTTAAAAATAAGTATCTGAAAATGATTATGAAGTTATTTTTCAGCGGTGTTCCTAATAGAAATTTTTAAAGTAAGGGTTATTTATCTTTTAGCTACTCCTCAGATCATGAAATCTGGTTTTGCTACATTTTAAACAAGGTCTTTGTCCATGTGCCAGTGGTCAAAATGACTTCTGTAGGATCAGAGTGTCCACTCCCTAGTTCCAGCGGTCGTTGTAGGGCTTCTTAAGAAATGGAGTTTTCTGATGACATATCAAAAAGAATTGCAATAGTGGTTATATATTGTTTCTAGCAGCGTCTGCTGGGTTGCTGTTGGAATAGGAGGAGGTGCTTTGTCAATTCCAAATCTGGTCAGAGAGTGAGAAAAATATGTCTGGAAGTAACTCATGTGCTGCAGGCTCTGGGACGGACATCTTGGACATGGGCATCTCTGGGTCCCAGGTCATGGTCCTGACTCTCCTCTGCTCTGTGGCTCCAGGCAAAACCTTTCCCCTTTGTGTTTTCCTTCCCTCCCTTCATCTTGTATGTCAGGGGAAGGATTTTTATTAGGAAATACTGTCTCCACCTACCCTTGAGAGGCAGAGAAGGGCTCATGCAGTGAGCAGGGAGCTGAGCTGAAACATGGGAGGCTTTTACCCAACCCCTGCTCCACCACTGACGGTGGGGACCCAGGATGAGTTACTCCATTTTTCTTGTCCATGTTCCTTGCCAAGCAGTGTTGTGAAGATAAATACCTGAAAGGCCGTGAGGCACTTGAGTGTGATGATTGCAGAGGGCTAGGAGATCAAACATCTTGTACATGTGGTTACTCCCTACTTACGGGTCTTGTTTGCTGTGCAAAATACAAAAAAACCCTACCTGCACACAGTGGGGCCTCAATTCCATCTTCAGCTCTCAGCTGTCAGTAGGAAACATCTTACTGACCAGCTTGAGAGTGTCTGAGGGACAGGGTTGATGAGGGATTTAGGCTGCAGTGCAGTGGCGTGAGGGTAGCACTGACTGCATGGTACCACGGTCCAACAAGATACCAGATTTTCAGCATCACTTTGTTCCCACCTGAGTAAGCCAGGGGGTTGGGATTTTTAAAGGCTTTTTCAAAAGCCAACCTATGGCCCTCATTTGATATTTAGGGCTATTTTCTGATAAATATAGAATACAATATGCCAGCCTCTTTGAAAATCTCTGCCCTCTTAGTGACTGAACAGGAATCGGGGTCTCCTGAGCATCTGACCCTCATTGTGATTCGTGAAAATGTGGTGCGGTAGCTCCGATTATAGTATTTGCAAAGAAGGAAATGGCTATTGTGCTGTCCTGTCCGGTCTCCCCCGTGGGAAGGCGGGTACAGCTGGGACAGCTACCGAATATGGGGGATCAGCTGCCCTGAACCCCAGGGATTGTTCTGTCCTGCCTTGTGATGTCTGTCCCTTGGGCCATGCTCAAAAAAGCATCCCCAAGGAAGGGCTGGGTCTCTGAGCCACAGGAGTTTCAACACATTGGTCACAGTACTGCTTGGCATGCAGTTCGGTCATCTCTGGGTCATTGCCTGGTTCTCAATCTTCCCAGTATCTTTAGGGCTGTTTTAGAAACAGGGCGACAAACGCTATGTGCCAACTTTTCTGGGGCATGATATTTTTAATAGTACAGAGTGTTTCCAGAGCTAAGTAAGGAGCAGCAAAGCAGGTTTCCAAAGAGACCCCTGCATCTCTTTTGGGAAAGCCAAAGCAAAGGAATGCTAAGTAGAAAAGCACAACTTGGTAGCTTTGCTTGGCCCCTGGCACTTAAACCTTTCCTCTGTTCCCTGCTCATGCTTGAAAGCTTGCCGAGTGAGTGTGACAGCGCGAGATTTCCTGGGAGCGTGTTCAAAGGAGCAGGAAAGATGCCAGCAGAGAGAGCAAAGTGGCAGGAAAAGGCTGGGTGAGGAGAAGAAAACACATAAGCACCAAGCGTTTAAGTAAGAGAGATGTATGTTCAGGATCTTGCTTTTCCTCTTTACTGCCCCTATAGCCTCCTGGCTCGAGAGCTGTGTGCCAGTGTGGTTCCAGGTCTGCTCCTGCCCAAGGCACGGCTCCAGCTTTGAGACCACTCAAGATGTATGTGTCCCACACACATTACTTGGCTAGGCCTGTTGTGCTCCTTAGAGAGTGCAACTACAATGAGCTGCTGAGGTGGACCTCCCTCTGCTTTACTGCGGATTTCATTATTGCCTGATCTTGTGGCTCGCTTTGATAGAACATTTACTCCATAATGTTTTCAGTCTGCTTTTTTTTAGCGAGTGAAAGAAGCAACCCATCCAGTTCCATTTTGCTAATGCCTCGGTGTTATGAATGAGCCAGGCAAGGATCCTTTGGGATTTACTACTCTTGCCATGGCCGTTGTATGACTGAGGCTCTTGTCCAGTTACCTCTGGTCTCTTCCTTAACTTCAAAGAAACCGTCCTAGAGAGAGAAAAATAAATCCAGTGCAAAAAGCATCATGATGAGATAAAGCAGGGGGGCTGTGTAAAGAGCCTCACCCTCCCCATCCCCAGCTCTAGGGGAATAAAAGGAGTGAAAGAGGTGGTAGAGGAGTAGTGAGGCTATACAGGGCACAGAAAGGGATGCAAGACCAGCTGTAATGGACATCAGCTTCCCCATCATCATCGGTACTGGTTGCTACAGCAAATCTGTGCCTAGACCTGCAATATTCACAACGTGAGTGCATTGCTTATCTGCATCCACACACCCCGCAAGGAAAATGGCATACTTAGTGACACGAGATGCTTAGTAAATGGGATATAGGCAAATAGCATTTCAATATGACCACAAGCAAGGCCAGGCATCCAAGAGCAGAGTGCCAAGCACACCACGGGTCACATCTCCTGGAAAGCAGGGACTTGGGCAGAGCTGCTAAGGGGGCTTGGCAGGTAAAGGAGAGGTCCTCAGCTCTGGTTTGTAAGGCTAGTATGGTCCCTGGGTGCATTTAGGGGGCACAGGCAGGCAGAAGAGGGGAATCTCCTGGGTTTGCGACATCTATTTCTGGGAACCAGAAATCAAAAGGGTCAAAGAGAACCTGTGAACGTTCAGAGCAAAGCTGCAATAACCAGGTAAACGCAAAGATCTCAGTGCCCTTGGCTTTGATAAAGGCAAAGGAGTGATTTGATGGTGAGGGAGAGAAATGTGATCATATAAGCTTTCCCAGCCTAGCAAGAAAACATCCAAAGGCTGGAATTTGACACTGGGATAATTTAGACCAGAAAGAAGGTGAATGTTTTTAATGGCTGGGGAAATTAACTTCACTTTATGAGCATCTGATCCAGGGTTGTGGTTGATTGTCCATCACTGAAAATATTAAAATCAGTCTTGGATGGTTCTCTAAAATGTAGCTCCAGTTCAACTATTTGATTGAAACTGGATTTAAATTTAGGGAAGCTCTGTGATCTGTATTATGAGGGGGAGGTCACAGTCACATTGCTCCCTGCTGGCATCAATATCACTTGTTGGTGCTGGAAGAGCCATAAAATTCTGAATCCAGCCAGAAAGCTAGTGCTCTCTCTTGCCAGCCCATCTTAATGGACAAAGTTGCGTGTTTGTCCTTCTTTTCTTTCTTCCTCCCCTCCTGTGCTAAGTGCATCTGAAAATACAGTTTCTGGCTATGCCAGTGGGGAAAAGGCATCTGGAGTGCTGGGAGCAGCAGGGAAGGAGGACAGGAGGTGAGGACTTTGCTGCAGCTTAGCTGGGACCTCTGCTGGAAGCCCTTTCCTCTCCCCACAGATTTCCTTGCTCTTGCTGGGGCTTTTAGCTGCAGGTTATCCCTACGGTTAGAGAGCAAGGCAGAAGGAAGAGGTTTTGAGAGCTGTTGCCTCACCATTTCTAAGCATATGATGTTTGAGGGGAAAAAAATCCATGGGCATGTTTAATTTGTCTTAACAATCTAGTTTTATTCCCTGTGGAGTGTGTTGCGGGGATTCCCCAGACCTCTGGGTGATGTCTTGCAGACTTCCGAAGGTTGCTGCATGTGCTGGCTCTGGCTTGTCCCTCTGCCCAGAATGGCTCCACCTGTGTCACTCCTCCCTGGGTGTCTGTCTGAGCTGTCTCAGGCCTCCGCAAAAGGCAGTGGGTCTGCAGGAGCTCTGGTGGGACTGCTGCTGAGAAAAGCGGTGATTTTATCCGTAATCTGAAGCTTATAATTGTATGTCCATTTTGAACCTTTGCTGTTCATCAGAAGGGTAGTATAATTTTCTCAGATAATTCAGGTGATGACATAGCTGTCCATAAGCATGGAAATTATTTTATCTTGAAGTGATGGTTTCAGTATTTCACCAACATTTTGTACATAGCAATTTTCTGGGTTATTTAGACCTCATAAATTTAATTTCTATTCTATAGTAAAATATGATATTTCAAAATTTTATTTAGCTCCAAATTTGAAAGAGCAGAAAAAGTGACATGAGGCAAAACATAGCATACCACTTTGGGTTACCCCAACTGGGTTTGCACAGTTGGGGTAACCCAAAGGTTTGCATAACCTTTTGTTGCAGTACTAACATTTAAAAATAATGAATAACGTGCATCAATGCTAAAGTAGCACTGTACAAATGAGGTTTCAAAACAAAAACTTGAGGCACTTGAAGATTTTTTACAAGTGTGCAGTGAGTTTCCATTTGGGCAAGAAGAGGTTCTGCTAGGAATTATGTTACTAGCTGCCCAGCCTGCACCAGGCTCCGGGCTAGCTCTGCCGGGAAGCCCTGAAATGGTCCCATCAAAGCCAGCGGGAGGTGAATTTAAGTGCACTGTGTTTTGCCTAAACCAGAGGAGATATTGCATCACGTCAGAGCGCATCGCATTCCTGCTGTGCCAGTAGCGCAGTCCAACTTGTTGGTCCCCAAGGTGGTTTGGGGTGAGGCTGCCATGGGAAGTGGCGATGGGAAATGCCTCCCCTGCACCACTATGCGGTGCTCATGGCCCTTCTCTCCTCTGTGCTTTTAGCCTGTGAAGATGGATATAAGCTGGAAAACGAGACCTGTGTGAGGTATGGTGACTGTTCTGCCCTTGTCCTACCCCACCGTCCTTCTTAATATTGCTTTGGTGACCTGTTGTCCCAACTAAGCTACTGAAACGCCCTGTTGTTTTCTGTTACCAGCTGCCCATTTGGCTTAGGTGGATTCAACTGTGGAAACCGTAAGTACCGAGTTTTGTTTCTTTTAATTTCCACAGTGTCAGAAACGGGAAATTTGAAATAAGTAATTGCAAATGACTATGTCTAAAGTGCAGTAGGTTCACGCTACTCTCCAGGGCTTTTTTTCTTCATTTTCTGTTAAAAATTATTTAGTTGACCTTCTATGACAAACTTGACTTAATGTTATCTCCTAAGGAAAGGAGATCTCCTTTCTCTGGATACTCTGTCATGATAGCACATATAGTGGGCACTCTGATATTCAGAGGTGAACCCATGAAATATCATTTGAATGATTCTGATTTATCAGTGAAGGGAATCTGTCGCCTAAGGAAACAAAAGCTTGTTCTTCCTTCAGCAGGAGATCCCCAACTCCATCCATTTCACTTGAAAATTTAAGGCAATATTGCTTACAGAGGGAGGGAAGATGGGAAATAAACAGTTAATCCCTTTGCATGAGGACTGTGGATATGTTTACATTAGGATTTGCAACAACATCTCTGTTTCTAAGTGAGTCTGTCTTTCCTGTCTGTAGCATATCAACTCATCACTGTGGTGATCGCGGCTGCAGGAGGGGGACTTCTGCTTATCATGGGCATAGCACTGATTGTCACCTGCTGCCGGTAGGTACCACTGCCAGCCCTGGTTCATCTGTGGCATCCTCTCAGTGGGTTACATGACACTTAGTGCTTCACGTGTGAACCCTGAAGGACCAAAACAGGTGAAAAGGTAGGACAGATAAACAAGTGGATTAATCAGAGATACTGAGGTATTGTGCTTTCATTTGGGGCATATCTTTTTTGTTGTTTTTTCAAGCAACCAGGCTAAAAAATTCAGCTCAGTGTCTCTTAAGGATGCACCTGGCAATCATGTCCTCTAAGGATGGGGGAGGCAAAGCAGTCCTTCCCACTCAGAGCTGTAAGGCAACCAGGGAGCAGTCTCCAAACAGCAAGCTAAGTAGAAAGGAGAAGTATAGGCAACAAGAAGGGTTGCTGACCATTGCTCAAGTGGTATTTGAGTGCATTTAAGGCTGTTTTCATTTTTCTTTATGGACAAGTCCTGCACATGCTCTCACTTTGTGTGTGTCTCCCTCCCAGATGCACACATGCATGTACACACGTAGTTCCCATGCCAGCAGGTAGCTTCAGACTAGAGGCAAGATGTGCTGCTGAGGAAGGTCTGCTTCATGATTTGCATATCATGAAAAGGGCTGCCTTGCAGTAACACCCTCTCCCCTCCATTCCAGCCCCCAAAACTAGGATTTCAAAGCTCTCCCATTAAAGTTGGGAGCTGGATTTATCAGTAACATAGATGTGGCAGTGGTTTGGTTGGCACAGTGGTGTGCGCTCATTCCCACGTGTTTCGAGCCAGGGGGGATGCCAGCAAGCTCCAGCCAGGAGGTGTGATGGCCATTACCCCTCCAAACTCCAGGGATGGGCTGATCTTCTCATGAGCCCTGGCCTTTGGCACGTTATGTGACTTCCTGGAAGGTACTCTCCTTTGAACTGAAAGTGTTGCCAAAGTCCACTCATACAACATAGTACTCATGTAGGGCATTTGGTGTCATTCAGACTGGCAGCTTGCAGGCCTTCCTTCTTAGGAATTAATATAGTGCCTAGAAGTGCTATAGTTAAGCACTTGGAGACTTGAATAGCACGGGGGCTCCCATATGTTTTTCTTTCTTCCTGGATTTCCGTGACTTTTTCATTGACTCAGGTGAACACACACCTTTTTAAGAGATAACAGGCATAAGTTGGAATAGGAGAGGTTCAAACTGAGTATAGGGACAAAGTCTTTCACCAAGAGGACAGTAAGGCAGTGGAACAGGTTGCTCAGAGAGGTTATGCCATCTCCATTCTTAGAGATTTCAAATCTCACCAGATAAAGCCCTGAATAGCATGATCTGACCTCATATCTGATTTTGCCTCAGAGCAGAAGATTGGACTATAGCCCTTCTGAGCTGATCTTTGTTCCTAGTCAGGGTTCATAACATGAAGTAAATCTCCTGAGATCACGTCAGAAATGCATACAAGATAGCAGGATAAGTTGTATGTTTTTCAATTTCCTTCATTCTTTTATAAACAGGAAGAATAAAAATGACATAAGTAAACTCATTTTCAAGAGTGGAGATTTCCAGATGTCACCGTATGCTGAATATCCGAAGAACCCGAGGGCACAGGAGTGGGGCAGAGAGACCATCGAGATGCAAGAGAATGGAAGCACCAAGAACCTGTTGCAGATGACAGATGTGTATTATTCGGTATCTATCTAACCCTTTGCTTTGTGCCTAATACAACAAAGACACATTCCTTTGGTTTTGGAAGGACAGAACCCTTTCCTGCAAAATACAAGAGCAAATAAATGGCTTCCATAGACAGCAAGGCATTGGTAGTCCTATGGACTCCAGCTATTACGCATGTGGTGAATATCACAAAGAGCGGTAATTAAGAAGAGTGCTAGGGAAATGTCTAGGAACATTTTGGTAGATGCCTAAAAAGCCCAATCCTAGAGTAGAGAAGGAGAGTTAAATGTTTTGGACAGGCTGCTAGGAATTCCTGTGCATAGTTTTCTCCCTTGCATGCTCATTGATGATGGTGGAAGGTTGAGACCTCTGCCTGGGGAGCTTTAACCCCAAGATGGGAAGATACTGGTCACTGAGGACCCTTTTTTTCTTCCACTCCTCCTGCTCTTCAGGGTACAGGCCCCTTCCTGCAGAAGGAAGGGTGCATAAGGAGTATACCTGCAGCTCTGGGGGAACAAGTGGTAGGGAGGAAGTGGTGGAGGAGTAATGGGCTGTGTAGGGCAGAGAAAGACACAAGCACAAGACCTGTTGTCATGGTTGGTACCATCTGCTAATGTCTGTACCCAGAGCTGTGATGTTGTTGTATCATCTGTTGCTAATCTACAGCAGCATACTGGATATACTTAAGGTGTGTGGAGGTTACTCATGTGAGTGAAGGTTGCAGGATTTCAGCCAGATCACACATTCTGGACTCCTACTTTCCAGAGCAGAAAGCAGTGAGCAATACTTTTTTTCTGGCTTGTATTTTAAGTTTTCCAGTAAACAAGTTTACTGGGTTGCACAGCATGAAGGGAAATAATCCTCCTTCCTGCTTCCAGTAAGCATGAGGGATGTGGAAATGAAAATGCATTTCCTAAACATTTTTTAAGACTTTTATTAAGCTGGTGACTAGAAAGGGGAACTTTTTAGCAAGGAGTAGGTGATGAGGGCTTTGCATGGATCTGCTCTGTAACAGGTCAAACCACGTGCCTTGATGTTATTTACTGGGTGAAAGGATGGTACAGTCTTGGTCTTAGACATCAAAGTTCCTCAACCAAGTGTCCCCAGGAGATGTACTTAAGTAAAAGAGGGGAAGAGAAAGCAAGGTCAGATCACTTTGTATTTGACATATAATTCAAGTGCCTGTGTTGGGAGAGTGGGTACCTATGGTTAATGGGGACAGAAGTGCTCCCAGGTCATACTCAAAGCAGGAGACTAACTTTGATTTTCTAGAATTGTTTCCTTTAAGGATGGCCCTGGGGCAATATCCTTTTCATGAGAGTTGTTTCAGTGCCTGAGATCATCAGCACAATTCTTTTGGATTAAAAATTAACTGTGCAGTTAGACTGCACTTGGTGGAGTCAGGTAAACTTCAAGTCTGCTAATTGGCAAGATGTTGAAACTAGACTGCATCAGAATAATCCCTTCAGGCAATGCTTAACTCCCACAGTAAAAATCATTTTAAGCTATAGAGATCATTAGCGATCCCATTGTTCCTTCTAGCTACTGAAATAACTGCTGGGAAAGGTGGTAAGGCTGTGCCTGAAGGAGGATTTGAGTGTGAGAATAAGACCCTTTTTATTTAATTTTTTTGCTAATACAGCCAACTGGACTGAGAAATCCTGAACTGGAAAGAAATGGACTTTATCCTCCCTACACTGGTTTGCCTGGATCTCGACATTCATGCATCTACCCTGGACAATACAATCCATCCTTCATTAGTGACGAAACCAGAAGAAGAGACTATTTTTAGCAGGCAGTGGAGAGGGAGTGGAAGATTGACACAGTTTTGTGGCCTTTGATCCCCAGGTACAATCTGTCTCCTGGGCAGTTCAGCCCACATCAATCTTACTCTTCCCATTTAACAGGAAGGACTTTGAACTCCATGCTGAGCGTTGCTACCCTGAGGAACAGTTACACTTGCTGAGCAGCAGAGAGAAGGAGGAGGAGGAGGGAATGACTCAAGGTGCACATCACTAAAAGACCCAGGTGGAAGTTAACACATATACTCTGAATTTGTTCTGTGCTGCTTCTTCACTCTTTACGCTAGATGGCAAGCATGGATCAGTACAGGCAGATGAACTATGCCCCCCACTCTGCATTGAATACCACTAGGGAGTGTTTTGTTTACAGATCTTGTTCACTGTTGACTGTGCTTGTCTTCTTAGCCAACCTTCATGCAAAGATTCACTGTGCAACTCCCTTTGGTAGGGCAAGTTTATCCACTCCCTTTTCCATTGCTGCATTGCTTTCCGCTTTGTACATGACAGGGAAGCTGGCTGATCCTCTGGCCCTCACCTTCTTACTGGTAGAAGTTCTCCAGATGGCTGGGTCCTTGCTGAAGCCTGGCACCTGGAAATGTTGGCTGAATTCAGGGGTTGGTTGTCTCCAAGGAGTATGGGAAAGTTAGTCATACCACTGCAATTCTAACTGAAAAAAAGACATAGTTGATCCTGTATGCCACTTTGAAAACTTCCTCTGTATAGGGAAGAGTCTGAGCATGTTGTTGTTTTGTCAGCCAGCATTGTTCAGAAGTGATGCCACTACACATCATAGTGCTTCTGTATAGGATCTTATGGGGCTCTGTTTCCCTGCAGGGATTTAAATGTTTGTAGAAACAGCAATATAACGTTAAATAGTTGCTCACAGGTTTGAAAAACATGAGCTGGGAACTCAGCATGCTCCTTACAAGGAATCTGGGAAGGCGCAATAATGCTGTAGCCCCAGTTGGACAGGTGGAACATGAATTCTAGGCACTGCAGGTGGGACATAGTCTTCAGGCCTCCGCAGCCCACCTTGACTTCAGTAGGAGCTGTAGAGGCTTTGGAAAATAAGGGTCACTGCAGTCAGTTGCATTTAAGGAAGAGAAAAACATGACGCTTTCAATTCTAGTGGAACAAAGATCACTCATGTTGAGGTGTTTTGCCTTCTTCCATCCTAGTTTCGAGTGATTCAGACCAGGCAGGTTTCCTCTCCTAGGTGTGTTAATTCATATTAATCACCTCAGCAAAAACTGAAGAATGTAAGTTATTACATTTGTCACCAAGGATCAGGTTGAAAACTCATGGACGGTATTCTGACCTGAGCTGGGTGTTGAAAGAGATCTTACTAATGAAGTATATTTATTGCTTATCTTTACTGCAGTGTTAACCTGAGTCATCCAAACCCTGTACAGATACAGGATCCAGATGTGGTTCCTTCCCCTGAATGTGACTGTGCTTTTAATTCAAGGTGGCTGCTTGTATGAGGATAACAAATAGCACAATTCCTTAGCCATTAACCCACCATCTCTGTAGTGCCTACATAAGCTAGTTTCACTGAAGGGCACATACCCTCTGCTCTTTTCTTCTCGCCCGCAGCGCTTGAAAAGACACAGTGCCTACAAGTAAGTTCATAAGGTAGCTCAGCTTGCTGAAGTGCTAAGGACCATGGGATGCGTGCTCCGAAATGCTGAACCCCAAGTGAGAACGGCAGTTCAGATGCTGGTGTGTTGTGTAGTTGCTCACCGGAGGCAACCTGGGGTGATGAGGAGCCCTCTGCCAGGAAGCAGGTAGTAGGCTTGCATCCTATAGATGTTGTGAGTCCCCAGATCCTTTCCCAGCACTTTGAAGGCTGTTGTATTCCCTATCAAAAGTGAGCAACAGCTACCCAGAGGAAGGGCAGCTAGCACTAGACGGTCATCACCTGTGTGAGCTAAGAGGTTTCTGGTCCCTGTTCACATTTCCTTCTATTTTCTCAAAACTCCAAGGCAGGAAAGGCACCACAAATGTGCCTGAGAACACATAGTTTGGTGCACCAGCCATAGCACACAAAGGCAGTGTCTTTTTATGCCTTTACTAAGTAGAAACAGTAGTGTGGACTTGCAGAAAACCAGAACTTTATGGATGCCTAAGGTAGTATGCTTTGCACTTACATGATCTTATGGTGATGATGCATGAAACTTCATGTCCGTCTGATCTGTAATCAACCTTGCAGGTGGTAGCAACCAATCTGTTTAATTGCTGAGTTTATTCAAAGACTGGGAAGTGTTCCTGTGTGTGCCAAGTACAAAGGACCAAGTAGGAAATATCAACTCACAATTTCAGATCAATCCTTCTATATAAAAAGTAACATGGAGTATACGAACAAAATTCCTGGTCTATATCTCACAGCAAATTGCAAGGGATTTGAGTGGAAATGAGTTAAGACTCTTCCTAATTGAAATCACACAAAAGTTTGCAAATAATTAGTTTTCATTTCTTAATTATCTTCAAATTCTTCTTAACGCTGTATCTGGACTGAAAGGGTCTCAGTAAATCCAGCAGGATTTTCTGAGTGAGGACTGCAAAACTTGGCCTTTTCCAAAAGAGACGACTTTATTGCACTAAAATTTTCCCTCTGCCAGAGCAGGTAAACATTGGGAAATTTCATCTGAGAATGTATCCATTGCAGCCTGACCTTCCTTTTAGCTTGGGTAAGAAAGGAGTCACAGAGCCAATGCGTAGTCCACAGGAGGAGGAAAAGGGTCCATCCTGACCTGTAGCACCTTCTCTGGGTGTCCTAGGAGGCCCCGCTCAGTGGGCAGGAGAGGATTTAGGCAGGTGTCAGCCCTGGGTGAGTGCAGGTGTTTTCCCACGCGGTGCTCCAGGAAGTCTTTGCGGAGCTGGCAGATGCAGCCCCAGGGTGATTCAGTCCCCAGGTCTCCACCAGCCCAGCCTCTCCCTGTGCTGCGATGCTTCCGTCTTCAGCCAAGCCCCACCAGCTCCCAGCTCCACTAGGGCAGAAGGGGTGGGTGTAGTACATGTGTTTTGCCACAATTTATGACAGTTATTTTACTGGAGCTATTTACTACCGCATCCCAGCAGCAATGGGCTTGCCCGGCCATGGCAGGGATGTGACCTGTTTCAGTGCAGCTTGCCTCTGTTAAAGCTGCCACCAGGATCCTCTCTGGCTGCTTCCATCTCTGCCATAAACTAAGCACCCTGTGGCAGTGGAGTGAGTTTTGTCGCTCCTGTCGGATGTGAGAAGGGTCTTCACATGCCCTCAAGCCCACTTTCAAATACGGATGCCACTCTGTTCAGTACCTAACCCCCCATAGGATGTCTAAATAAATGCACCTTATCTCTCAGACTATTTAGATTACTTTTAGCTATTGCAAATTGCAAATTTTGAGCACGCTGGATGTTTTTGCCACAGGGAATTGCTCTCCATTAACCAAAAGGATAAGACAGAAATGGCATGTTTCTTGTAAGGAAGATGCAAGTGGTTCAGCCAGATGTAGGGAAAGGAAGAAAAACGACACCAACACTGCACAGAAATCTGCTCTTGCTACTGACTGCTGTGAAAAGCTAGGGGAGCAGTCAGCAAGGGCCCACAGGCAGTTGTGTGGGTGTATTTTTGATTAACTTTGGAAAAAATGCTAATTCTGTTACTTGATAGGAAAAGATGTGGGAGAAATGGGTTTACTGCTGTGGTGCTCTGCCAGTTGCGCTGACAAAAGCCCCTCACCCACAGAAATACCCCTGGCAGTCAGCCTAGGAGAGGCAGCCCCAGTGAACAGAGCAGCAAAACACAGATTTGAGGGATCTTTCAAAAGGGAAGCTCGTACACACAGCCTCCCTGTGTCCCTGCCGGGCACTGCTGCTCTCCATGGCTAGCCCTCCCAGCTGCACTGGAAAAATCAGGGGCCTTTTGCATGCAGTTGAAACCTGACAACACTGAATTGGGCTATACAAGGAAAAAACAGGACAGGGGCATTTTGATACCCTTTGCCCTCCACATTTAAAGTATTAGGTAATATAGCCGTAACGAATCTCGTTTCCCATAAGTCCCACTGTGACGGTCATGTCCTGAGTCACCCCTTGTGACCAGCCTTCTAAAAGGTATTTGCCTCCACACTGAGCGGTAGTAGAAGACTTTAAAAATAGCAATACATTGCAGTTAGAGAGAGGTGTCTGTCATATTGCGAAATTGTTTATGCCGATGCTTGTAAACTTTGTTTGCCGGGACCTGAGTGAGCCGCAGAGCGGGTTTGGACATTGCTACAGACATGCCAAGTGCTTCCCTAGGGCTTGTCTCTAATGCTGGTCAATGGCCATATCCGTTCCAAATCCAGCTGGACTTCTCATTCCCTCATAGTGGTGTTTAATCTTTAGTTTTCCTCCTTAGATTAACAGGAACGGATACATTTAACTTAAATGCTCTTCCTACGCTGGCTGGTGCTTTTTTCCTCTTCACGCACAAAGGACCTAATCCAGCATCCATTATAGTGACAGGGGTAACTCTCCCGTGGACTGTAATGAAGATTTTTTTAGGCCTGAAGTATTCCACCACCAGGGTCACCTGTGTGTAGTACATGCTTTCCCATGGCTGTGTGTTCTTGCCTATTTCTGTGATACTGTTGCTGCCTTTCCATGTTGTATTTATTTTTTTAAAGTATACTTATTACTGTAGCAGAACCTGTATTATGTGAGATTGAGCAGAACAGGTTCAAGATCTGAAACACCTTCCTGAGAAGAGAATGAATGTGAATTTAGTGTAGTTGTTTTACTTATCAGCCAACCTGTTTCCTATCGTGTAAGATCTTCGAGGGACATAGAGGTGTTTCCTGCAGTCACAGATAAGAACTCTTCAGTTCACTCTTTTCTTGTCCCCTCAGAAATAAAGGACTATCTCCCAGTTTCAAAAGGGGTATGCCCTGTGTGCTTGTAAGATTTCGGGAGCTTTGCAATGTGTATTTAATTCTTTGTTCCCTTGAACTGCTGAAATTGAAAAGCAGGGCATAAATCCACGAAGGGGTAAGAAATAACAAAAACAAAAAAAGAAAAAAGAAGAAAGGAATATGCTTACATGTTTTGGAGAAGTAAATTTCTGAAGCGACTGTGGCTTTTGTACTGTAAGGTCATATGTGGGATGACACCTCTTCTGTGTCTAGTTTGTGTTGCATGTGCATAATATCCTTGTTGAGGGAAAACTTAGAGAGGATGCCTGATGATCCTCAAAAGTAGTATGTAAATGCTAAGTTCCCTGGTCTTTATTCTGGTAAAATGGTAGAAGGGATGGGAGTCTTGCTTGGGTTAATGACCGCAGCAGGCATCCCCCAGATCTGCAAAATCCTATATGGAAGAGTCCTGTGGAATACAGTAAAACCCGATTGCTTCTCTTGAACAATGCCATAGAATTTGCCTGGCATAAAAGGTCTCCAGTGAAATCTGCTAGGATAGGTTTACTTTAAAGAAAAAAACCCTAACCAATATTTAATAGTTTCCTTTTTCAAAGGAAATTCTGTTAAACTCAGTCATTTGTTTTAAGCCCTCTTAAATTCTACAAGACTTTCTGCTAACAGAAGGTCGAACTTGGCATGTAAAATCATAATGGTTTATTTGAGCAGCTTTCAGAATTGCAGTAATAAAGCTCACCTTTCGTGAGCTCTGTTTCAAAAGGTAAATTTTCAGCATTTGTTTGTGCTTCTTTTATCAACCTGAATGTAAACTGCTTTATGTTCTTGACATTGCCCTCTTTCCTTCCCTCTATCTCTGAATGTTTGCTTCCAAGTCGCTGGGGCTCTGAGGATATTTTCCAAACCAGTATTATTTAAAGTTGTATCATATTTTCAGCCTTCACTAATTATACAGTACTGTAGTAGCAAAATATAATTTTTAAGGATTGGATTATTTTTATACCTGCATCCAATATTATTAAATCTGGCGTTCTAGTCAGTATTATAAAAAGATACAATAAAACTATGAATATTACTATGTCTCAGCTTTTTTATTGTCTTTAGCTTTCCCTGTAGAGAGATACATATACAATTTTAGATTGTTTCAATTATAATTAGAAATCTAATCTATAGAATAAGAAATTTTATAGGTCATTTGTACTTCTGGTGGTGCTTGGTCATTGAGTAACTAAAATGAAAAGTGAAGAGGAAATGGGTACATTCTGTTAGTTGTGCTAAATGAACTTCTGCTCAGCCAAAATACAAATTATTTTCTGATGTGTTTATTTGAGTAGCATTAAGCAACTCAGTTTAATTTTCATTTTTTCCTCAATTTAATTTTTCATCCTGTTGGAACTGCAAGAGAATCGGTGAAGTTGTGTGTTTGCGTGTGCGAGTGCATGTTAGAGGGGAGGAAAACCTCAGGAGAGGTTGATGCAGCAGGGCTGTTTGCAAGGACAAGGGACTGGACCTGGCCACAGTGAAATCAGTCCTGCCTCACTAAGCGCCAGTGGGGACTGTGAAGAATATACAGCTGAATGTCTCTCAGAGGAAGGAGGAGGGTACCTTGAATCCAGATGAACGTGATGTCCAGCCCAGGCTGCTGGGAAGAGGTGTCATGTGGAAGAGCACCTGGAGTAATGGCAGGTATGTTCATCTGGGACAGTCTTTTCCTATATTGCTCCAGGGGAGTACAACACTCAACTGCGACAGCAATCGGGTGGGACTAAGGTGGGATTCATCTGTTCTACCAAAAGTTAGATGGCCAGTTTGAACCCACCATCTGGCACCTCCAGTAACCATGAAAAGAGACAAGTGTCTGCAGAGGGTAGCTCACCCCATGGTAAGATATCCCTCACCTTTGACAGTAGTGTCACAAGACCCCACACTAGACAGCTGCCCAAGATGAAGTGAGTGCCACTTGCAAAGAAAAGGTGGGTCTAGAACATACTTCTTGCTACATCCTGAAATTTTAGTGTACTTTCTACGGTAATATAGTACAGAATTGTATTATATGCCTGTTCCTTGTCTGTTAAGACTCCAGGGGGAAAATAAATGAGAGAGCAACCTGATTAAATCCTGAGGTTCTGTTCATTTGCAAGAGACAGACTGTTACAGTGCCTCAGTTTTGTTACCAATACTATTGCAAGTTGTTCTATTTTCTGTGTGACATTGGTATCTTTTAAGGAAATTGGCAGCACAAAAGGACTCGTCACAACATTGCCATAAGACTAGGTAAAAGTAGGACAGTTATGGATAAGAACATGATTTAACAGTCCTGCCCACTTCAGATTTGCATACCAGTGCCTCTGAGAACATCAAATGCATCTATGGTGTGTGCCCTCAACCACCTTGGGAACCACCTGAGAAGAAGTCAAAGCACATCTGCTTCCCCTGATTATGGGTGGTTCTGTATGTATATAGCACATTGATTTAGACTTTCTGGAGGGTTTTTTGAACTTTTAACTAATTACAACATGTATTTCTACTTGTGTATGTAATATACAGTGGATGAACCAAATTTACATGAGATAGCAAAATGTATAGGAATGTAGTAAGGAAGAGGACTGAAAAAATACACAGCAAGAAAGTATCCAGCTGATGCACGTGAAGAGCTATAAAAGACACTCACTCCTACTTTAACGTATGTCTTCTGCCAGCACGATTGCCCCTTGATTACACGCAACTTACAGTTAAGTTACAAGGCTGCACAGGACTATGCACCTTCTAATAGATAAACAAGGCCTTCTACCTTTACTACTTATTTTTCCTGCCATAAACAAAGATCAAGACAAGTGAACTACTGTGTTACTTACTAAATATAGCACAGTTTTTATTCCGTAATAATAATTCGTCAGTGTTCTTGATTGTTGTATCTGAGCTTTGACGCACAACAGTTTGGTTTTATAGCTTCTGGAAGGTGTTTCTGCAAAGAAAGTTTTCTCTGTAATTCCTTAAAGCACATCACAACTGCTGTAGCTGTCTGAGTCTGTCTGGACTAACAGTCAACTACCTATTGTCTAAATGTGAGCTTAATAACTTCATTGGAGCCGCTGATGTTTCACTGACAGCAGTTCTTCTGTTTCGGTAATTCTCTGTATCTGTTCTCCTAAACCATCAAATCTCTATTATAATTCCCCCACAAATTGGCAAGCTATAGGGCATATGCAGCCTGTCACCCCCCTTTCTCTGGGGAGAGCCTGTTGTGACCACTGGCGTGTCACTAAATGGACAGGGGAGGGCAAGCAGAGACAAAAAGATCTGGTACGTGAAGGCGTATGTCTGTTCAGGGTGTTATTTCCTGGCTGAACTGATGCCTTTTGCGTTGCAAATGATTCATACTTCCCAAACTGTGATTGTGTTAAACAGGAACAACCAGGTAAGAATGGAATTGAACTCTAAAAATATAGGTAATATGCCAGCCCCTGATGTGCATTCACCATAGAGAACAATTTCAATGCGCAGGACTACATACTCAACCAGTAGATACCAGTATAGCCAGTAAAGCTACACCATTTACACTTGCGGAAGACCTGACCCTCATTTTTAATAGTGCTCTGGGAAGTTCTCTTGGTCCTTCATGCTCGCTTCACAGCCAACAGGGAGACTTTTAAGACCTGGATTAGTCTAGTTGCACCTCGAGGCAGAACTGGAAAACTGGGATGTATCATGATGACTGAAGAGTCTAGATATGGGGGATGGACATCGCCAGAGGACCGGTGGCATACACATCTGCCAAACACCCTCCACAGCCAGGTTTGTCCCCCTCTGCACACCGATTTCCATCTGAAGCACATGCTGTGGCTCCCTGTCTTGGTTTCAGTTGGGATAGAGTTAATTTTCCCCCTAGTAACTGCTGTGTTTTGGATTTAGTATGAGAATAAAGTTGATAACACATATTGTATTAGCTGTTGCTAAGTAATGTTTATATTAAGTCAAGGACTTTTCAGCTTCCTATAGAAGCTGAGAGGGAGCATAGACAGTACAAGCTGGCCAAAGGAATATTCCATACCATAGATGTCATGCTCTGTATATAAAGGGGGGTTGGCTGGGAGGCAGGAATCCGTGATCGCTGCTCGGGATGGGCTGGACAATCGATCATTGGGTGGTGAGAGAAATTGTATTGCATCACTTTATTTTTGTATATTCTTTTACATTATTATTATTATTTTCCTCTTCCGTTACTGTTCTATTGAACTGTCTTTTATCTCAACCCATGAGGTTTTTTCCTTCCTCTTCTCTCTACCCTACTGGGGAGGTGGGGAATGAGTGAACGGCTGCATGGTCCTAGTTGCCGGCTGGGGTTAAACCACAACACTCTCCAGATGGCCAGTGTCCCAGGTTGTTGGGGTCTCCCAGGGGGCTCACAGCACCATCTCTTCAGGAATGAAATACGTTATTCTAATGAAACTTCAGGGCTTAGTTTTCAGGTGCCCCCTGAGGTGAAACTGGGAGGGTGGTGGTGGCCTGGGGTGGAGGTCGGACACTGCCCTAGCAGGGAGGCACAGCGCTCTGGTGTGAAATGCTTCCCAGGCGTTTCCTTCCCTTTTTCTGTCAGCTCCCTGGCAAAGGGGATTTTTAAGGATGGGCTCGGAGGAACTGAATGAGATGGGATGGGTGACTGGCATGGGAGCGAGCAGCAGCAGGGGCAGGAGCTGGAGCTGGGCAGTTGGAGCGAGAGCAGGGCTGCAGGCCTCAGGCCACCCTGGGGCTGGCTCTGACCCTGGCCACCCTCGCAGGCCGGCCCTGCTCCCTGGCTGGGGACAGTGGGGTGGAACCTGGCTGCTTCTGGTCCCCCATCTCCCTCAGCCCTGCAGCTCTCTGACTGCAAGTGTGGGCTGCCTCAAGCCCAGGCCCCCACCCCCAGTGCCGGCTCCTGAGGAAGCCCCTAGCCTGGCCTGATCCCCCATGGGGGCAGGCCCACCACCCTGGGGAAGGCCAGGGACAGCCCCCATGACTGGGCCCTGGGCCTGGCACTGAACCCCCTGGTGGTGGTGGTGGCCACATTGAGACCCCGACACTGGCCTCCCCTCAGAGACTGGGATTTCCCGCCCTGCATAACCAGCCTGCAGGGCGTCCACCATGGGGCTCCCTCAGGAGCTGCAGGCCAGTCCCAGGCTGCCATGGGGCACTGTGGGGACTGGGGGTAGGTGCGGGGAGCAGGCTGCACTGGAGGGGCTTCGGGGCTGGAGAGGCAAAGGAAGATGCAGACAAAACACCCCACGATTCAGGCTTGGCACCCTGAGTGGGTCTGCGTGGCAGGGTGCAGAGGGATGAGGCTGCTTGTTCCCTGTGCTGGCAGGTAGGCACCCAGCCATTTTGTCTGTAAGCCACCTATGTTTCCTGGTTGGTGCAAGTTAAAAGTTTAGAATCATAGAATCATAGAATAGTTTGGGTTGGAAGGGACCTTTAAAGGTCATCTAGTCCAACCCCCCTGCAATGTGCAGGGACATCTTCAACTAGGTCAGGTTGCTCAGAGCCCCGTCCAACCTCACCTTGAATGTTTCCAGGAATCGCATATGTACCACGTCTCTGGGCAACCTGTTCTAGTGCTTCACCACCCTCATTGTAAAAAATGTCTTCCTTATATCTAGTCTAAATCTACCCTCTTTTAGTTTAAACCCATTACCCCTTGTCTTATCACAATAGGCTCTGCTAAAAAGTTTGTCCCATCTTTCTTACAAGCCTCCTTTAAGTACTGAAAGGCTGCAATAAGGTCTCCCTGGAGTGTTCTCTTCTCTAGGCTGAATAACCCCAACTGTCTTAGCCTGTCCTCACAGGAGAGGTGTTCCGTCCTTCTGATCACTTGTGGTCCTCCTCTGGACCCGCTCCAGTTTAGGACAACCTTAAGCTCAGAAATTACTTGAGTAATACTTCTGGTCTCTCCCACCCTCCTCCATGCAAGGAGAGCCACTCTCTGAATATATGAAGTCAGTATACAAGGCTGCATATCTTGCTCTTAAAGCAGGAGACCAGACAAAAGCAGATGAAGGAAGGGGAGAGGCACTTAACACACAGAGCTGTTACTTCTCATTTGGAAATGTGTTCATAGTCTGCCAATGTTTCTGGCAGTGGAGTTTGCCAGAGGAGACAAACTCCACAGCCTTTAGAGGTGGCTTTGTGGGGGATACACCAATAGGTTGCTCATCCTTCTTGTCCATATCTGATAGAATCNGCCTCACCAGTGCTGAGTACAGGGGGACAATCACTTCCCTAGTCCTGCTTGCTACACTATTCCTGATACAAGCCAGGATGCTGTTGGCCTTCTTGGCCACCCGAGCACACTGCTGGCTCATATTCAGCAGACTGTTGACCAGCACCCCCAGGTCCTTTTCTGCCGGGCAGCTTTCCAGCCACTCTACCCCAAGCCTGTAGCGTTGCATGGGGTTGTTGTGACCCAAGTGCAGGACCCGGCACTTGGCCTTGTTGAACCTCATACCATTGGCCTTGGCCCATTGATCCAGCTTGTCCAGATCCCTTGGTAAGGCCATCCTACCCTCAAGCAGGTTGACACTCCCGCCCAACTTGGTGTCATCTGCAGACTTACTGAGGGTGCACTCGATCCCCTCATCCAGGTAGCTGATAAAGATATTAAACAGAACCCGTCCAATACCGAGTGCTGGGGAACACCACTTGTGACCAGCTGCCAACTGGGTTTAACTCCATTCACCACCACACTTTGGGCCCTGCCTTCCAGACAGTTTTTGACCCAGTGAAGAGTACACCCATCCAAGCCATGAGCAGGCTTGGATGATGACAGGATAACCTGTGTTTATTTCACTGAAAGACTTTACTGGCAGTTGTGGCAGGATCCAGGGTCACTCAGACCTTTGAAGTGAAATAAATGACACCTTTGCCTGAAAAAGAGGAAGTGAAAACCACTGTGGTCCATCTGATTTCTAATGGTTCCAAGCAGTGCATTTTACTGGAGCACAAAGCAGAACATACACACTGCTCAGCTAGAGAACTCGGGCAGGTGAGGCAGCTAAGAATAAGAGGGTTTGGAAAAACCAGATCCTGCTCTCAGAGACCTTTTTTCTCATCTTGGTCTCTATCTAGGAATTTTCAGAGGCTTCCTGGGATGCAATGTCAAAAAGTCTCTGTCTCCCACCTATATTCCCTGTGTTGGCCCTCATTTCTAGATCTGCTGCAAGCTCCCTGCTCCAGCCTGACCATCCCTGCTTCCAAAGGTCTCCCTGGCACAAACACAGTTCCTCTCAGGAAAGGAGGGCTGCCACCCCGTGTCCAACACCTGCCAGCTGTCCTGCCTGCTCCCCTCCTCTTGCCACACGGCTTTAGTGAGCCCATAACACACATAAAATGGCAGTAAACGAAACAGCCATAATCACTGCCAGAAGGGCCAAAGTCAGTCCTGTTTCTTTGATGTCAAAGATGCAAGTGTTGTCTGTTGCTTTTTACCCTGTTGAGCAGTAAGAAGTGCTTTGGCATAAAATTTTGCTTGTAAGGAAAGAATAACTGGGGTCTGAGGTATAGAGCTTGTCTGTACTGGTAGTTTATTGCAGAGGAAGTGAGCATGTAGATCCCAGGTACTCTGCTCCAAGTGCATAATTAACATGCCTTGGGATGGGATAGCTTCATCTGCTTGATTTTACAGAACCTTCCATTTAATTTGCACTGAAGGTGTCAGTATGGAGAGCTGGCAGGGGATAGCTGGTGTGCTGTCAGTTCCCATGTCAACTTATTTAGCAGTAACTTCCTTGTGTCAACAGGTCTCAAGCATTTATGACTTCAAGGAAGAACACTGCAGGTACAGAAATCTCCTCCCAGCCTGAGGAGGAAGAAAAACACAGCTTGGATCTATCATTTGCCGCTTGCCACCATGACGTCAGCTCGGGGCTGAACTCTCTACCTGTGGCTGGGACCTTAAAAGCACTGAAGACAGAAGAGAAAAACACTTTCTCTTAGGTTTAGCAGCAAGTGGCAGCAGCAACAGTAGCGGCAATGAGACACCATGTACTCCTCGCCGTGTTGCTCAGCCTGGTGGTGAGCCTTTCGAAAGGTAAGAAACACTATCTTCTGTTTTGGGATTTATCAGGGCAGCTATTCTGTGCCAGTGAATGGATTGCTTAGTACTTTCAGCAGCTGCTGAGAGCCTAGGGGTCAGTGGCGATACACAATTCGGCATGTCTAGATTTTGATTAATTAACAATGAAAAATGTGACTGAAAGCCAACAATTTTCCTTGTTCACAGAACAATGCAAAATCACTGGTGCTTATGATTAACCTAATTTAGCCTATTCCAAGAGCAGTTTTCAGGACCTGCACACTAAACCCAGGTAATTCAAGCTCTATTACAGCCATAACAAAAGGTGCAACTGTTCCACCCCAGTACCCAGGGAAAGGAGTACTGCCTTCTGGCCGGAGGTTCCTTAAACAATCAGTCTGGAAAGCAGTGCCGCCTGAGCTGGCTTGCAGAGTATTCATTCCCTCCTGCCGAAATCAATTAATGGGAACTTCACCACCAGCTTGGGTGGCAGATGGTTGCACCGTGGTCTGTTCAAAATCAAGGTCAGGTGTCATTCCTTAAGTCACTTACTACTTTTTCAGGCATTGTGACAAACTTGGTACTTTTGGGCAAGAGCTTCTGCCCAAACTTGCCTGTTCCTGATATTCACTGAGAGAAAGGAGAGAAGGCATGAGCAGAAGTAGAGTTAAGGCAACTATATGATGAGTTTTGTGGCGACTTGAAGCTGTGAGAGGACAGAAACTTCCAGCTAATAAGGAGATAAAGCTACAGAGATACGAGCCAAATTAAGATCTTCACTGATGCTGTTAAGCTTGCAACTGGTGACAGACGGTTGTGGGTCTCTGTTGAGTCGTGTAAGTGAACATATGTATTTCCAACAACATCTACAACATGCTACAGACCAATTTTTAGCTATAAATTACAAGCATAGAAGTCTTCAAGATTGTCAGTTGTTTGATTTTCTCTTTGAAGGCTTGTGAGTAACAGCAGGATGTGAAAAATCTTGACCCAAGAGATTACTTTCGCTTACTTGAACAGATTTTGCGTCAGGATAGGCCTGCCCAGAAACCTTTTTCATTCTAAGCAAACATTGTAAAAGCTTTGCAGGATGTGTCCATTTGAATAGTACTGGCAAAAGCCCTGCCCTGCTCAGCAGCCAGATGTCTCTGTTATTCCAGTAAACGCTTAAGTCTATTAACACATCCTGTTTCCTTACACAGAAGGTTGGGTCTAGGCAGACAGAGCCATAAAATAACCACCTTTGCTCAGGTTGCCTTTGACAAGCCCATCAGCAAGGTTCAATTGCAGCTCATGTGCTCTGCTGTTGCCACGGATGTGATTCTTCCTGGATCCAGAGGGTAGTAGTCCTGGACAACTGTTAGCCAGAGCCTCTACGAGGCTAACAGTTGTTGCAGACTAAGGACTAGTGCTGTGAGAGGTTACTGCCCCAACATCCGTTTTGAGAAGGTAATCTAAACAATGCTCCAAAACCATGGCCTGTGGCCAGCATGGATTCATATTATCACGGTTATAGGAAAAATGTACATTTCTTTACACTGACTGACGAACAAATAATGCTGCCAATAGGACACAGTGACCAGTGGAGCCAGAAGATTTGGCAGAGAACTGGCACAATTGCTCATGTTTCCCCTTCACCTCGAGAAGACTAATGGATTACTTCAGCTGTTGTCTTTTTGATATACCTTTTCGACATCAGCTTTATTGATCAGAAGAAAAAAGTTTATAAAGTTTGCCTCACATTGGATTTTCAAAGCCCTACAAAGCTCTTGAAAAGTGAAGTCTATTTTTCCAATGTCTGTTGAGATTTTCAGTATTTTTTTTAATATATTGTCTATAAGAGTGCATTAGTGACAAGGATTTTAGCCAGAAATACATGTTTTCCAGCTGCATGCTGTTAATGACTTAGACTAACCTATGATTGCAGTGGCATTACCTCAGAGTAAATACATTTATTTCTAACTCATATATCAACTAATTCAGATTAAAGTTAGATCGTATGATCCAAAATTGCCATTGGTCAGTATGACACATTTATCAGCAAGGCTGTTTTATTATTTGTTCTCCTTATTTCTAGACAAAAAAACCCCCAAACATTCTGTATATCAAGACTTAAGGATGACACATTTTAAATATAAAATAAAAATCTTAAAAATAAATAAATAAAATACTTCAGGAGAGTAAACACAGTAACAGATAATGCTGAAACTAAAATGTGAGGAAAATTTTTTTCAACCACTGTCCGGAGTCAGCCAGGTTTCTCTTTATTCAGAAAGAATTACAACAAGGGAGGAAAAGAATGACAAAAAAATAATGTATACTGTCATAACTCCATGGAAGTGTAGTCCTGGAAAGAGGGTCTTGATACCAGTGATGATAATTTAGCAGAATATCTACTCTGCTTCCAATGTCCACTTGAATTTGTTACAGAATAGGAGAAGGTGTTATCAAAGGTAGTCATTCTTCCACTGCTGCTCGAAAAGAGCATTAGATTTTTTAAGAATGCTTGTCCAGAGAACATCTTCCATTGCTAAAAAATATCTATATATTTATATCTTGAGGTGAATATGCTTTTTGTGGATTCAGCTGAGGTCTAGAGCAAAATTTGAAGAGTCATTCTGACCTTCTTAACTGTGGAGTGCAATGTCATGTAAATCTAATTAAAAACTGCAACTACTGAAGACGCATGATGGTAAAATAGCTGCTTGTTTAAGGGATGAGAAAGCAAATTGACATAGCAAGAGAAGGTGGTAACACTGGCACTGGGTAAGATTAGAGATCATCTAGCTCTCAGGGAGCACATGAGTCGTGAATGGGATGCCCTTGACGCTGCCCTACCAGGCAGCACTGGTCATGTGGTGCTGCCCTGGGAAGTGGAGTGAGTTTTCCTCCAGGGAGTCATGCCTGTGCCGGCAACTCAGCAAGCCAAAATAGCTTACAAGAGAAAGGTAGGAAGGGTACAACAGATCTATTGGTGGGAAGGAACCGAACGCCAGGGTGTGGGAGAAGGATAACGAGGGAAAGCAGGACACGAAAGAGGCGTTGGGCGTGGGGAGAGCCTAAAGGTAGGGAGAGGCTGCCCGGGGCTGTGGCTGCTCAGCCCCAC
>VYXH01009895.1:114899-182498 GCA_013397275.1 Burhinus bistriatus | reverse complement strand
ACGACCCGGGCGCAGGTGGCCGGGGTGGGCGCTGCGCCGCTCCCGTGCGGCCCGGGCCCGGCCCGCCGCCGCCGTGCCCGGGAGCGGGTCCGGCCGCCGTTGCTCGGTGAGAGGGGAAAGTTCATGCTGCCCGGCGGGCCTTTGTTTCCCCCGCAGGCACTCTTTTCTCGCTCCCTCGCTGGCCCCGGTCGCGCAGCGCGGTTGCCCCGGTGTCGCCTTGCGGTTTTAGACGCTAAAGCAACTTTCCACTGCTTCCGTTAGGCGTCTGTAAATCCGCCTGAGGTGTATTCCCGGGAGCGGTTGTGCCTGGCAGCATTTGCTCACTCCCGTGAGTTTGTTTATTTTCTCTGGAGTGAGGTCTGATTAGAGCACGTGTATGTCTGTACCCCAGGGTGGTGCCAGCTCAGCCTGAGAATCTGTTTCTGGGAGGGGAGCGAGGGAAGCAGGGACTAGAGGTGGGCAGGTGGGCTCAGCAGTGGCAACCCTCTCAACCACGCACCGGGTCTCGGCTGGCCCCTGTGGAAAGGGACTCGCCAAACCTTGCTTTAGCCCAGAGTCATCCACCTGCCTGGCATGAGTCAGTCTGCCTTTCGAGCAAGGATGAGAGTGATCGCTTGAATTGTGACTTGATCTTTGTTACAGATGCTTTGTGCCTGAGGACCATAACTCTAGCTGCAGGTCTTACATGTGTTGGTGTGCAAATGTGTGCTGAAGTGTCTTCCAGCCTGCCAGCGCTCTGTGAGGAGCAGCGTGTCCCTCCTGTATTGATCAGTAAGATTTCCTAAGGGTCCTAGCTTTCCCTGGACACGGGGAGCAGCTTAGCATGTGCTGCACTAGAAGCCATCCTTGACCGTGGTGTTGGTGTGGTCCAGCATTTGTCACTTGGAGGTGTTTGTGATGACTGCAGTGAAATTGGAAGAGCAGAGTAGGAAGCGAGCAGTGTTGGGGCTTGGCCATCACATCTGTCTCGAGCTCAGTTTCCTTTCTGAACGGCAAAAGCACTTGTGAGAAAACCTTGGGTGGTAACAGTAGCTGTTCACAGATGCTCTTTGCCAGAGGAAAATGCTGTTCCCCTTGTGCGCCTTGAGAGACCTTGTCTCTTAAAGTCTGTCCTTCTTTTAAGGAATTGCTGTCATACTTCGCATAACTGAGCAAGGCAAGCGTCGGAGCACAGGAGCTGCTTTCAAGGGGAGCGAGTGGGGGCTTGGCTACTAAAATCCGACCAGTGAAGGGAACGATGCTGCCAGCATGCCTAGTCTACACCGCAGGGTTTTGCAGCCAGAGTGGTGTGGACTCAGAAAATTTTAAATATACTTATACCTGTCCCTGTCTGATGTATCTGTGTTCCTACATGTCTTGTATGACTGAAGTTTTGCTGACAGAAAAGCCTCACAAACAATCTTATGTTCAGGAATATAAACAGAGCAGAGTCTCCCTATTGCTCTGAGACTTAGCTTGAGGGTTTTAATCTTTAAGATGGGGTACTCACTTTTCAATGGGTGTTAGATTTTAGTTGTCCTTGCTTTCTCAGGGTGAGATTTCACAAGATAGGTAAGGCTGATCCCCTAGCAAGCTGGTTCCGCTTCTCTCCCCTTGCTCCAGGCTCGTGTTTCTTCTGCCTTCCTTGTGTTGTTACTGGCTATGCGAGTTCAAGAAGTTAAACCAGCACAAAACTTCTCCCATTCAGTTTTCTAGGCCAGTTTGTTTTCTCAGCAGAGTTTCTGCTGTTTCACTGCAAGATCCAGTAAGTTCTGCTTAATGTGAGGAAAGTAGCAGGAGTGTGTGGAGGAAAGGGGCAAGCGGAACCATCCCCTGCAGCACCTGTGGCTGGTCGCTTGCTAAGCTTAGCTGTATGGTGAGACTGCACCCTAGGAGCCTTGTTCTTCCTTTGGCATGGGGACTGTACTGAAGAAAGTATTTATGCTTGGTAAATGGTGGTGCACTATGTTTAAGGAGATTCTCAGTTTTCTTACATGGTGCCCAGTGTGGCAAGAGGCAGAATTCTAAGAGCAGCGTGATTACTGCCATGTTTCTGATAAGGGGGTAAGAGCCGTGTTTGAAATGGCTGTGAACAGTCAGAGGTTAAGTAACCCAGTTCATCAGCTACCTTTGATTTTTAGCAAATGGTAATAAACTCGGGTGTAGCAACTTATCTTTGTTCTACTGTATTATGCAATTATTATAACACAGCATTTAGGAGCGTGTTAAGGTACCAGATACTTGTTGCCAGTCTGCTGCTCTTGTGCAAACGCAAAAACACACTTGTCTCCATAACTTATTGCAGCTGTGCTGTAGATGGACTAATGGGAAAAGCAATAAATCTTGTTTTCTATGTTTCCTCTCAAATATCTAGTTATTAGAAAGTGGCGCCGCGTTTACATGCAGCTTAGATGAATCAGCTGATTAGCTGGAAAATTTTCGTAAAAAGCCTTTTGTGCACTTTGACCTTCATGTATAAAGTCGTAGCCTGAGGGTGTTTTCATTGTCTTAAAAACTTCTTGAAGATGGAAATCAAGAATGAAGATTACAACCCTCACGTAATGGTAGAGATTAAATTAGAATAAACAAAATTACTTTTGTGTTTGAGAGCTGTTTCTGAGACCGTGTTTAGTGAAAGATGTATTTTTTTACTTCATTTTTTGAGAATACTTAGGAGGAAAACCTAACTTTCTTAGCATATGCTGAGTTTGTTTTTCAGGGCAGACGTGTGAATACTTTAAAGATTTTCCCTGTCTAGCTGATGCCACTGTGGAAAAGAAAACCAGTGTTTGCTCGTGAGAACCAGCCCTTGCTTTGGACCCGTTTTCAACAGGACTCCACAGTGTGTTTTGTAAGACTCATTGTAAGAGCTGTGATGGTCCTCTGGGGTGTTTGTAACCTCATAGGGACTCCACTCCCTGTCATCCAGGAAATGAAACTGTTGGGAATTGTCATATGCTTTCTGTTTCTTGAGTGCCAGATGAAAGTGTTGAGACTAAGTGCTAGCGGAACATTTGTGGTGGCATTTGTTTTGAAGGAAGCAAGGCAGGATCACAACTTGTATTGCAGAGTAGTGTTCCCTAGTGCTCCCATCCTCCCCTGAGTAAAGAGCTGGAAAGGTCAAAACATTGGTTATGCTACCTCTTGAAAAGTCAGCTATCTTCTTGCTTGCAGGGTTAGTAGAACCAAGGGGTTTATCAAACAGCTGTTGTCTCTTCTGGGGGCAGTTCTTTTTTACTCTGTTTTTCCACAGCCATGAAGTCTTTGCAATGATTGGGTGGGGGGGAAGCCTGCAAATGTAAGTGTGACAGAAGACTTGCTTAAAAAAAAAAAATCTTTCTAAAGGTCTCTTCGAACCTGCATTTCTAGGTAAAGGTCCTTTGCCTCTTAATCATCCTTCTGCCTCATTTAAAACTGACAGTCGGCCTCCCTGTTCATGCTTGGCTTCTCCGGACTGTGGAAAATACGACACACTGAACTATCTCATTATCCCTCATCAAATCCCTCCTTATTATCCTTGCTTTAATGCCCACAAAAGTTGGGCAACAATTAGATCTGCTGAGGAGACCCTGTTACGCTAATGGGTACAGTCTCTTTGTGTTTTCATCTTCCTCTCCCATTCCAACAATGTATGCTTATCTTTGGATTTGCATAGTAGTGGTCATTAAGTTTATTTTATTTTTGTGCAGCAGATGCAAAAACCTGCAACTTTTCATTACTGTGCTTTAAAAGTCCAGTAGAGTTAGTAGGTACTATGTGAGACAATTAGTTTGTGCAGCTTGGCAGACGTTAGTGGTACCAAAATAGTTCACAGGGTTTTTGAAAGTAAGGCAAATCCTATTCTGCTGCTTCCCAGCTTTTGTCCCAAAAAGCTCTCTTCTGTGCCAGCGCATTACCGATCTCTTGTGCTGTTCAGTGCCTCTCGTCTGCTGATTGCATTCCTTTAGCTGACCCGTGTTGCTTAAATTTCGCTTTGCAGCTGAATGCAGACACTCGGATCAGACAAGTGGAATGGCTGGCCCTTGGCTAGGCTCACTGCCATTGCTTTGTGCTGAGCGTGCGCACGTCGCTTCATGCGTAACTACGTATACATATGTATTCATACATGTATGTAATACTTGATTAAGTTTTTCTGTGGTCTGTTTGGCTGCCACATGGGACAGGTTGGTTGTTCTCCAGACTGGACACCGATCTGGACTAGGAAGAAATGACAGAAGCAAGAAGATTTGGAAAAACTTGCTTGTTGGGGACAAAGAAACAAAGAATAAGGAGGAGCTCCTTCAGCATATGAAAGTGTTGAGAAAGGCGTGCTGGAGGGAGATCCACTCAGAAGGAGGGGCAGGCATGGGTAAAACATGACAGTTTTAAATAAAAGTGTATGTGAATGAAATGGCAATCTGACTTGCCCAGCCTTGTTTAGTGAAATTGGACATAATGATCCTTTTGTTGTGTATGAGTCTTGTTTCTGTCAGTGTTGTGACATAGCACACAATAAGCATCTTCAGCTTTTACAAAGTTGTTTTCTTCATCGAGACTTGAAGGGAAATTTGGAGGCCTTTAAACGAGGTTTGATAATGAATTGTATGAGGCAGCTTAAAAAGTGTGCCACCGCACTGCTTGCAAATTGAAGTCTTCCTGATGTAATTCTGTTTTGGGGTTGGGTTTTTTTTCTCTGCATGTTCTCTGAGTCTTTTTTAACCTTGTTTTGGTCTGTCTTCTGTACTTTTGATCGAATTCCCCTCTTGCCCATTAAATTTTTAAATTATACCTTGTAAATAAGTTAAATGAGAACCAAAATGAACATTTGCTGCTCAGCACTTCCTCGTGCAAGAAGCAAAGGAGCCCTTCTCAGATGCTCCAAGAAGACAGGCTAGAGGTTCCTTACCAGGATGTGCCTAAGGTGTTGCTTCTGATTAGAAGGTGCATGACTCTTTTTAAAACTTTCTTCTTTTCCTAATGAAAGGCTGGGCTGTGAAAAGAGTTCCATTTCCTTTTGAATGACTCTTCCCAGGGACCTAGCTGTTTCATTAATGTATTGCTGCAGTTTACAGCCTGTATGTTCTTGGATTTTTTTTTTTCAGGGCAGCAGCAATGTGTAAACGATATGATCAGTGACGTTGCATTACAGTCTGCAGAACTTCAGACTGGTAAAGTAATTGCTACATGTTAAGGAAATGGATTTGGGTTCAGCTGCAAACAGTTTGAGGCTCCTGTTTGCCCATCACCCATCTAAAACCAGGAACAAAGTCTAGGGCATTTTTTAACAATGGTGAATCTAGCTCACCAGCCACATAAAGTAAGTACAGCTATTATCCCTAAAATACACAGATTAAGTTTTGGTCATCTCTTCTGTAAAAGACAGTGGTGAGGCTTGGTGAGAGACACTGTTGTGGTTTAACCCTGGCGGGCAACTAAGCACCGTGCAGCTGGTTGCTCGCCCTCCCTAGATGGGATGGGGGACAGAATTGGAAGAGTAGAAGTGAGAAAGCTGAAGGCAGTTTAATAGGTAGAGCAAAAGCTGCGTGCGTAAGCAAAGCAATACAAGGAATTTGTTCACTATTTCCCATCAGTAGGTAGGTGTTCAGCCATCTCCAGGAAAGCAGGGCTCCATCATGCATAACAGTTACTGGGGAAGCCAAACACCATCACTCTGAAGGTATCCCCCTCTTTCCTCCTTTGTCTTCCAGCTTTATATGCTGAGCATGATGTCATACGGTATGAAGTATCCCTTTGGTCAGTTAGGCGCAGCTGTCCTAGCTGTGTCTCCTCCCAACCTCTTGTGCACCCCCAGCCTACTCACCGGTGGGATGATGTGAGAAGCAGAAAAGGCCTTGACCCTGTGTAAGCGCTGATGAGCAACAGCTAAAACATCCCTGTATTATCAATGCTGTTTTTGGCACAAATACAAAACATAGCCCCATCCTAGCAACTATGAAGAAAATTAACTCTACCTGAGCCAAAACTGTCACGGCCACACATGTGTGCGCACAGAAATATTCAAATAGAGATAAGAAAGAACTGTGTGACTGGTCAAAGAAGCAGTAGGTTCAGAGAGCATCTCGGTGTACAGGCAAGGTGGAGTTCTTTTCTCATTTTACAAGAAATTTGGCTAACCTACTGGAACAGAAAAGCAGCAGTTGTCCTTTTAAGATAATTACTTACTTTACAAAGCCTAGATGTCCTGTGGGGCAAGATGCTACATGATAGCTTTGAAGCCAAGATAGACATTTTACATGAACAATAAGAATAGACAGTTTGTTATGGTTTCTTTAAACTCCACGTGCTGTCTATCCAAGCCACTTAGATAATTGTCGAGTGACTCATGGGGTTTCTTCAATGTTCATCTGAAACTTTCTAACTAGCTTTTAACTGTATATGTGTTATAAATAAAACTGAATCACAAAAAATAGGTGTGTTTTCCTGGCTGTCAATAGTAGATCTTCTTTACAAAAAAAATAATTCAGCCAAGTCATTATACAGACTTATCATCGATATTATGGTGATCTTACATTCTCACCTTGTACAAGCTGCTGCAATATACTGGTGTGCAGAAATTGCTTCATTTTAAACCTTTTCCTGGGAATCTCGTGCTTATAATAAAGCTAATGTAGTCTGAAATCTTAGAAAATTAGTTTTTTTACATTTGAGCTTTTGTCATTTTAAGACAATCACTTTTAGTCTCCCCCTCCCCCAGCAAAATTCCCCGAACAGAATGCGTTTTTGAATTTCTTTCATGCAGAAATTGCTCATGATGGCCCCCTGCCAAATGTGGCATGTTTGGATGCATCTGAATGGGAGCTGTCTTAATCGATGTACTTGCCTGCTTGCCGCATGAGGGGAAGCAGCACTCGTGAATGATTAGGCTATTTGTCACGTGTCTGCTTGTTCATCCTTTCTCTCTGAGCTTTATTTGGCTAAATAAAGGGATAGTGGCATTATTTGTTTACAAATAGATTTCGTGCTTCCTTAATGTGTTTTGTAGCTGCACTTGGTATTTATCGTAGTGGCATTTCTGGGGCAGGGTCTGAAGGTATGATGTTACTGCATCAGCTCACGCTGCTTGGCAGCCTTGAGTGTATATATGTAACCCCTAAAACGAGTACACTAATAGATGCAAATATAACTCCTTCGATCTTGACTTGAACAAGATAGGTGTCCTTGAAGAGTCTCCATGTTTACTCCTTCCATGGATGCTTTGGCTGACGGTCATGAAACTACTTTTTCTGCCTGCCTTTGATCCTCACGTCAGGGAAAGCCTAAACTGAATTACATCTAAATCTCTAGCTCTCAAAACAGGCCTGATGTGTTAACCGCCCTGATGACTGATTATTTTGCTTCAGCTTCCTTCCCCTCAGGTTTTCTGTGGCTGGGTGACAAGATACGTGTAGGTTGTAGTGCAGCAGCGCTGACATACCTGTGAGCTTTGCCGCTGGATGCGTTGTGTATGTGACAGTGCAGGACTCCCTGTAGTTTATAGCGAGAAGCTTCTTCAAAAGCTAATTTTGCTGTTCGTGGAAACCCAGTTTGGAGGGGTTTTTTGTTGTTTTTTTTTTTCCGAAACAAGCTGCAGTTTGTCATAAATTGTGACCAACCCCCATGGTATGCATTGATTTACTCCTTCCCAATCTCGGATCTTAATAAGAGAAGATTAAATAGATTATCTGCTCTTTGTGTATTTTTGATACAGAAATATTCTATTCACAGTGAACTTCCTTCTATGGATGTCAAGTGAATTGCTATGGTCTTGTCATGGGGTTGTTGTCTATTGCTTCAACGTAATTCCTCTTTTGCCACAGGGCTTCCTGGCCTTGCTGTGCAGACACGTTATTTTACTTAACAGCGTGAGAAAGGGTAAGTAGGAAGGATGAGTACAGGAAAGATTTTGTTGTTGGTGTTGCTTGTTTGTTTTTTGTTTGGGTTTTTTTCTCCTTGCTTTCTGGTGGAAGAGGCAACTTAGAAGCTTGCAATATCTTGTTTCACAGTTGAATAAATGGTCCTTTACTAGTCTATAAAAACGTCTAGCCTATGGGGAATAGAAAATACAGTTGTGCCAAAACCACTTGTTAATTTTTACTTTAAAAATTCATAAGTGAGTGTCTTAAAGTTGTCTTTGCTACAGAAATCTAAAATTAACATTATTCTAGTGTTCTTTTTATAGTATTACTTCAGGTGTTACACAGTATAGCAGTCAAAGAGGAGACACTTTATTCACTAATGTACCACATCTTGTTCTTTAGAAGCATGCAAATGATTATAACCTCTAGATTTTAGTTTTCAGTAACCCATCTTCCCAGTTTGTGGTATGTGCAGCACAGAACATCCTCTTGTCGCGTTGTTACCACATGCAGAAGAAGAAAATCTTGTAGTCCTGATGTTGGCAAGCGGAAGGGGGAACAGGCAGGAGCACTTAGCCGGGGCTGGCTGTGTTGACTGAGATGAGAGCCCCTGCATCCTCTTTGTTTTCTTTATCTATGGTCATCTTTAATGTAGCATGGAAGTTTTTCATTTTTTGCTTATTGTGAATGCAGTATAAAATGGCAGTTGTATTTTGTTTTTAGTGCATGGTTTCTGCGAGTCATCTGAAGAGCTAGAGACGGTGCTTTGTTAGGTTGACCGCTTCCAATCTGCTTGATCAAAATTAAGCATTTTGGGAAATACATTTGAATCTTGGTTTTGCTCTTCGTAGCAGACTTTTGAAATTATTGCCATGACAGAGAATACCCATAGTAGCCTTGTGAGCATGGAAGTGCTCTGCCTCGTGCCAGTGTGTGATTTGGGGGCTTACTGCTTAGAAACAGGGTAACCAGCTTCTGGGGAACTTCCAGACTTGTTTTCCTCCAAACTTTGCTCCCTCAGGGCTTAGGCTTGCCTTTGTGGGCCAGCAAACCTTTCATTAAATGTACATTAGCAGCTGGTTATTACTGTGGCTCCATGTTCTATCACAGCAGTGGTGAGAAAATGACTGCATTAAAAAAAAATTCCTGAGTATTATGCTCTACATCTATCAGAAGTATGTGTATCTACAGAAAAAATCTGCTTTTTCCATCTTAACATTGAAAACCTGTGGCCGGGGTTCTTTAATGAACAGTCAGATTATTAAAACTTTGTTCTCCTGTAGACTGTGATTTTAATGATACATGGTGTTTTGATGATGCATTAACTGACCAATAAATGTATGGAGGGACTACTTTTGGTTTTTTGCCACAATGGAACTAGTGAAATGGGGTTTGTTTCTTTGATGCTCTTGAGAAGAAAGTATACCTTGACTTTATTTTCTACTGTATGCATAAATATATGAGGCATACTCTGTGAAAATATTTATATTAAGTGTTGTGGCTTTTAGTGATAGTAAACAAAAGCCATGAGACCTCATTGGGTGTTTAGGAAAAATTTCCAATTTCTCTTAAAGCTCGAGGCCCAAGGGAAGATATGTATGAGGAGACTGCTACAGTTGTTCCAAGTACATGTGGCAATAGCTGCCCAGTGGAAGGAGAAAGAAACTGTCAATAAGATTGTCCTTGAAGAACAGTGGTGGTCCATGTGTCACCTGTGATCAGGTTTTTTAGAATCACAGAATGGTTTGTGTTCGAAGGGACCTTTGAAGATCATCTAGTCCAACCCCTCAACAGTGGGCAAGGACATCTTCCACTAGATCACATTGCTCAAAGCCCCATCCAACCTGACCTTGAACACTTCCAGTGATGGGGCACCCACAGCTGAGATGGATGATCAGGAGCGTGGTAAAAGGTGAATGCAGGGAACTGTTTTTCACAGCTAGAGAGTGTACAGACTTGTATTGGTTTCCTCTCAAAAAAGTTTTTCTTCAGATCATTCTTCTTAAACTATTTTCCTCTTCTATAATCTTCTCAGTGCCTTACTTCTGAGCTTACCAAAGTCCAGACTGTATGCTTACCTGTCTTTTCATATGCAGAAATGCCTTTTGGCAAATACTTTGAATTTTTAAAGGATTTTAACATTAACTCTGGAGTAGAGGCTTTACTCTCAACTATTAATAGGTTTTGTTCCCAGTGTACTTAGCATGATGATGTTAAATTGGGTGTGCAAGGAGGTGTTTTGGTATTGGAAAGCAGACCACTGCCAAGGCAAGTATTTGGACAGTGATCGTGTGTGGGACGTGTATTGACTTTGGTTCTCCTTATTCCTTAGAACTGCAAAGAGTCGCTTGACTGATGCTTTCTCATTTTTAAGTAGTGTGCTTTATGCAGAAATAATATGTGTAGTTACGGTCAAATAACTCAGGCATTCAGACACAATTTCAGACATGCTTGCCCATTTCCAGAGAACAATCATCTTTCACTTTGGCACCGGGCAAGTCCAGCACAACTGTTTGGCCTCATGCATGGAGAGTGGTTTGGCTCCTCCCCAGTTGAGGGACTTCAAGGTCTTGCTTGCGGTTGTATTTACAGAGACGATGTCAAAGAATTTTCAAAAGTCTGAAATTTCCTTGGTAGCCAACTGTGAGATATAATCGTGACAAGTGAAGTAATGCCGTTCTGGGTGCTGTCCTGCCGGCAACCTAATGGTGCATACCTATCCCTAGAAGATACAGTGGTGGAGCGGAGCTGCTGTGAAAGTACTCTGTAGATGCAGTATGTTGCCAGTCAGTAGTTCAGAAGAAGGAAGCCTGTAAAGAATAATTCTTTTATGTTGGCTCATGGGTAGATGTGTTATACTCAGATTATTTGCTTTAACTGAGAATTCATTTGCTTTTTAAATGCATTTAACTTTGAATGATTTTTTTAGGCTTGCTCTATGTGTGTGTGTGGATTTACAGCTTTCGCTTTGCAACCTTGCTGGTCCAACTGTTATTCCTCCTTCTGGTAAGGTACCACAGCAAATGTGCAAGCCATACAGACCTGGGCTGGTCAGGGAGGTCTGTCCACTGAAGCGGTCCTCAGCGTGTCCGTCTGCAGGGGGAAGCTGACAGCCTGCCTTTTGTCCTCATCAGCCTCGCAGCACCTGCTGGACGGAGTGTAGAGATGTGTAGGGTTTGCTGTGGGGCGAGAGCAGCAGGAGGGCACGTGGGTCCAAAGTGGCCACCTTTCTTACCATGGCAGGGTGCGCTTTCCTAGCCGGCCCTTAGCAAGGCTGCTTGTCAGCCATCTGCATCAGTAACTTGACCTGACATGTATTTTGCTGCTTGCTAAGGAGACTAGTTAAAATTGGGAAGAAAAGCGGACTTGAAAGAGCTCGGCAAAATGATGAATTATGAATGTTGGGTGAAACCCTGCATATTTGGCGTTCAGACTCTTGAAGCTCTGCCAGGGTGCCGATGCTTTCAGCTTGCCTGCAATTCTCTGAACTTTATTGTGGATAGAAAGCGTGTGAGAAGTCTGTGAATGACGAGCTGAAGTTAAATGTAAAAATGTGTGAACTCTGAATTTGTTTTTTCTTTCTAGCTGTAGGCTAAATCTTTGAGCTTAAATTAAAATCTTTAAGGATGCCCATTCAGTCAGTCCCTCTGTGGGTTACTTAGAATTGTTGGCAGCCATGTGAAGTTTTTTTCTTTTCTCATTAAAATTAATGGCAGATCTTCTCTATGTTAAGACAGCTTTGAAGATTTAGTCAATGTTTCTGGAGGCAAGAGTAGTAGTTGTTTCTAAAGCTAGATGCATAAATGTAATATATTCACTACTGCGTTTGGATTGTGAAACATCCTGATTTCTTTGATTTTGCCACCTTTGCTTAATGTTTCTTTACACTTTTATTTCTTTTTTGAAACTCGTAATATGGTTTAATAGAGAAGTGCAGTGTTTGTACCACCAGCTCATTGCAGTTACATTTGGAGAGGGGTTTTTAAGACAGTAGGCTAATCAGAGTAACATACTCATGTAATGGTGGACAAATGTTCAGCTTTGGGGTCTCTGGAAGGCAGCTGCATTTCCTTCGCCCTCTCTTCTGCTACCAGCACACGTGGGCGGTGTGGTGGGAGGCCAGGCGGGGGGTGGGCTTGATGCCCGTTCACACATCCGTCTGTATGACTTGGAGAGCTGTGTCCTTGCGTGCTTCCTCTAGTTCAGGCTGGGTCTGAGCGAGGACGATGCTTTTCCAAAGCAGGAGGGGATGATGTTGAACATGGTAGGAAACTGGGAGGTGTGAGAGAGCTCCATGATTATTGGCAATAAAAAGGGGTCAAGTGCCACTGGAGAGACTGGTACTAGATAACAAGTAAATCAGTGCTGGAGTGTGTTCTGGTTGACTGAAGTCTGTAGTTATGTGAAATAGATTATTGTGGCATAATACACACAAACCACAAAGAAATGCGGTCTTGCACAGAAACTAGAAATCATTTTTCTTTAGAGGATTAAAATTTGATCTTAAAAAAATATAGAGAACGTGTATAATTGCTGAATGAGTCCCTCCAGAGTTTCTGTCTAATCAGATTCTGCAGAATTACAAACACTCTTGGATAATGCTGCTTGTGATTTAATCACAAATCCCAACAGAAGATTATTTTTGTTGTCACGATAGCTAGCAATAACTCTTCTGTGAACACTGAAGCAATCAAAGAACATGAAGCCCACAAATCCACTTACCATGTGCGGGAAAACACTACGTAGTTTCCTGTGTTTTGGCAAGCTGTTTTCCTATACGTGTCAGACTTCTGTACAAAATAGAACTTGCCATGAGTTGGTATGCTGCAACTTTAACATCGGCATCTTGCGTGAATCTGAACTCCTGGGGCTAGAGCAGTGGTGTTTGGTAAGTACCGGTGGATGCATTTTTAGGCACTGGCAGAAAACGAAACTGAGGAGCACAGTGCAAAAGCTCTGACGAGTTCTAGTGGTGGAACTGCAACCCGAATTTTTAACTAGAGGTTGATGTTTATATTAGATGAGCTGTGAAAGCCTCGAGGCAGCGGTTTGAGAGCCTCCAACAAAAGGCACTGCCTGTCGCTGCTGGTCCAGCCAGGGGTTTTCAAAGCCAGTACCTTGTGATGCATTTCCATGTGTAACTTCTGCTTTAATGTGGTAAGCAGGACCTCGCAGTTGGGGGCTGTTTTGTCTTGCATGGTTCCCAGAACAGTGCAAAGCATCCCCTGCCAAATAGGTGTAAGGAAATAGATTCTATCAGTAAGTATTGAAGGGCTATAAGGTCCAAGTGGCTGGTTGCTATACTGGGTAACACTCTTAAAAGTCTTCACGGGAGCTTTGATAGCAAGTATGTGGAGATTAGAAAGTTTGACTTGAGGGTGTTCCAGATTTGGCTGCTTTCAGATAACCTCTGTTAGGGAAACAATATTCTCCAGTGCTGGGACGCAATGTTGGCACCGCTGTCGTTGGTGGCTTGTTGGATGGAGCTCTCCGAAACTGGTGTGTCACCGGGAGTGGCTGTGGGTTGCAGCCTGGGGCAGGGACTGAGGCGAGGAGGCAGAGGTCCTGGGGCAAGGTGCGCCGCTGGGCAGGAGGGGAAGAAAAAGTGGCAGCAAAGCTGAATCAAGAAGAGGTAGAAGCCCCTGTGCTGTGCCAAGAGCTGGAGTGCGTTAATTAATAGCAGGACTGATGCTGTTTGTAACAACCGTGGACTTTCCCTGGCGTAAATGAGGCTCTGTAGTGGTAGTCTTAAATAATTCCAAGAAGTGATGGGTGTAAATGAACATCTTGTTTGTAGAATAAGTCTTGTTTGGTTGGTTTTTGTCAGCAGCAGAGACTGTAACTCATGGGATGACAGAGAGATGTTTGTGGTTAACAGCTTGCATAAGATTTTAATTTTTTATCTGAAAAATAGTGTGGAGGCAAATACAAACTTGGGAATTCTTTTGCAAAATATCCATAATTAGACATGGAGGGAAACAATTTTCAAGGCCGATTTCAAGGAATTTCAATTAATCAAGATGAAATAAGCATCCAGCTATCTTCTGTGGTATTGTTTACTGCATTCATAGTTAGTGATGGTTTTTAAGCTTCTGTAGAGATAAAGTTCAGTCTGACATCCTTTTTTTTTTTCCCACTTGATGCTTCAAATTATGTGCCAATGTGTTTGTGTGTGAAAAAAATCTTACTATTTAACTGTTTGTTTTGTTTTTATTATTTACAAGGTGGAATATATGTTAGTAAAATTTGACCATGAGAATAAAAAAGTGCGCTTGGTGCTCTATGGTGAAGAAGTTCTACAAACACTGCAAGACAAGGGGGAGAAGGTAAACCCCAAGTGAGTAGCTGTTTCCTGTTTCTTTTTTTCTCTTCTCCTGTTATGATACTGTACAGGATTTTGTAGACATGGCTTAACTTTCAAGTCTGCTGTTGGTAAAACTGTAAGCCACAGATACTGATATTTTCAGATAAAGTTGGGGGTGCAGGAAGTGAAATATTTTGAGCACGCTTGCAGGCAGTCTGCACCTCTTGTGTTATGACTTGGGGGGGGAAAAAAGAGGATGTAACAGTGAGCCCACAGAAGTTGCAGTTGGGCTATTTGTTTTGTCTTGCTCTGTTTTTCTGCCTGTGCGTGCACAGTAATCACATTCTACACCTCCCCTGCCCCATAAAGCACGTGTGTGTGTGTGCGCTCCCCCCTGTATCCCTGGGGACAGGAGCGAGTGCGGGCTGTATAGGGAAGCCTGTTGCCTGTAGGAATGCTCTCCCATTTTTGTCAGAACTAGGAAGGTAGGTGTAAGGATGGCAGGGCAATTCTTCCCCATCCTCTCCCATGGAGTTGTCAGGAATAACTGGATCGTATCCCTGCTTCAACTAGCCAGAGAAATGTGAATTGCCTTTTAATTGATGGCAGCAGAGAAATGAGACCAGAGACAGTGATGTGCTTTCACTGAAGAGAGCCAAAAGCAGGTAACATCTTAGAGGAAAGAGGAGAAACTCTGCTGTCACGATGGAAGGCTTTTGTGCCCTGGGCCTGTCCACTTCTTTCTAGGTACCTTAACCTCATCTTCCAGTAACGCTCCCCTGTCTGTCTTCCTTGGTAGAGGGACTATTGAAATCCTGCAAGAAGGAATTGCTTTGCTTTTAGACTCAAAATTGCTACTGCCAGAAGAACAGTAGGGGAGATCTGGCTCTGCCTCTGGTAGAGTGTGCTCCATAGAGATGGCATGGCTTCGTGAGGGCCTTTTCAGGCGTGACTGGGTGCGCTCGAGCTTCATTTCGTTTCTTAACCGAATAAATTTGTGAAACAGGACCGGGTATTCACAGGCAGCAGGAAGAAGAAGAAATTGAGCATAACTTTTGCCTTGCCTCGTACTGTGGAAGAAGTTGAATGTTCCATATTTCCCAGTTGCAGTTAAAACCCCAAGAAACAAAGCTTGAGGCAGATGCTAAAGGTGATTGCAGTTTGATGTAGGCAAATCCTACTTACCGCACTGTACAGCAACACTTCCTACTGCCAAACAGTGCCTTAATTTCTTTTCACTGCCTCCCAGCAGTGAGGTACATTGGAATGTGCATTGTGTTATTCTATCAAATCATCAGCTTCGGGAGATTTTTCTTGCAGGTTGCATTTATTTCTGAAATTCTCACAAAGCTATTTCTTTTGAAGCAATAGAAATATTTAAATGAGGCTATTCTTTTATTATAGCCACCCAACACTCTGGCGACCAGAATATGGAAGCTATATGATTGAAGGGACACCTGGGCAGCCATATGGGGGAACCATGTCTGAATTCAACACTGTACAAGACAACATGAGGAAAAGGCGGCAAGAGGCCGCTTCTGTGCTCAAAGAAAATGAGGCTGTTTGCACTGTGACGTCATTTCCAAGGTGAGATGGTTGTTGAAGTGTAATGCTGTGTTTCCTTACACACTTTTTCTCCTTATTGTGTATAGCTAAGCTGTACAATGAAACCGAGCAAAATATGATTCAATCTAAGTACTTTGACTTAATGTTCCAGTTGTGTTTCCTAAAGTTTTTGTTGCAGTGAGACAAATAAGCATCTTCTAAATTTTTAGGTTACTTCTAAGCTGTGATGATTTTGTATTAGGAGAGAATACCTGAACACTCATAACAAAGTGTTGTATGTAGAGTAGTCTACCATCTTGAATTGATAGGGCAAATCATTATAAAAGGCTTCTCTTTACCTATTTTGCGAGCTTTGATCTTTATGAATAGCAGTTTTGTAAAAACATGGCTAACCTGATCTATTTTTTAACACTACTTTTTCCGCTAAAGCACATGTGAACTTCTTTTGGGGGCTTGGAGCATACAGTAGAACAGGAATGTAATTATCCTTACAAAATTAAGACTTCTGTAATACTGTACATACTGAATCTAGAAAGGAGTGCATCTCTCCTGGGTTCATAACACCCTTACAAAGGGTAGATTTCCTCCTTTTTATTGTTGTAAAGAGACTCTTGAAGAAATGAAATTCAGGATGTACTTCATTACCTACGAGAAACTGTACTTTTCGACCTTCCTTTCAAACAGAAACCCTTGCCTAGAATTATTACGTTCATTCTAACTAGCCTGATCAGTCAAATGAATGAAGATAATTATGTGTAAAATAGTAAAAAAAATTAAAAAAAAACAAACAAAAACCTGCTGTGCAGTAGAAGAGAAGCAGCTGGCCTTACTGGCTAGTTTCTTGTATAGTACAGAATGTAATGTCCCTAAGTTCTTGCTGAGAGCAGGAATGGTACAAAATGTGACTTAGCAGTGAAGTTCAGGTACCAAAATGCCTGTGTTATGCCCCATGAATGCTATTTTAAGAAAACTGTTGACAAAATATGCTTCCTTTTTGAGGGAAATATACTAGATGTCTTTAAAGTAATAAAAGCCTATTCAAAGTCCAATGGTTAAGTAGTTCTCAGTGTGTTACAGAATTGAGGGGTTTTTTGTCCTGCAACCTTACAAATAGATTGTCATTTAATGAATTTTGTATACAAACATTTCAGACCTGGTCTTGCAAAGAATAAAGGAAGAGGAGTTCTTCATCACTTTGTAGATACAGATAAATACTTTTTACATCACTGTAGGAGCAATACATTGGACTTCGGTGAAAGCCAGTAAATAATAAAATGTAGTTTGTTTATTACTTATGGGTCATCCCAAACATAGTTTCATCCTTCAGAGATTGCTGTCCCTAGGCTATTTAATTTCTTATTTTTGTCTTTTGCTATCTTGCTATTCAAGTCCCTGTTGGTTTAACTGGAGCCTTGCTAACATGTATTTCTGAGGTTTTGTGAGTTTCAGATTTTTTTACTACATTTTCTCTACAATAACAGGTACATATGTCTGTGTGCATCTGTGCATACATGTGTGTATAATAAAAAATCTGTGCATCTGAAAAGACAAAAAAACCTTAATCTTCTGCAACTTTACATCCAACTTCTCAAATGCTCTTTTGTCTCAGTTGTACTGAAAAATGTAGTTATTCTTGTTTCAGATGACTATTAAACTTACAATGGAGGTTCCAAAGGAGAGGGCTGTATTCTGATTTACTTGCATATCTGTCAGCATTTTACACCTAATAGTGTAATTTTTCTTTGCTTATTACATTTCTCTCATTTATGGGGTTTGTCAGAGTTCCAAAATAGCAAACTGCTATGAGACTTGAGATGTGTGTATCACTTGAAACTACCTCTAACTCTTACAGAGCTGGTTAGGTACGTCTTTTTAACAGTGGTAAGTTGTTGGGAGCAGGGCTGGATAAATTACTTTGGCAATCAGTGTTAACCTGTACCCTCTAGAGAAACTGTTTAAGGCACAGAAGCAGCTGCATGTCAGTATTAATGACAGGTGCTAGCACACTAAAATGTATGTCCTCTGCATAATACTGTGAAGTTTCCCGCTTCAGCCACTGAAAAGGTCCATGTTTACTGTCCAATTATAGAGTAGTGGTTTTTTCAAAAAAGTGTCTTTTAACCACCGCAGAAGCTGGCTGTTGGCAAGCACTGACCCCTTAATGGCAACTGTTTTAAGACCGCTTGAAAAGCACTTCAGAAATACTTATGATAGATGCAAGTTTTGTGTAAAGTTAAAAANGTTTTTTCAAAAAAGTGTCTTTTAACCACCGCAGAAGCTGGCTGTTGGCAAGCACTGACCCCTTAATGGCAACTGTTTTAAGACCGCTTGAAAAGCACTTCAGAAATACTTATGATAGATGCAAGTTTTGTGTAAAGTTAAAAAAAAAAAAAAACAAACCAACCAAAAAAACCCACCCAAACAAACAAAACCAAAAAAAACCACCCACAAAAAAAACCCCACCACCAAAACCAACAAACCTTTTTATTCCTTTGTCTGCTAGAATCCTAATCTCCATTCACCTGACCATTTTAAAATCACAGTCTGTTTTCATTACAGCTTGGATCTCATTGTTGTGTTACATAGGTTAGGGTGTCCTGGATTTACGCTGCCGGAATATAAGCCAACGCCAGTAGAAGGAGGAGCTTCAAAATCCCTCTTTTTTCCAGATGAAGCCATCAATAAACATCCTAGATTTAGGTAAGAGTAATTTGGGAGTGTGAATGAGAAGCGGAATGTTTTTCTGTGCCTAAATATCATAGGCATACTTGCAACTGCTTTACGTTGCTGGAATAGAAAGAGCTATGTGTCTAGCTGCTGCAGATGACACAAGGTCTCGAGGTTTGGGCTGGATTGGCCCAATCAGGCGGGACAACAGATGCTCTCTCTCTCCTGCTCCGCTTCAAAGGGACGTGAGAGGGAGAAAAAGAGAGACTTAAGAGTTTAGAAGGAACTAAATTACTTTAATGAAAGGGACTTGGACAGGGGTGGTTGTGGTGACGTGTATTTTTTGTCAAAGTGACTTAAGAAAGTAAACTGTTAAGTTCAAGTAACTTTATATAGTTTCCAGCTTGAAATCCCATGGCTAGCCATTTCCATCACAGTTAATCTCGGGTATGTCACAGCAACATTTCAGTGTACTCAGGAACTTGCCCTAGTTACTCTGAAACGGAGCATGGTGTCAAACTGCTTGTATAGTCTGAGAGGGGTTTTCATTGTAAGGTGGAACTTAGGAGAATGAAAATAATTCTATTTAAAAACTAACCATGCCTTTACACTTATCATTGTGTTCTTCAGGTTAGTAGCCTTTTACTTCTGCCTATTCTATCAGCCTAGTACCTGAAGTCCGTCAAAATAAGTCTGACTTTACTGAAGAAAAATTTGGGGTTGTATCTGTTATAGTCTATCTTAAACTAGGAAAAGAAGTATCCTGAAGGAAAATATTCAAAATAAATAGGCAGTTAACATTCTGAAACCCTGAGAATTGCTGAGAAACTAACTGCAAAAACATTTGCAAAAAAAACTGTCAGGTATTTCAGCAAACACTTTTTTTGTTGTAGTACACTGACCAGAAACATTCGGCACCGAAGAGGAGAAAAGGTTGTGATAAATGTACCAAGTAAGTAAACTTAATTTATCTTTTTTCTTTTTTAAAATAGTTGTTCAATCTAATGCTGTGGGTTACTGAGTGCCTGCATTTTCCACACAGTATTTAAAGATAAGAACACACCGTCACCGTTTATCGAAACATTTCCTAATGATGATGGAGAAGCAGCAAAAGCGGCAAAACCAGACTACATATACATGGATGCTATGGGTTTTGGAATGGGAAACTGTTGTCTTCAGGTAAAATGCGTCTGCTTTCAAGATGCTAATGAATGTTGTCTTTTCTAAACGCTTCCCTTTTTAAGATTTGCCTTATGTCTGATTTCTCTAGCTTAATTCAACTGGTGTGGCGAAAGGGAGAATAAAACAACCAATTTAATCTTATACCTGGTAATGTAGTCTTAAAATCCAGGTTTGTTTGCTTGCATTATGTTTGTTTTCCGATAATATTCAAATGTAATTGGATGCCTTGCTGGAAGAGTTTCTTGAGCTGGTCAAACCCCACTTGATCAAGCACCTTCTCCTGGAACTCTAGCATTTTTCAAGCGTGAAAGACCATCTTCCACTGGGGTCTTCTTTCAGGCATGACCAAAGGACACTGTGGGTGTGGAAACTGAGCTGTCTTGTAGGAATGTGTGGGATTTTTTGGCTATTTGGTTTGGTTTTTTTCCCTCTTCCCGACTTGTAGAACAGCAAAAGCAAGGAATGACAAGAAGTCACTGGGATATCTTTAAAAATAAGTAGCTTTCTCCTTCTGTGTAATCTTATTTACAAACAGCATGAACTCCTGTTCAAAATTAGTGATGGGAAATCATACTTAGCTGCTTCCCTGCACAAGAATTAAATAGTCCTGTGTTTTCAAAGTGCCTTTTTTTTTTCCTTTTTCTGATAGCCACTTGAAGGATAGACACAGAAGAAACGCTTTCTTTACCTTGCACCTTTTTCTAACTTGGGATGTTTTAATGAATGTTGGCTGCAAAACAAACACAAACAAATCCCATATTCCTGGGGGCTTGGGGGTTTTTTTTTGTATTGGTTGGTTGATTTTATTTTTTTTAAGCTTACTTGGGGTTGGGTTTCAGTGGCAGACAGAAGAACCTGCCTGTTTTGTGGGACTCTCTACTTGTAATCTGTGGAGGAGGAAAATCTGTATTCAGCTGGTGTTCTTCAGGACAACAAGCATTGACGGTGATTTTAGAGCTGAAGCCTGTTGTACAATATTTATGATAGTGGTACAGGGGTACACTCCCATCTAAGTTTTCCTCTGTTCTATGAATATGTAAACTGCGAAGAAGGAGAGAGAGAGGCTTTTAATCTGTTTCGCATCTCCTAACAGTTTTGAGGTGACTGATCCCCATTCGCATTTTTAAAATGCATAAAGTGTCAGTTTGGGAAGTCTGGAGGGTAAGGTCTGCTACTAGAAATGTCTCATGTTTGATGCTGCTCTGAGCAAATTTCGCTAAAAGTTGCAAAGAAGTCATATTTCCTAGTGGCCTATGTGTGGTAGGGCTTCTACATCATTAATGGCTTCTGCAAATAATATTTCTTTTCCATCTTTTACTGTGTCCTGGTCTCTAATACAGGCAAAACTGGACATTATTTTTTTTTTTAAATAAAAGTTACAGTAGACGTGAAGATACTTATTTTTCGCAGTTTGGCGGGATCAAACAAAGGCACCCTAAAATGTTCTTTAAAACAGGATTAGCTCTCACATAAAACAAATGTTACATCTACAATAGTTTGACTGTTGTTCTAAGTAAGTAGGTTCCTGGCTTATTTCCTGAACGTGCATTACTGACCCATGTGTATTCTAGATGTTAACTCAGTTTTCTTTGGTTCTGCCAAGTGTTTGTATGTTTAGCCTCAGAGCCAAAACATTGTGGTCTGAAATATTTTAATGAACATGGAAATGGTGTGGAAAGGAGCTTGTGATATAAATGCTGCTGATAGATTTGGCAAAAGTTTGTCCAAGAATTGGGGCATCGGAACCCACACAAAAAAACCCCACCCAAAACCAACCAACCAAACAAAAAAACCCTTAAAATGCTTGATATTTTAATTGTTTTATTATATCATTGATTCTAAATCTAGGAAGCCTGTGCTTGCACTATGATTATAGAAATTGTGATAGCAATTGTAATTCTTCCAACAGGTAACATTCCAGGCTTGCAGCATTTCTGAAGCAAGGTATCTCTATGATCAGCTAGCCACGATCTGTCCCATTGTGGTAAGTAATGGACTTCTGTCACATCAGCTCTTTGTTGTGTGAAAGCCATTGCATATAAAATAAATCTAAATTTAAAAAAACTTTGAATGCTACTCACAAATTTGGTACTCTGGGAGAAGTCAGTCTCTTGCTAGATTGTCACATGAGCAGTATGATTTATTTAATGTCCAAGTGATACCACAAAACAGACGATGTCTGTTCTTCTCCTCTGCCCTCCTTTCCGCATGCACAAGACTGTTGTTGAATAGTTCTACAAATACATTTGGGGCAGTTTTTCCTGAAAACAAGACAAGCTTGCTCCTTAAAACAATTTTTAATTTTTCAACTCTGGTCTGGTGTTACAGGGGGTTTTAGCTTAAGTTGTTTCAATCTGTCCCTTTTGTAAGCATGTGATCATAAACAGGTGCTTATAACAGGTGTTATAAAAATAAAGTAGGTGGTGAGCAGATCCTGCTCTGAGTGAGGTATGTTCCAGCTGTGTTGTGAAGGTGCTTGGCCAAAAAAAAAATTGCCAGGTGAACTTCTGGAGTTTGGAAGTGTGTGAGCAGAATACTTGCTGATTTGTCATGAAATTGCTTCTGCCTATGTCATCTTTGTGTTCCTTAAATGCTGATCTGTAGAGGTGATAAATTTGGGGAGGGTCACATGCCACTTCAGTAACAGTAACTCTTCATCTAGGCATTTTCTGGGGATAGCAGTTGAGAGATTTGTGGTTGTATGGGCTTTGGCTGTACATTAAACTGAAGTTACTTCTGGACCAGCACGTTTCCCTTTCCAGTGGGGCTGTGTTTTGCTTTTGGTTCCTTGGCTTGTCCTTTGTTTTCATATCATACTGTTTTATTTTAGATGGCGTTGAGTGCTGCATCTCCGTTCTACAGGGGCTACGTGTCTGATATTGACTGTCGCTGGGGAGTAATCTCAGCATCTGTAGATGATCGAACGCGAGAAGAGAGGGGGCTAGAAGTAAGTAATGTTAGGTAGTAGATGTCTGGTTTTTCTCAGGCAAAAAAGTTAAATACCCTTTAGTATCAAATTCTGTTTGTGCTCATCAGAATCCATAACAAGGGAACATGGCAGTCTTTGTGGTAAATACAGGAGAAATGTTGTAAACATTCACCTTGTTTGTGTGGTTTACATTAGCAAATACATATTTTTAGTTAGGTATGGAATCCCAGTAGAACTCCACTCATGCCTCCACAGCTTGCTGAAAAGGTTCCTTGTGATGGGCTTGAGCCCAAAAAGCAGATGCTGCTGAGTAATCCAGTATTATAAACTAGAGCTATGCGAAAAGAGCCAGTTGTCAGAACTTGGACTTAAGGAATTTCTCTAAGCAGGAATTCAAGGCACTTACAAAATTGTGTTAAATAAATAAATTAATAAATCTACTTGAAATATTTCTTGAACCTGCCCATTTTAAAAGCATCTGTAACAGTATGCATATAGTGAAACTGTATTGGTATGTTTTGCAATAGTTATAATAACGCTTTCCAGGTACTTGAGATAATGGTATATTACATCAGGAAAATGTTTCTGCTTTTAGAGAATTCTAGTCAATGTGTAATGGCTGTTTTTTCGCTCAGATACATACGTGTGCAAACAAAATAGTCATAATTACAGGATTGCTTTCTATTAAGCCTATTTAAGACTCGTGCTTTGAATAATTTTGAGGCTGTAGGTTTTTTTTAAACAGGATAATGTCTCACATAAGAGTCATTAGTGAGCAAAACTTAGGTGACATTGTTAACAAGCTCTTAAAATATTGTATTCTTAAATTATATAGCCACTGAAGAACAACCATTATAGAATCAGTAAATCCAGATATGATTCCATAGACAGTTATCTATCTGAATGTGGTGAGAAATACAATGACATTGATTTGACAATAGACAAAGATATCTACGAGCACCTAATAAAGGAAGGTAAGTGTTTGCTTCATTATGAGCAGGTTAAGAATTATGCTTGAAGTGTGTGGGGATATTTTACGTTTTTGTTCTCGCTTGTTTCAATCATTGTGCGTCCCTCAGAGTGACTCCTACTAAGGAAGCATCTGTGTAGCATGGTCTCGAGAGGTTTTTTTTAAAAGTATTCATTTGTAATGGAAACTGTCCCTAATTCCAGCTTGAGGAGCTTGGTGTTTGATGCGTTAATGTTTTATCTTTGTGGAGAGAGCAGAACTGATTTGGGAAACAGGGCACAGGGGTGCATCAGAAAACAGGAAGAATGGCAGCTATTCAGCTGCCATTGCCAAACAACAACCTGTTCATGTTCGGGTTTTTTTCTCTTTAATCATTTCCTTCCTTCCCAAAGTCATTTAAACTTGAACAGAATGTGGTGGGTTGAGGTAGCATTGCAGAGTTGGATGTTTTCAGTCTTGTAAAACAAATAATTTCCTAGAACCTGCTTTACTGTGTGTGAATTGTTTGTTTGAATTTTCATTTTGTAGGTATTGACCACCTTTTGGCACAGCATATTGCACACTTGTTCATTCGAGACCCATTGACTTTGTTTGAGGAGAAAATACATCTAGATGATGCAAATGAATCCGACCATTTTGAGGTTGTCTGATTTAGAGGAATTTAATGAATATATATAAAAAAATGCTTGTTCTTTATAGTACTGCTTCATTGGAGGATGGCTATATTAGCGAGGATTTTTTTCTGAAATTTTCACTTCAGCTAGTTCTTTAGCATATAACTCTGCAGTTATAGGCACATTTATCTTTGTTTTATCATTTCTTTAGGAGAAGGTGGTGGCGTATACTTTAAACCTAATGAAGTATGAAGAGCCCAAATTATAGCTATGTATATAAGTGATATGGGGAGCTGTCTATTTTTATGGCTTTCTAAAAACTGTTTTATGTGGCATTTACATATAAATGTGTCTCATACAGCTTTATGAAATAATAGCTATGGTAACATTAGATATTTTTGGTTTGAGATGCATCAGTCCCTCATAAAAAAAAAAAGGTCAGCTACATCTCAGCTCCCTAGTATCTTATACATAATCCTCAAAGAAAATAGCATAAGAAAGTGTAACGTATTTGCTCCTAGGATGGGTAGTTATACTGTGGTTTATAGGAAGCCATGCCACTTAGTTTGGAAGCGCTTCTCTAACTTGATGGGCTGTTCCAGGGAAAATATTATGACTCTAGTTATCTGCTTATTTTTCTTTGATTATATTATAGAATGATGCGTATCTTGATTGTAACAGATTATTTCATGTGCTTTGCAGAATATTCAATCTACAAACTGGCAGACAATGAGGTTTAAGCCACCTCCTCCAAATTCAGATATTGGATGGAGAGTGGAATTCAGACCTATGGAGGTAAGGAAGGTATCAGTATGCACAAAAGTTTCCTTTTAAGTGGAAAAGTACCAGGCATTCTGCCATGCAGTATCAAACCCTTATTACTTATGCTGTGTTTTCTCCCCTCTGGATTGCTAGATGCAAGTGAAGTGGACAGCAGCGTTTAATCAGACATGGACTGTGGGAATGTAACTGACAGGAGAATCCACTGCAGCATAGCAAAGCATGCTAATGGATTTGGGCTGATGGGGAAAGGAATTAGGCTTGTATTAGAGCAACAGTAAACAAAGCCCTATTTAGCTTCTAGGGACTGTATTTCTCCAGTACTTTTCCTGGTACTGAACAATTCCACTGTTATTGTTTTTCACAAGTTATTTTATTTTATGGCTGTCTATTTCTGAGCTCTCTGAATTTAATCCCTTTAAAGTGGAAATTTAAAAGCTGCTATACATTCCTAATTACACAGAGAGCCTGAAGGCGCAGGTTATTAGTCTTTTGGAAACACAAGTGTGTTTTGGCGTTGGATTAAAGGGTTGAGTTTGTTGAAATGTGTGCGTGTATTGTGCATTTGAAGTCACTGCCGATGATTCCAGCTCGTGCATCACCATCTCTGCTAGTAGAGTGTGTGTAAATACAAGTACCAACGTGAATGTTCCAGTCAAACTGTTTTAAACTCTCCCACAAATGTATCTACTTCGACAAGTGTGTTACCACTAAAGTAATTCAATCTCTAATCCTTTCATGTCTAGGTCCAGTTAACAGACTTTGAAAACTCTGCATATGTTGTGTTCGTCGTATTGCTAACAAGAGTGATTCTGTCATATAAACTGGATTTTCTCATTCCTTTGTCTAAGGTAGGTGTGAAAGATCAGATCTATTGGTGCATGCAACATAGTTGCATCAAGACTGATTTTTATTCTCTGCAAGCTAGGAACTAATATTTGTGCACTTACAGAACAGTCATCTTTATCTTTCAGTCAGTTTTCATCTGTACCAGTACTTCGAATCAATTTTATCTCTAAGGTATTAAACAAATACTTTACTGCTGTCTCATGGAATTAAGCTTATAGCTAAATACTGTGGGAGTTTCTGTGGTGCCTAACAGTGTGACTGCTGCAGAAATGTTGAGGAAGACTGTTGTCACAAGGCTGTTTTGAGACTGGGAAAGGGCCTGTTTCCCACGTTTTACAAGTGGGGAAAATAACCTGTGGACGTCAAAATAAAAATTTTAGATATTTATTTTAACATGGCTGTTGCCTGTGTCTTGTGTTTTTATTCTCTATTTTGTTTGCATCTGGTGGAGAAGCAAAGCAGTGGAAAGTGTCCCTGCCCATGGCAGGGGGGTTGGAACTAGATGATCTTTAAAGTCCCTTCCAACTCTAACCGTTCCGTGATTCTGTGCTTAGTGTTACACAGTATTTGAGTGGAAACAAATACTGCTGATGCTGGTCACAACTATGACTTGTGTTTGAACCAGACCAGCCATGCAAAATGTGCTTTTTCCTTAATCTTGTCCTCACAACTGTTGAACTATTTTGGGTGAAACTGTCCTTCCATGTCGTCTTTCTGAGGTGTGTGACCAGAAAATGTCTTTTTAAATGGATAGTCCTGCAATGTTATAGGTAACTTTAAAAAAGGTGTTGTAGTGGAGAAGGCTTTTGACGGACTGTATACTAGAAAATACCACCAGTGCTTGCTACAGCATAGCAGTAGTATCCTGTGGCTTTCCTTAGTGTTTTTAATTAAAATGGAGAAAAATACTGAAGTTGTAAATTAACATTAATCATACCCTACAGTTGGTATGATTTCTATGAAGAGAAATTCTCTTCCTGATGTCAGGGAGTTCAGACTATAAATAATGTTGCAATTTAGCACTTGCAGTGCATAATTACATTGTTATTTGGAATGTCTCAAAAGCGCAAAATTTTTAGCTGATGAATACCAGTTCAGACTGAAAAAGAGATCAGGTGCTGAAAGAACTTGAACAGAGTTGGGAGGGCTAGGGGGGCATAAAATCGCTTGAGCTTGCCAAGCAATTTGGCAGGTAATGCAACACAGAATTGCACAACCGTTGGTAAGCCTGCCTCTTTCAAGTAAAATAATACGGGTTTTTGGGGCTAATCTCACACTAATCTTTGCTGTCTGAGTGCGGTTGTACTCCCGTCAGCTAGGACTGGAGTTCTTTCAAACTTTCAAAACAGCCTGTTGTGTAAATAGGTTTCATAATATAAAATGAACTAAAACAGCCTTTCGAAAACAAAGCTTTGAAAGGTAAGGCGTAAGTGAAGATTTTTGCATTGGCCTTAATTAACCGTCAAACAAAGAATTCAGGAAATCACATCCCTTCTTCTGAAGACAATACAGTAAAGCTAATGTCCGAAAGCTCTGTGATATTAATTCCCTGGGAACATACCGACCAAAACTTGGACAAAATCTTCCATCCAGAAAGACAGAGCAATGCTTATGTCATTTGTGGAGCGTATGAGCAGTGCTTTGTAGTTTGTAGACTTCTTGAGAAGCCTGCAGTTTAGAACTTATTTATTAACAGTCTAAGTTTATCTAACTCCCTTAACAGATGTTTGGGTATGGAATAGATAAAATTCCCATACAAAGTTACGGGAATTTTGTTTCTGAAAGTTTGTTTAATACAGTGATAACTCTTCCAAACGTTTCAATGATTCTGTTAATAAAAGCAACAAACTATGGCTAGGGAAATGGCAATTTTCTTGTTCTGTACTCATTTAAATTGCATCTAAATATACAAAGAAGTCTACTAGATGGGATGCAACCTGTTAATCACAGCTGTTCCTGTGTTTTCATCCAAACTTAAAAGATCAGTGTAGTGTGTTCTAACATAATGCCATTACCTTTTCTGCTGGAGACCTAATTTCATAGAATGTCATCTCTTTGTGGTTTTGCCTGGGACGGCTGAAGAATGAAATAAAACTTACCTCCACAGCTTGGCCTTGTGTGACAAAATAATAAGAAACATAGATGTTTCAACTAATAAGACCAAAATGTAGGGGTTTGGGAGAATCCTAATTTTCTAAAATGTCACAAATCTCTGAAATACTTCTTTTGCCAGGTGGATGAAAACATGAAGGTGGCCCAGAAAAGAGATGCTGTCCGGCAGGGAATGTTTTATTTCAGAAAAGATATTTGCAAAGGTATCACAACAAGAAATCTGTTTAACACTGTTGTGGGTGTTTAGTGTATCTCTTGCCTTCTAACAATTTCTTCCTTTCCCTTTGTCACCCATGAAGGTGGAAATGCTGTTGTGGATGGATGTGGCTCTGCACAGAATGGGACAGGCACTGACGCAGAAGAGTACACCTTAATGAGCATTGATACAATTATCAATGGGAAGGTCATAGCCTCTTCTACCTGGAACACACAACTTTCCCCTCCATTCCGCCCTCCCAGAAACCGGATCGAATGTGTTTTATGCTGACTCTGTTCTCTTATGCAGGAAGGAGTCTTTCCTGGTTTGATCCCGATTTTGAATTCCTATCTTGAAAACATGGAAGTGGATGTGGACACAAGGTGCACCATCCTAAACTACCTGAAGTTAATAAAAAAGAGAGCGTCTGGTATGTTTCATGCTTTTGGACATTAGTTTTCCTGGCATTTTTCTACTTAGTAATTGGGCTGTTCTCTAGTTTTTAGTTGGGTAAAATTGGTGGCAGCTGTGGGTGGCTGGCTGGTTAAGTGTTGAATCATAGGAGCAAAGGACTGGAGTGTTCTCTGGCTTAAATCTGGTCCCATCTAATTGTGATTATAAATGTTTCGTGATCCATTTTAGAACTTAAATTAGGAGTAATTGATACAGTTACAATTCTTTTCAGCACCACTTACTGCTACTTTTGCCAGTGTTTTGTCTACTTTGTAGTAGTTTGCACATATCCTAATCCCCTTGCCTGTCACTTGAGTGTTGTAAGAGTATGTGAGGCTGGGTCTGATAGCCTGGTGTTATTGCTGTGACTCCAAAGGATTGATAAGGCTAAATTCTGGTATGCTAGAGCATGGGACCTAGTCTTTAGTTCCCAGATAAGAAAGCCCTTCTGTAAGTAGCAAAACTCCTCCAAGGCAGAGCAAACCAGGCTCTTCCCCATGTTGCAGTGTTTTCGAAGACAAGTGGTATAATGACTCTCCATGCTCCTTTTTAAAATGCAGCAGTATAATGACTAAAAGATGCAGGCTAAACTTTAATTCAGAACGAGGTGCATAGCACAGTCTGCAGCAGCTTTATACCTTTGTGTGCAAATTCCTTGTATGCCTGCCTTGCTGTAAATGTAGCTAGACAGTTAATGTTAATCTCATGGGTCAAGACATTTATTTTTCTCCTCAATTTTAAACTAAAGTGTTGCATTCTTTTTAATTCTTGAAAATTGCTATAGAAGCTTCTAGGTAGACATCATTTTAAGCTGTGGTGGAAATCAGGACTTCCTCTTGCCTGATAATTCTGTACTTTAGCAGTACTTCAGAAAGGTAATGAGTTCTAATTAATTACAGCTTTCACTGTAAATGTTCTTTCCTAAGGCTGCTTGTTTGTGGGAGGCTTCTGTCTGGAGACAAGGGATGTGATGCTTGGCTTCACTGAGGGAGAGAAGATAAACTGGCAGGAAGAAAACATCTTGAGGCACATCAGTCCTCAAAATAGCAATGCTTTCAAGATATTCCATTGTTTGTTGTTGGGATTTTTTCCATTCAGAAAAATGCTGCAGAAAAAACAAGGAATGCATAAATCGGAGGGTTTTTTTCCTAAGAGCTAATGATGTAGGCTCAACACCCTGTGGCAGCTGTTCCTCTTCCAAAGAACTGTAGAATCATAGGATGGTTTAGGTTGGAAGGGACCTTAAAGATCATCTACTATTTCCACCCCCCCTGCCATGGGCACGGATGCCTGCCATTAGACCAGATTACTCAAAGCCCCATCCAGCCTGGCCTTGAACGCTTCCAGGGATGGGGCCTCCACAACTTCCCTGGGCAACCTGTTCCAGTGTCTCACCACCTTCAGAGTGAAAAACTTCTTCCTAATATCTATTCTAAATCTACCTTCTTCCAGTTTGAAGCCATTACCCCTTGTCCTATCACTACATGTCCTTGTAAAAAGTCCCTCTCCAGCTTTCTGGTAGGCTGCCTTCAGATACTGCAAGGTCGCTATAAGGTCTCCCCGGAGCCTTTTCTTCTCCAGGCTGAACAACCCCAACTCTCTCAACCCATCCTCATAGCAGAGGTGCTCTAACCCTCTGATTGTTTTTGTGGCCCTCCTCTGGACCTGCTCCAACAAGTCCACGTCCTTCTTATGTTGGGGGCTCCAGAGCTAGACACAGTAAGCAAAGAACAACTTTGCTACTTGGTGTGAAATTGCAGGCATTGCAAAAGTCAGTTTGTGTATTTACACAGGCCTAAAAGGTGTGGGAGTGATGTAGATAAGAGTCTAGGGTTTATCTCTTAACTCTGATGAACTGAAATGATTTTTAAGTGATGCTTCACAGGAACCAGAATTCACAGAATAAAAGGCATTAGGTATTGTATTACTGTGCCACGATGTTTCTCAGTTGTGAGCTTTGGATTATTCCAGTTCACTCTCAGTCTTAAATGTTTCTGAACTGCAGCCTGCCTAGCATGAGACGTGTCCACAAAGACTGGCCGTTTTTCAGATTTCTCTCCTTAAATGTTGAACACAGAGCACTCAGAGTTAAACACTGGCATCTTAGCTTCTGTGGCTTTAACCTTACCCTGACAGTTCATCTGTGCTTCAGTCGCATCTTCTCTCACCGCACAGCTAGGTGCTGCCCTCCTGGTCTCCATGTAGCTGGTGTGTGACTGCCACCACTCAGTGAGACTACAGATTTGCTAGGAAGGCAGCAGCTGCTGACCACCACCAAATATTAATGAAAGTGGCATTAAGATAACAGCATCAAGTGATGCTTGTTCTGGTATGCTGTCCTGGTTTCTGGCTGTCTGCAGTGTAGGTGCTTTCTCAGCTGAAGGTGGTGCAGTGATCATGGTGCTTGATGACCGTTCACAAACATAATTTCTGTAATTGTTACCTTACTCTTCTTGAAACAGTTACACTTTTGGTCCTCATAAAGTCGTACAATAAGAAATACCACAATTTTGTTGTATGCTCTTTGGAAAAATTCAATTCCTGTAGTTTTGCATGTTTAAATGCTCTTCCCAGTTATTTCATGATATGCCTTCTAGTTCCTACGTTGTAGGATAATGTTTCTCTACTCGCTTGTCATCAGCATTCATGATTTTGCAAACTTCTCAGGTACATTGTTGCTTCCAAACTTGCAATCTCTTCTGTCTTGTCCCTGCTTGCTTGAAAGTTCTCACACCTTTTGTCACTCTGTGGTGCTTCTTCCTGTTATTTGCATGCTCTTGGAGAGCTGCACGCTGTGTTCATGGTGAAGGTGGTGCAAATGTGCACCGGTACAAAGGATGGGGAGTGATTGGACTGCCTGACCACTAGGTGTCTGTGTTGGTGTTAGCTGGACTGCTCTTCTGTCTCCTCCCACACTGGTGCAGCAGCTTTTAGTCCAAAAATGTGTCTGTTTTCATGCTCTGCTCATCTCCTGGCCCTACCAATTTTCTTACAGGCCCCCTGCTTCAAGTTGGTTTGAGAAAGTTTTCGTGTGAGTTTTTAGTGCCTTCAACAAATGTTCTTCTTGGGTATTTTTTTTCCTGCCTTCTTTTTATATTGAAGTGTAAACTCTGGCCTCATTTCTTTAAAATGTGACTTCTGGTTTTTGAGGGACATTTTTACTTCTAATAAGCTTTTTTATTCTGCTTTTCTTTTCCTGTACTTCTCAGTTTTTTCTGATTTGTGTTCGTGCACCTCTGTTCAAAACCACTGATAGGATGTCTTTAAACTGTCGTGGATGCTTTTTACTTTGTATTTGTGTGTTCATCCTTGCTTTCCCTAAATTGATTCCTCTTGCTTTTTATAATATTCTGAAACTAAAGATTTCTGTAGTGGAAGCCATTGACTCTTTCCACTCTTACAAGGAAGCTGAGGTTCCAGTAGCTAGCAATTAAAAGTTTTTCTAGACTCTTTGAGCATCCCGTCAGCCTACCTTAATGTCTTACTGTCAGTGTTACCTTAAACGTGTACTAGTCAAGGTTTGCTTGTATATGCTGCGTTCAGGAGCAAGACTCTGTAGCCTAAACACTGGTGTACAGCTGGCCTCCAACTGCTACTTTATTAGGGATGCAGATCTCCTGCAAGTGGTGTGTGCCATTTGATGACCCTGTATAGAGGTGTTGGGGGCCCTTAGGCACCTGCTGGCTGCCCTGCGGACTGCGTAGTGAAGCAGAGGCAGTGTGTACAAACCAGGGGTTGGTACGATCGGGAACCTCGCTATTTTGTCCTAGGGGCTGCCAGAGGGAGAAAGAATAGTGAGTCAAGGTAGGCAGAACAAAGCTAGCAGCTGAGTTGGATCAACTACAAAGTTGTTTTATATATATGTAGCTGTAGTAGAGGTGTCTATTGGTTTGTCTCAGACAGATTCTCTGTTCAATGACACATTTAAGACCTTTTGCTGTACAGTCTGTTGGTGACACCTGTTCCAGTAGCTGCTTCTCTCTGCACTGTCCCATTACAGCATCTGCAATTTTGAAGATTACACTAGACAAATGGGTTTTAGACTGTATGTCACCTTAATTATGCCTGCAGTTTAGCCGTATTAAAAAAATATATATACATATAGGAATGTGTTTCTCATTAAAGCATGACCCATTCATTAATTGTGTATATAATGCATATGCATAGAACTTTAGGTGTCATACTGCTAAAATAGATCTATGAACTGTGAAACTTTACTTCCCCTTGCCCACAGGAGAATTAATGACAGTTGCTCGATGGATGAGGGAATTTGTCGCACAGCATCCAGACTACAAGCAAGATAGCGTGATAACTGATGAAATGAATTATAGCCTTATTTGGAAATGCAACCAAATCGCACAAGGCCAGGCAGAGTGTCCTGAACTATTAGGGGTAGGATTTAATAAGAAACAAAGTGGAAACAAAACTGGCTCTTTGTAATGAATGGATGTTTCTTAAATAATAGAAAGTTTAAGCCTTTTAGCAAAGCACTAGCAAAGATACTGTGAATCTGGTACAGTTTCATGGTGTGAAGACCAAAACAGGGATACTGCACTATAAAATGGGCCAATCTGCCTAAATATTTGTTTAAGGCATCCTAAAATGGGCATATTCTTATTGTTAAGGTTTATACAATGTACATGTAAATAGTAAAATATTTTTATGATTAACATCAATGTATTTTAATAACACTGTATCTAAAGCTATTGTGAATTAGCTTGTAACTTTTTTATGCTTATTCTAGAAAGAAAAATTGTCTTGAACAGCTTTGTAAATGTAATGGTACTTGTATATTATATGCATTCCAGTTACTGAATGTTTACTGTAATTTTTTTTAACCTGGAATGTGCTAAGTAATCTACCTTATTGTGTAAGAAAGAAGAAAAAAAAAAAAAAATCTTCTGGACCTACCTGAATTGCAGATACTTCTTCCTTCCATTTGGGTTTTGAAAGTATGTAAGAACAGATAAATGCATGTGCATCCCATTTGTTAATCTTTACAGCGGTTTCTCAGTTGCCACAAGACCTGCACCCACTCTTAAACTGTAAGACTGAGAGGAACAGACCTGTCTTTATTCAGATAACACAAGTCTGCCTGTGTGCAGATGCATCACCATTTTTTTTCCCTCTGAAGTGAATTTGTACACTAGCGCAGTTCAGAAATTTGCCCAATGATTTAACAAAAAAGCAGTAATGGGGGAGACATGGTGAAAGAGAAGAAGAAATGAGAGCTGAACATAAAGCTGTCTTTATGAAGGAACCAGAGAGACCCGCTCTGGACTTCACTCTGTAACTGTTCTTTCTCCCACACTGCTGCTGTTTCCACAGTTGACAATGACTGCAGCAAAAAGCCAAACACCGGTCCCTTCTTCCTAAAGGTTGAGTTTCTCATTTGTCATTGTTATAAATATTTTTGTCAGCATGTTTATTTCCTATAATGTACTTTTATGTAGATAGCTGAGGTACCTACATAGCTGCAGGTATGGATAACTTAATTCCCTCTAGAAAATAGTTATAAAGAAATCATGGAATGCACTAATCCTTTGAACTGGGAGCCAGTGCTGGGAGTGACTGTAAAGTATTTAAAATTTAGCCATTGCAACTTGTAAATAAAGCAAACTTAAGGGGCCTTCTTGATTTAGTTTAACTGACTTCTAGAATGAATTGCGTCATGGGTAGATTATGCTAAGTTTAATGCAAGCATATATAAATACCTAAGGTGTAATGATTTTTTTTTAAAAAAAAAAGAACTAATGGAGAAACTGCAATGGAGAGGTGCACTAAGAAGAAGCTTTTATGTACTGATATTAGATTTTGTTCTATGTTCACAGGTGTGCTTTAGAGAATAAAAAGAATGCTTTTTTCTGCAGTGGTGAATTTGTTTTAATGAAGATGTAGGCATATGCTAATTTAGTTTCTGTAATATGGAAATAAAAATAAAATTTGCAGTACATGTTGGTCACTTGCATGACTTGAACCCGTGTTTTCAGATTCAAAAAAGGAGGCATTGCTTGCCTGGCAAGCACAGCTCGTCTTCATCAGACTCACTTGGTTCACAGTGAAACTTCTCAGACTAATGGCAAATGGTCTGCCACCCCTGCAACAGGGAAGTCCTTGCCATTGTCATGGTAGGAGCTGTCTCATTGCACAGCATCAGGTACTACGCTTGGAAGACGCCTAAAAAAAGTTAGAATGCTTTCCTGCTGCTACTGCATCAACACATGTCCTTTTTCCCTTTTAATTGACATTAAACTACCTTTCTGGCCTAGTAGGTGGCTACTATCCTGTAAGTGAGACCAAATTTTGTCATGATGCCTAAAAGCTGTGGCTGGAATTTGCCCTTGTGAGTTCTTGTAGGCATGTTTTCAGAAAGGATGAGAAAGATCAAACACAAAGCTGCTGCTTGTTTGTTGAGGTGTCTGTGGTTGCGGTACCTAAGCAGCTTACATTCCCTAGATGAAGAGTTAAGGCATGTGTGGCATGGTGAAAGGTTCTCGCAGGGAAAACCGGAGTTGCTGCAGGGAGGGGCGAGCTTTGCCACTAGTTTTGAATATACCTTAGAGTGGCTGTGTGGTATCTGCACCCGCTCCGACAAGCAAGCCCTATGCCAAGCCTCAAGCTCTGGCTGACCTTTAGCAGAGAGCATGAGAAACTCTCTTGGGCTATGAATTTGGGATTTTTGGTCCTGCAGTCATGAAGTGCCTTCAGGGAAATAATGACCTTTCCAACAGCCACGTGAGCAAAGGGAGGGGAAGAAGCATCAAGCACCTGAAGTGAAATGTGACTGATTCCTTGCCCAAAGAAAGAGCTTAGTAATGCGTCGGTCATGGCACTTCCCGTGATCACTAATGTTCTGGCCCCAGTTCAACCCCAGTAGTTTGCCTCATGCCTTCCACTCAGTTTCCAGCTAGAAGATCCAGTTGTGATTTCCAGAGGTCTTAATGCTATAAACAATACTCTGATGCCCAGTTTTCTCTTGAGAGTCAAACTACTTGAGTACTAGTGTCTTTATTGCTGGATTGTTTTAGCTATGCTTTTATCATGGCCTAAATCTTCAAAATGGGGCTCCTTTTGTGTGTGCCCAGAGCTCTGCAAGCAGTTTGCCTTTCTGGGAGTGGTGCAGCAAGAACTTCACATGATACTTGGGTCCTGCAAAAGCAACCTGACCTCTGTGAAACGAGCATCCTGCAGCTTGTAGAAGCTGCACTGAGGTTTCTTGAAAAATGACCTCATCTTTTGTTTGCAGTCATTTTGTTTAATATTTTTAAGTGAATTATATTTGGCATGCTGATAGGGTTTTGCAGCACATTTGAGAGACCTCCTGCTACATGGGAAGCTGGTCACAGGAGCAGTGGCGGTTGAGGTTATTTCAGCAGCTATCTGGGTGGTGTGAGCTGGGTTTCAGCAGGAAAGGATTGCTGCAATCCCTTAGCAAGAGATGGGCCCTTCCTTCTAACTGCCTCTTGAGGATGAACAGCAACACATACACATGCAAAAATATGCTAGTAAGGATGTTCTCTACTCCAGGAGAGCAGACGAGGGGACAGAAATGGAACAGTTCCCCTTGCTGCAGTGGGTATCAGAATATGGCTGGTGACTTTAATGCTGGGCAGTGCAAGAACCTGTGATTTACAAGAGAATAGAAGCAAGAATGTGCAATTAGCATTACAGCAGAAACCCTGGGTCTCTCAAGGTCTGAAAGAATTCATTGGAATTTTCTTGAAGCCACTTTGGGGAGAAACAGAATCACCGGGGCTGGAAGGGACCTCTGGAGATCATCTAGTCCAACCCCCTGCCAGAGCAGGGACACCTACAGCAGGCTGCACAGGATGGCGTCCAGGCAGGTTTTGAATGTCTCCAGAGTTGGAGACTCCACCACCTCTCTGGGCAGCCTGTTCCAGTGCTCTGCCACCCTCAAAGGAAAGAAGCTCCTCCTCTGTTGAGATGGAACTTCTTATGGTCAAGTTTGTGCCTGTTACCTCTTGTCCTACCACTGGGCACCACTGAAAAAAAGAAAAACAGCATTTGTAAATGGTGATTTTTGCAGTGATCATACCTGTACCCTGATGGAGGAAGGGGACAGTGCGGCTCCGGAGGTGAGCAGGTGGCACAGTAGCAAGTTTTGTGACTCCATCATGTGAGCCAAACCAAACCTGTATCTGCACTGCGTTGCTGCTCTTGCTCTTCGTTGTGCCCCTTGACCGAAGGGCACCAGAGTGCATGCAATTGTGAGCGTTTTACAGCAACAAGATCCAGTTTCAATCAAAGGTGAGCTGATCTGCAGTGTCTCCTACCTGTAAATCTGAACCACATGCACCGAAAGGAGTCAAGGGCCCCAGTTCTGTAGCAGAGCACGACACTATGGGGCACCCTTTGGGTCAGCTGGGGTCAGCTGTCCCAGCTGTTTCCCCTCTTGCCCATCCCCAGCTGACTTGCTGGGACTTCATCAAACTTGGCAGATGCGATATTTATTCTGACTGCAAATTATAATGGAAATTTTTTCCTGAAAGTGTCCCTGATTTATTTTACTTACGCCCTCCCAAATCAGCTTGGGGAGTGTAAAGGTTGTAAGGTGGGTAGCCGTAAGCGTGAACCTTGAACAGCTGCAGGCAGCACTGCTGAGCCACACTCCACTTTGGGGGGTTTCTGGGTCCTCCTCTGAGATACCCCTGTCCTGGACCGAAATATCGTGGTATGTGCTAGCACCGTACTTCGCTGGAGCCTCTGGCAGGTTACAAGTGCTGGCAGTGTGTGACAGTGTGCTCTCCCGTGCCCCCAGGCATCACCCTGATCTTTATCTGCAGTAACTCTGCCCAAGCAATAACCACCCCTGGCGGTCATAATGGGTGCATCTAGCTGCGATGGCTGCACCTGGCTCAACGTGGTTTTGGGGAGGCAGATAACACAATAGCCAAGGGCTAACTTGAGCAATGCTGGTTCTGTGGTCAATATGCAAATATGCCTATAGGTCAATCATCTTACCCCCATAAATAGTGAACAGCCCAAGAGCCCTTTGAGCTCTTCTGAATGGCAGTGGGCTGCACACCAGGATCTCCCCTTGAGTAGGGACGCCGCTCAAGGTTACTCCTCGAGGTTCAGAGATTCCTTGCCGCAACAGATCCTCGGTAAGTGACTAATAGGATGCTGAACTTTGAAATCTTAGCTAAGCGATATAAAGGATTGATTGTGCACATATAATCCTTTAGACATAAACCACTGACCAAGTTTGGGACTAGGATTGGATCCAGCCGCACCTGGACTCCTCTCTGAGAAGGAGTGTAGAAAGCAAGGGGGTCCTTTCTGAAACCTTGACTGAACGGGAGGGTCTCCCTGACAGCTCTGTCTGACCCTGCCCTCTATGCAGTAAATAACCCCAGTGTGCCTTGCCATCTCGAATCTTGTTAAAACACTGTGGCACTTACCATCCAACTTTGTTAAATCCCTGCTTTATATCAATAAATGTATTGCTGCTTCTGTCTGCGAGTGAAGTGCATTGATCCATCCGTGGCACAGCAGCCCCACCAAGTGCCCCACGGCTGGGGGCGATCCCTGCTGCCTGCACCACTCACCCTGCCGTCCCCACTGCAAGGGCTTAGAGATGGGAGTGACAGCATCGCCTCACCCAAAACCTTTAAACAACACAGTGTCTCTCCAGAAGAAAAGTGTAACTGTCCATAAATGCTGGCTATGAATTGCACAACTGGGTGAAATCCCATGGCTTACATGAAGCAAGAAGTGGCTATAGAGTCTTTTCTAATTCTAACTTAGAAAACAGTCTAACAGTCTAACTGTTAATTTAGCCCTTGAATGTAGTTACATATCTCAAAGATATTCCAAAAACTACCCCGTTACGTGACCTAAAGGGAAAGCTGTAATCACGCTGGCAGTGAGAAGGTAAAAATGACCCCAGTGGAGCAAAGTGAGGATAATACCCAGAGATGTGTGCTCAAAAATCACAAATGAAGGTGTTGGTGCATGATGGCTCCTGGGCATTGACTTCCAAGAGTTTGTGTTCTGACTGGAAAAACACTAGTTTATAAAATATTTAAGCAACAACAACTGTTCTTGCTCTGGAGAAAGTCCAAGCTCCTATTAAATGCAATTAGATCAAAAGAAAGCAGGTTTTTATGAGGATGACGGTACAGATTTTGATGAAGGCATCTAAAAGAGTGCCTTGTTACTGGATTACAGCCAGTCCCTGTGGAAGCATGGAGTCGCTTCGTGTATGTTGCTCTGGCAGGTCATGTTTGGAAGAAGAGGCTGGGGGCAGTGGGGAAGAAAGTGTAAAGGAGTGAAGCTTATTAGCATCGCGTCTCTGAAACATCCTGCTTTCTCCCCACTCTTTGATTTGCGCTGGGGAAGCAGCTGTGCCAAGATGACCTCGAGCTCTCCAACATTTTTCAGTCACATTTATTCTTTCCCTTAAACCATTTACTAGGTTGAACTATATGCCTTCCCGTCTGTTCCCATCCGTGCATGCACAGGCAGTGCCGGACATATAATCCCTGCCAGCTTACTCACAACATGGGCATTCAGAGGCCAAGAACTTGCAGTATTTTTCTTGGCAGTATAAGGGACTGAGACTCCTTGCCCAGAGACTGTCACAGAGCTGCCTAATGAAAAACAGGAAAGTCTTCCAGAAAAAAACCCCTCCCCACTGAGGGGAAGCAAGGCTTGGGCATCACCTGCATTTCATACCCTTCACCCCACCCTGCAGCATTCCTGTGCATTACTCATCCCTCTGGCACCAGCTAAAGTGCATCTGATTTTAAATAGCACTAGGACAGAGGATGGCCAGGGATGTCACCGGAGGGAGGCCAAGCCAGCAGCCACCTCTCCAGACCCCCACCCTGATTTTGGTGAGCAGGAGACGTGGCTGCGTTGTACTTCGTGTCTTAGACAGAAACTCGCCTACCGAGCACAAACCACTTCTGCTTGTAATTCCTCACCCCGGCAGGATGAACCAGAGCAATGCGATATAAACCCTGATGGGATCCCCGAGCTACGGCAGCGTTAACGTCACCAGCAAAGCGAAATAACCCCGGCACAGAGAGTGGAAAACCAGGAGTATCCTCGCTGGGGTGTGCTCATGGCGCAGGCAGGGATGAGGTAGGGAAAAGCTCCTTGCTAAGCCCAGGGCCAGCCCTAGGTGGCCTCCTAAGTTAAGAAGCAATGAAGTGAGCTGGAGAGAGAAAATAACTGTTCCCGGGAACAAAAAGAAAAAGGAGCCAGAGCCACAACGGTATTTCAGGTCCAAATCCTCTGTGGATTTTGGCCCAAGTGTCTACTCATCGGCTTAGCCCCAGCCCACGCGACCAGTGCGAAGCTCTTCATGTCCCAGTGTCCCGGGCACCGCTCAGGGAGCTCATGAGAGCATCTTGGGTGACTTTGCAGCCCTCGCCTGCTGCTTTCCCCCCAGGAAATGGCAGAGGGGAGCTGAGGCCGGCGGTGGGGCTACCCAGGGGACACCCTGGCCAGAAGCCCTCTGGGCAGACGTGCAGCATAAACGTTCTATGAGCGGAGCAGACCCGGTGCGTGTTTTTAAAGGCTATGCCATAGCACAGGCTGGAAAATAGGCCAGCCTGTCCCTTCCAGGCATTCAGTTCAGCTGCACAACTGCACTGCTGAGAGCAAAACTGCAACTGTCTGAATTAAAAAGTGTAACATCCAAGTGCTTCTGGACATGACATATCCTGAACAGCAATGTGAGAGGAACAGGAGAGCTCCCCTTTCAAACACAGTTAGGTCTTGCTCTTAAAATACTCACTTCTAGACAACAAACTTCACTCACTGTTTTAAAAAAAACTGCCTGAGCCTCCTCAGCAAATGGCACAAAACAACCTATTTCAGATTTTTGTCTTTTTCCCTTTATTTATGGCACAGCCTAACTGGCACAAGTCCTACTTCTTCTGCTGGGTGAGGGATGGGGCCATTTCCAGAGGCATGTGTGAAAAGCAGAGCTCCGGAAAGGAGCATCCGCCTGTTGCTGGGAACTCATTCTGACCTTCTACTTCCCAGTCATCCCAGCACATGTAGTGTCATTGGTATTTGTCCATTCCTGCGCAGGCCGTGAGGGTTCAAAGACGTGGCGTGGCTCGGAGGGGAGAGGGCAGTCTTGCAGCCCGCTTCGGTCCCTCCGGCTGTGACTCCAGCTTCCAGCAATGCAGCGTGTTTGGCCTTGCCATGAGCTGATAAAATGTGATGCTCCCCCTGAATCCAAACCCAACACTAGGACAAGATGTTATTTCTCATCCTACCTTGGAAAAGCAAAATGCACGCAACGGAAAGAAAACTTGGAAGATTCAAACTGTGCAACAAGAGTATCGAGGGAAAAGCTCTGCAGGCTGCTGTGTTTCTCACTGGCTGCCTTCTGTGCTCACGTGTTTTTACAAAGCTTTGTAATGGTTTTCAAGATATATCAGGGCAAGCTGTTCCCTGGGGGAGAGGAACACTTTCTCCAGGACCATGCTGTCCAGAGGAGGGGACGATCTGCCAGGGGCATCGCTGGTCAGGACGTCAGCACAGCTGTCTTCTGCTTCCAGCTCTGCTTCCATCCTGAAAGGGAGGTTTTACCTCCCTTTTGTCCTAATGCAGCCAACAGAGTTTTGTAGTGTGAAAGCTTTGGTGCCAAACATGTTTGCTGTTGCAATAACATGCTACAGCACCGCAGAGTTAGATCCACGCATTTTAACAGGCAGTGGGCTAGATGCTGGTCTAGAAGAGCCCATGGGATGATGTGGTGTAGTGAGTCTGATGCTCTAACTGCAATTAAAGTGAAAAGCATTATGAACGATTTTATCATCAAACCGCTCTGTCTTTACATTTCCCTGGCTGTGCCCAGAGTTTGAGAGAGATGACACAGTGACAGCCTTGCACACCCACTTCCTACCTATTATCACAAACAGATATGCAGCATGTATAAATCTGGTCTGTATTAGCTACTTCCTTGCAACCAAGTTTTACTGGTGGAGCCCACTGGCAGTAAGGACTCATAATCAGTCAGATTTTGTTTATCTGACACCTACTGTGAGAAGACATCTGTAGGCTGTGCCCTGGGACAGCACAGGCTGTATGTGCCTCCCAGGGGACATTACAGAAAGTGCTGAAATCACTAAATACTAGTGCTGGGTCTTCATGGCATACCTCCAGTTGGAGATCAGCTGCTATGACAGGCCCTACAACAGGAGCTGGTGATTTAGCATCCATTTTCAAAAGCTCTTTTGATGGGGTAGGAAAGAGTGACACAACACCGTGTTCCCAGTTTTGTGACCTGCCTGATGATTTCTATGAGGATAGGAATGAGGAAAAAAAATGAATTCACATGTACCCGGCAAATCCCTGCCGCTATGTCCTAGTGCTCCCATGAGCTCTGCCCTCTTCAAGAAGCAAAGCTGAACCAGGTCGAGAGGAACTGCGAAGACAGCTTTCAGGAAAAAAGGCTAGTTTTGTCATGACTTCCCTCTTTGCCAGCCTTACCTTCTCCTTCAGGACACCCCCGATCTATCTCACTCTCTCTCCCCAGGCAGGACATCTCCATGGTTGAGTTTCTTGTCCAAATGCTTCTTTTGTGCCAGCAGCCCCACACTCTAAGGATGCAGAGTGGGAGGTTGTGCCTGCTGCCCACTGCCCAAGTGGTGGAAGAGACAGAATAACCTGTGCACACAGACACAGGCATGGGCCACCCAATAGTCCTCCTAAAACGTCTCATTACAAAGGAAGACTCTGCAAGGCTTAGGCAGCCTGGACATGGAGACTGAGTGCCCAAGCTACAAGCCTGGGTACGGATTTTTTTGTCCATGGTTAGCCAAAAAAAAAAAAGGAAGAAGGAAAAGAGGGAGATGTTGAAGAGCTCCAGTCTGGCCAAGCTCAGCTTATCTGGCAGCTAAGCTCAAAGAAACAAGCTGAGATTTCAGTGTGGGCAGAAGGCAGCAGGTCCAGCACAGAGAGTGAGCTGCAAATTGTCTGCAAGGAGGCAGGCAAATGAAATTCTGGTTTTATCCAGAGACAGGAGAACAGACGGCAGAAATGCAGACCCGCAGGCCATGTCGGAGAGGAGAGAAGATGAGGAGAACCCACCAAAGGCAACCTGATAAAGCGAGGAGATAGTCAGGAGGGAACCCAAGAGAGGGAAGAACAGGAGAAAAACAGGGAAGATGAGATAGCGGGGAGATTTCGGCAGTGCCTGTGAAGCCTCATGGTCCAAGGGAGGTAAGACTGCCGTATAATTTAGGTTAGGAGGCCTTTTTGTTTGCAAAGTTTTATCTTTAGAAGAAAAATTTTAAGGAAGAAGAAAAGAAAATCTCCTCTAATTTTGAGCCACTCCTTCCAACTTAGACATCCTCAAGTGATTGCCAAGGAATGCTTTCATATTCTTACCTCGTTAGCTTTGGCACGCAGCGAGGCAGGCAGGAACTCCCCTGCATCTGGCTACTGTGGAACCGGTTTTGGACATGCAACAGGCAACTCTTTTCCAGAAATCCTAGCAATTCTTTCTTCCTGAGGAAAGCTGGGTTTTCCATCCCCCCTCTGCTTCTTTCAGTGGATAAAAACTGAAAAGGAATGAAGCATTTCTGGGGTAAAATGGTACTTTTACAGGGAGACCAAGCTGTGGCCTCAGTCAAAATGTCAGGAATTGGCGCTAAGGACAGGGAACTTCTCCCAGGTGAGGCTGGAAAGCAGCTGGGTCCAACATGACCAATGCAACACTGTGACGATGATGAGTGTGTCTTGCAGCCATGGGACAGCAGCTGAAGCTTTACGTCGCTTATGGCAGTGATCCTAACATGAACTTAGGCTTTTGCAGGTTTACAGCAATTTTTTATCTATATTGGGAGTTATAAAAGTCCATTTATGTGGACATTTTTTTCCAAGATGGGTGGAGGCATCAGACCCTTGCTCATTTGTTGCTTTCTACAAGGGTCTGAGCTCCAGATTCCTCTCACATTTGACCTCCAAGTTTCCCAGGTGACTCAGCACACACCTCTCCAGACAGAGGAGAGCACCAAGAGACCCATGTAGGTCCAGTCACTGCCCAAATCAGCAATGCCCAAGTCCCAGAGGGACTCAGTTTGGAAGGTAAGCAACTGGCAGTGGCAATCCACACATTGCAATAGTGCCACTTTCTTTTTTTTCAAGAAGGGCTTAGCAGAAGAAGATGTCTCAAAGCTCATATGAGACCCTTGTGGTTAGGGCACTTCTCAGAAAGTGGAAGGTCAGATGCTCTGCTGCTTCAGAGGGTTCAAATGCACATAATTGCCACATAGATTATCTACACCAATTCCTTAACTTACTTTAAAGGGTCTCTGGAAGGGTGGAAATCCTCCACCCTCTTTATTGGACTTTGCTACTACGGAGAACAAAACAGAGGATATTTTTAAACCTCTTTATGAATCTGCAGTGTGCTGACATCTTCATGACTGTGTGTTCTTCCTGCCTAATCTCAAAAAGCATAAAACAGAGCGAGAGATGGCCAAGGCCAAAGGGGGTTTTCAGAAAAGGTCTTTCATAACAAGGGAGACAAAGTAAGTTAGAACTTGTTCTCTTGGAAAATAGGCATCTGGGGGGTAACATGATAGAGGTACATAAAATTAAATCATCTAAGTAAATTGTGGAACTGATCACTGCAAGGTGTTACAGAGGCCAAAATATGGAAGGGTTTGGCAGGTGATTAGCCAAAGTAATGGAAAATATGTAGCTACAGTAGTTAGATAGTGGCATCATCATCATTGTCATTGCTATTATTGTTATTTTCTGGTTTAATATTCAACATTCTTGTTGCCGTGGCCTGGGTGCCACCTCTGTCTGAGGAAATCCCCAAACCACAGGCTGCTGGAACGTGGGAAGTATGTCAGGGAAAGATCATTTGGTACTGGCTGTTTCTTGTGTTCTTTCCCTAAGCATCCACATATGCCAGGGAGAAAACCTTGGCTCTCTGGTCTGACTGAGTTACATTCTTACAAAATTCAATATTAATGGAGAAGAGGGCATAGGAGAAAGAAAGGAGGGAGCTGGATCAGTATTCAAGCAGTCACTAGTAGAGTACAGAAAAAGAGAATATGGACCACTCGGACCTCTTCCCTAGCAGGTAAACTGCCAGTCACCAGGCCTACACATGCCCTTCTCTGGTGGGAGGCTTCACCATGCCTGGTGGCTCCTCCTGTGGGGTGGTTGTTAGTGGCTGAGCATGCAACTGAATTAAAGTCTTCAGCTTTCTGGGTGAGCCCTCCAAACACAATAACATTGCACAGAAGACAACTAGACCAGCTGCAGCCGTGTTGCCGTGTTCCTTGACAGAGGGTGAAGCCTGCCCGGCCCTCTCAGCCGTCACGCAAAACAGGTAGGTGCCTCGTCTCCTGAGACGACTCAGCTCTCATGGGGCAACCTTTCTAACAACCTTGACTAAGCGGAATGTAAGGAAAACCTCAGTGTTGCCTATTGATTTTGCTATACAGCAGCATTTTCAACTTTTTTTGCTCCATGTTCCTGCTCTAGGTAAACTCAGTCATTCATACCCTTCTCCCTAATTACTCAAGTAATGTATTAATCTAACTCTAGTTGCTCTTTCTCATGCCCCAACTACCTTTCCAATCATGTCTTAAAATCTGATTAATGGGTACAGTCCACATCTTGGGCAACACTGCTCTAACAGCCTGTTAACATTAACTAGCCCCTTTGATGGAAGTACTGGTTGCTTTGAACCATGGAGATACCTAACCCTACCCAGGAGGTGGAAAAAGAGTTTGGGGCTCATATACAGTCCTGGGAAAGCAAACAGTCCTGGCTGCCCATATATGCACACAAAACATATGGTTAGCTTATTCCCTGCATGGTTCCAGCCCGAGCTGACCCGCACTCTGCAGGCATGGCCCAAGAGTTACGCAGGCAGGCAGGATGCGGCCATTCTGCTCAGAAGGGGAGAGAGTTTAGCTGTATGGACACAAGTTGCACTGGCCTCAAGGTGAGTCGGCCCCCTTGGACTGTTTCATTTACTAGTATGGATGTAGCATATGTACCTGCCACCAACTTCCACTGGCGAGAACAGGCTATAAATTGGGCATAATGATATCTAACTTCCATGTACCAAAATCTTTTATTGGTTTTGCCACCAGATTCTACACAGAACCAGAGGAATGTTATGCCTTTGTGGTTATATCCAGCAGTACTTGACGGCACATCACGTACTGTACAGGACCCAAGGAGCCCTTCACAGATGAGGAGGCTGGTCAAGTACTGCAGCTCCAGGCAATGGCAAAGCCTTAGAAATTTATTATTCAACCTTGTGAAAATCAAGCCGCATTTGAGTCTCATATAACAAATGTTCTTTTTACACACTTTCAGTCCAATTTTTTGTAACACATCTGAAAAGCTACATCCAGACTTTGTGTCTGAAATAGCAAACAGATGTTCTTAAGCACGGAAAAGGTCTAATATCACTGCCTGTTCCCTGTAGTGTGAGCAGGAACTGATTTGCTTTCCTGATAAAAGAAAGTGCAGTTCAAATGCATAGCAATTTAGAAATTACAGAACAGAAGCACCTGACAGTTGACATTGGAAGGGACCTCTGGAGATCATTTAGTCCAATCCCCCCTTCTCAAGGCAGGGTCAACTAGAACAGGCCACTCGGGACCATGTCCAGGTGGCTTTTGAATAACTCCAAAGACGGAGAGTCCACAATCTCTCCAAAACAACCAGTCCCAGTGTTTGACCACCCTCACAGTAAAAATGTGTTATCTTATTTCAGATGGAATTTCCCGTGTTTCAGTTTGTGTCCATTACTTCTTGTTCTCTCAGTGGGCATCAAGGAGAAGAGGCTCTGCCTTGTTCATACCCTCCCATCAGGCATTTATACCCACTGACAAGATTCCCCATAAGCTTTCTCTTCTTCAGTCTGAACAGTCTCAGCTCTCTCAGCCTCTCCTCATATGACATTTGCTCCTGTCACTNGGCCAGAATGCTGTTGGTTTTCCTGGCCACCTGGGCACCCTGCTGGCTTGTGTTCAGTTGGCTGTTGACCAACCCCCTCAGGTCCTTTTCTGCCTGGCAGCTTTCCAGCCACTCTTCCCCAAGCCTGTAGTGTTGCATGGGGTTGTTGTGACTTAATCACCTCCCAGACACTTCATGGCAACCTCTCCAGTAAATTTATACCTTTCTTGTGCAGGGGAGCCCAGCACTGGACACAGCACTCCAGGTGTGGCCTCACCAGTGCTGAGCAGACGGAAAGGGTCACCTCCCTCGACCTGCTGGCAACACTTTGCCTAATGCAGCCCAGGATACCATTAGCCTTCTTTGCCATGAGGGAGAATTATTGGCTCATGGTCAATTTGTCTACCAGGATACCCAGGGCCTTTTTTTGCAAAGCTGCTTTCCAGCCAGTTGGCCCCCAGCCTGTACTGGAGCATGGAGTTATTCCTCCCCACGTGCAGGACTTTGTATTTTTCTTTACTGAGTGCCATGAGATTCCTATCTGCCCATTTCTCCAGCCTGTCCAGGTCCCTCTGAATGGCAGCACAACCATCCAGTGCATCAGACACTCCTCCCATGTTTTTATCATCTGCAAACTTGCTGAGGGAGCACTCTGTCCCATCATCCAAGTTATTAACGAAGATGTTAAGTAATACTGGCCTTAGTATCAACCTCTGGGTGTACCACCAGTGACTGGCCTCTAGATGGACTTTGTGCCACCACCAACAACCCTTTGAGCCTTGCAATTCAGCTTGTTTTCAGTCCACCTCACTGTCTACTTATCAAGCCCATACTTCTCTGCTTGTCTATGAGGATGTTATAGGAGACAGTGCTGAAAGCCTAGGTAATGTCAAGGTAAAAAATATCCACTCGACCACCAAGCCATTCATCTCATCATAGAAGTCTATCAGGTTAGTTAAGCACAATTTGCCCTTCATAAATCCATCTTGACTACTGCAGATAACTTTGACCATGTGAGGCTTTTTCCAGTTATCTGACCTCACCTACTACTTCTGCCCAGTCTGATGATCTCCACAAGATACCCACAACAACATAACCCATGTTGGTCTGTCCACTAGTACAAAATAAATGTTCATTCAGCTTTGTGTGGGTTTCCAATCTAATCCAATGGTCAGTGACTGAGTTGTGGCAGAGGCACACACAACCAGAGAGAGGAAAAGAGTAGAATGATATCTCATGGTTGGTGCAGAGGGTGATGTTGTTTTTTGAGATTAGGTAGTCAGAACACTGCTGTGTGTGATGGAACATCATAGGTCTGCTCTGAATATCTCAGACTAAAATGTTTTAAGGCAAAGCAGCAAGTGATCTTCTCCAAGAGAAAGTTCTGTTGGGGCATAAATACTGCATGGAGAAGTTTAGGCAGGATGGAAGGAGCATGTCCTGATGTTCAGAAGGTGGATACCATGGGTGTCCCTCCTCCCTGTCTCCCCACTCCTCTGTTTCTGGGCATACCCAGGAACCATACAGAAACACAGCACCTCTGGAAAGCTGCAGGGCTGCGAGCAGTTTTACTACCTTTTACTTCTGGTACCAACCTGCAGCCAGGGGTAAGGCTGCAGCTGGCAGCAGAAAAGCAGATCTTCCTTCCTCTGAAGGCCTGAGATGGAAAGAGTGGTGGAAAGAAGGAACAGAGAGAGAGGGAGGAGCATAGAGGGCAGGAGAAAGGACAGAAGACAAAGGAATTTTAATAGGAGTTGTCATACTTCCTCAAATTTGTACCAAGAAACCCGATTGTATCCGCTAATGTTTTGCAAGGCCTTTACCCGTGCCAGATGACATGTTTTCGTTGTTTCAGAACAGAGCATATCTCTTTATATGCCCACCTTGTCATGACTGATGCCCTCATATCCCCCCTCCCAAATATTCCCACTGACACTCGCTTTCAACTTTTGACTTGGTGCCCTTTCCCTAGACCATTTTCAGTGCTTGGAGAAACCTTCCTGGTCTTTTAAGCACAAACACACGTCCCCTCTTCTTTCAAGTTCTCATTGTTCATAGGGATTTCCAGTGCAAGGCATGTTTCCAATGCTACTGACTTCATGGTTAACCCCTCAACTTCTACTGGTCGTGTGGCATTTGTCTAAAAAAGACTGCACCTCAAAGCAGAGATGCGTTGCCTGTGAAGACTGTGCAAGACCACGCAAACCATCGCCTGACGGTCACGGATGTCCAGAGCATTTTCTGTCAAAATGAGGGAGGCAGCCAAATTTTGGTTCTCTCACCTGTGTTGCTGTAGATGTGGAGTTAGAGCACTGAGGTTACTACACTGGCAACAAATGACAGCAGAAAGTCATCCAGCAGGAGGGTTTTGCAATTGGAACGGGTAAACAGATTATCTTTTGTTGTTCTTATCTGCTTATCCCTTCACTGGTAATGTTATATAACCTACACCTGCGCTCGGGGTTTGTTTAAACATCCAAAGGCAATATCCTTAAACTTCTTTGCAAACACAATGAATTTATTTTGAGAAAAAATTTGTTTAACATTTTTGTAAGAGGAAGGCAGACCAGGAGTACAGCATGCTTGCCTGCTGCCCAGTCCTTTCCGCTGCAGCAGGTATTAGCATCAAATGGGTAGAGAGAGAAAACTGTTTCTGAGGAGCACTTTCCCCTTTTGAATGTTGCATTTGAACTGTGCTTTTTACAGGAACGGGGAAAGTAACTCAAAAGTCACAAAAAGCTTAATTTTGATAAAAGCTTCATCCTTTACAAAATCCAGAAGGTGCGGTAGGTGACTTTGCTGAATTTAGTCCTTGTCCTTAATTGTCCCTTTTGGAGGAGGTGTAAGAGAATGGAATATAATTTCAAATTACTGCAACAGAAGACAGTGGTTATTGCACTACTGACACATGTACTTACATACATCGTTCCGGCAAGGTAAAATAGCCTGCAATGTATCCACATTTTAAAGCCTTTTCCCACTGCCAAAGGACACAAAAGCATAATTAGGTCGCAAAGTGCTTTAAGTGGTTTCTCTTAAATTATTCTCATCTTTTGGTAGCTAAGATTAGCAAAAAATTTAAGGTTTTAAGATGAAAGCTATTTATTTGTGCTGTTTTCATAACAAACCCAAAATGACCTCTTGCTGCAAGCTAAATTTCTTGTGGATCCTGGAAGAAAGAGTAAGAAATCAAGCAAAGGAGTGTGCAGGCATTAGAGCTCTAATTCTTGTGCTTTCAGTAAAGCCCTCCGTGGACCACGAAAACACATTTGTAGCTATCATCATATGCTTGGCTTCTGCAGTTGCTGCCTGGCAAGAAATATTGTGCTAGCATATCCTTGGTAGTATTGTAAAAAAGCCACAAGACAGCTTAGGAATATTTCAATGTTAATGATACCTTGTGCTTGTCTAACAGGCTTATTCAGTCACCTCGGAGCAAACACTGAACTCGGCAGCCAGCTGGGAGGGGAAAGGGCTTTCAGGAGAAGTACAAGCACGCCCCGGCCACCCAGCAGAGGGGCCTGGCTCTTTGCCGAGGCTGGGGAATGGTTCACTGATGAAGATGGGAAGTGCTGATGCTGGTTTTTCCCATCAAGGTGTTAAAAGTGTCTCTCCCTGCTATCGATGCCACCATTTTCGAACATGAATTGAAAACAAAGAGTATTTCATAGAATCATAGAATGGTTTAGGTTGGAAGGAACCTTAAAGATCATCTAGTAGTTCCGAACCCCCTGCCATGGGCAAGGACACCTCCCACTAGACCAGATTGCTCAAAGCCCCATCCAGCCTGGCCTTGAACACTTCCAGCGATGGGGCCTCCACAGCTTCCCTGGGCAACCTGTTCCAGTGCCTCACCACCCCCAGAGTGAAAAATTTCTTCCTAATATCTATTCTAAATCTACCTTCTTCCAGTTTGAAGCCATTACCCCTCATTCTATCACTACATGTCCTTGTAAAAAGTCCCTCTCCAGCTTTCTGGTAGGCTGCCTTCAGATACTGCAAGGTCGCTATAAGGTCTCCTCGGAGCCTTCTCTTCTCCAGGCTGAACAACCCCAACTCTCTCAGCCCGTCCTCATAGCAGAGGTGCTCTAACCCTCTGATCATCTTTGTGGCCCTCCTCTGGACCTGCTCTAACAGGTCCATGTTCTTCTTATGTTGGGGGCTCCAGAGCTGGACACAGTATTCCAGGTGGGATCATTTGTTCTTAGCAGTTTAAAAACATACAGTTTGCTTCATATATAGCAGGAATAAATCTGTTTGTTTTTTCTTCTTTGTTAGACATGGTTCTCTTTGGGCTTATGGCCATTCATGTTCAAACCCTAATTGTTTTCCCTTGTGTATCCAGAGGTTTTTGGTTGTTTTTTTTTAAAGCAGTTGTTCCTCTCGAACTGAACGGCAGCAGAGGTAAATCAGCTTCCACGTGTTCAGAAACAAAGGAACAATGAAACATTCAGCCAAGCTTGCCTCAACAGATTTTTTTTTTTTTTTATACTTCCAGGGCAATTTGCAACAGGAAAACTGCCCGAGAGCTCAGAGAATTTGGGAGGAGGAGCTCCAAGTAGCAACTGTGTCTCCCCTGGGAGATTAGGGGCCAGATCCTCCCCTCACTTAAGCTCCTGGAAGCTGTGCAACTGCCCAAACAGAGCTGGGAGAAGAATTTGATCCGTTTTCTTGCAGTGGTATGCTGAGGGTGAATTACCATGATTAATGAGTTACTGTTCATCAACTGAAGTGCGGTAACTGGGCGCATGACAGCTGGCTCCAAGTTTCACAGCAGCGTAAGCAAAATTCAAGAGTGTGGCCACTCTGCTTACAGTCCTGGGAAGAGGTGGAAGAGCAAAGTGGGACCAGGGCAGGCACGTGCCAGAATTTTGGGAGTGAGTGCAGCCAAGCCAGCAGCCCACAGCTCCCCCGGCTTGCTCTTGCAGGCAGCTGCCCGTCCTGCTTGGAGCGTCGGTGAGTCCTGCCTTGTCTTCTCAGCCTGTGGCAGTTGTGAGAGAAAACTTGTTATTTCATTCCCTGCAGCTAACAGGTTTTACACGGTCATCCTGCGGGCTGACAGCAAACGGTCAGGAAATGGAGGCCAACTGTCACCCGGGAAGCTGTCAGGGCACCTATGTCCGATTGCCTGCACATATGCTTCCTTAAATACTAGGTGGCACTTACACGCAGGACTCTCTTCTGACTGGAAGCACGCAGCCCCTAAAAGGCTGGGGACATGTTTTGGAGCTTGAGAGCAATTTCTAGTTGTTGGACCTGAAACCATTGCAAAATTGCCTTAGTCTAAGACACGAAAGAAATGTCAGAGGCAGAGGAAGGAAGGCATCTCCTATACCCTGTTAGTCGGGAGCTGCAGTTGCAACATGGTACAAACTCATCTCCCTAGCAGTTTAGGCCAGAACATACAAAAAGGTACCAAATTAATTTCAAACTGCTGAAGGTAATGATTTCAGCAGGTGGAATGCAATCACGTGGGCTGGAAAACACCCAAGCTGCTGATTAGCGTGCTACAAAAAAGTTGCCGGGGATCAGTAATGATGACGGCTATTTGATTATGGAATTGTTCAAGGCCAGGTTGGATGGGGCTTTGAGAAACCTGATCTAGTGGGAGATGTCCCTGCCCATGGCAGTGGGGTTGGAATCAGATGATCTTTAAGGTCCCTTCCAACCCAAACTATTCTATGATTCTATGATTAGCCGCCACTGGGCTCTGAGTGCAGGGCACTGTGTTTCCCGTCATGCTCAGCAGTTCTCCCACCATTTGCTTTTTACACCGTGACCAGCCGGAGAGCTAAGTAGAAGCAGTGGGAGTCCCCAACATCTTTTTCTTCTGGTCTTTTTCCTTTCTTTGGGGGGAGGAGGACTCAGGTGTTCGGTGAAGCCGGGGAGACCATTTACCTTCAGCTGGCTGGACTGCTGGTGCTAGCAAATGTTTCCAAGAAAGCTAAGCTTACAGCTTCTGTTGCTGTTTTAAAATAATATATTTATGGTTCTGGGTTTTGCCACTGGTACTTCAAAAATAGAAAGTTAAAATAGATTTGATATGAATGGCTGTATTCTTTCTTTACAGTTCTACAGTTTAGTTAGCCTGTATTCAAAATGCCACCTTCTTTTCCAGGCAGCATTTCTTTGTTACCGTCTCTTCAAACTTTATCTGCTTTCTTTCTGCTCCTCAGCTTTGTCCTTTAGATAACTTCCCTTTGTTTTATTTCCAGTGTTCTGCATCATTTCCACCAGCTTTCAGTTTTACATTCTGAGCTGTTTTTTCAATCCTCTTTCTCAGCTAACTGAAGTGAACAGGCAACACCATAAATATTTGCGATATCAGTGGTACTATATAATGTAAAAAGGAGGGAGGCACAGGAAGGAAGTACATATTTTTAGAAGAAAAAGAGGATGTCCTGAAAGTACCTGCAAGGAGAGGCTAGCAATGCTAGCAATGGTGTTGAAAAAACTGTGTATGCAATGGATGAATGCTTTTATGATCTGGATTTATCTGAGGGATGAATCTTGGCCTGATGCAGGAACTTTGGTCCTGACCACAGGGATCTGTGTCTGTTCTTAATTTAAGATGACAACATGACCACCCAAATTTAGTGTGAAGAAAGAGACTTCTGTGTTTCTCCAGTGAGTGAGGCCCAAACAGCCCCATGCTGGGCTGCAAGGCTGCACTTAACAGCCGTGGTTAGAAGAGTACAGATTGACAACCTGGAAGAGACATTAGTCAGTGGGACAGTTGGTGGGGGCAGAAAATGCTACCCTGCAAATGGGTGAGACCAACAGGTTAGATACTAGACAAGGATGGAGGCAATTTGTGTCCCAAACTTCTGGTTAGCTCATGCCTATTCAGCCTCAGCCCTCTACCCTTCCTGAGAGGTAAGAGGGTACATCCTCAGGTGTGGCATCAGGACAGCCATGTCTGGCCCTGGCTGCTAGAATTTAAATAATTACGTTTAATTTTTAATAAAAATCTGGATGTTTTAAACACAAGAAAAGACTTGTAGCTCTCCCACCAACCAAAGCTTCTGCTGTCTGGTACATGGGACCACTTGCGAGGAGGCAGGGCAGGACACGTTTGCACTTCTGCTAAGGCTAAAGCAATGTAAAGAGGGTATGACACAAATAACTAGTCCCTACAGATCTGCTCTCACCTCCACCTGGGACATTATCAGCAGCTTGAGCTGCCCCCTGGGGACCTCCCCAGGTGCTCCCAGGAGAGGAGGGAGCTTGAACCAAGCCACCCTCAGCTTATCTCTGGATTTAACCAAAGGCCCTCAGCCTTGAAGTACCTCAGGGAGTGGCCCACAACAGCACATCCTGAGGCAAGAGGCAGCGCTGACTAAGGCCATGGAAAACAAAACACAAGCTTCCCAGCAAGGGCTGGGCAGAACGCCCACACCTGAGACGCCGTGGCCACCCTCCAAGCAGACACCGCGGTGGGAACGCCAGTCACTGCACCCCCATTCATCTGGTGAGCATTGGCCTACAAAGCCAGGCTGACCTTGCTCTCCAGCCATCATTTCTGGTATCCACAATTTCACTCCTCTACTTATGGTTTTTACAGAATGCAGCAGTGTTGTCTGGTAGATACAGCTGAACTGAATACAGAATTTGGTTTTTTCCCTTCACAAGAGATGTTTTTCAGACAATATGGCATTTAAAAGGGGAACATGATAAGTATAGGGTTTTTAATAGCTTTTACCTGAAGTAATGTGATTAATCATGATCCAAGAACTGTTTGCCAGGTGAAATCTGATTTTTAGTTGTTTAAATCAATGCGAGGCTCATTCATTCTCCTGTTAAAATCAATGACAATTCAAGTTTAAGAAGAAGCTGGTCCCCGGTTCTGTGAAAAATGTAAACCAGATCTTTCCCTCTTGGCCCTGTTCTTTTTCAAAAAAGAAACCCAGCAAACCAACACGATGTTAAGTTTCCCTCTCTTCTAAATATATGCTTCTAAAAAGGATTCAAAAAACATTTTACTCTTTTGACTCAAATATTTCCTTTATATCATGTTACTCATAGAGCTGAATCTGTGGCGTTTTGGCAACTGTATGTGAATTTCCTAAAGTACATAGGACTGGACAGCTTTCATGTAGGTGATGCTTTTTCGTAGCTGTGTGACTTTGGGGGCTCTTACCCTGCACATCCTAACAAGCCTCAGGGACATTCCTGAGACCCTGGGAAATGGAGCCATCGATCCCACCACCTGTGGACATGCTGCAATTTGCAGGGGCCAGTCATGGCACTAATTTGCTCTAAGGCTTCACTGACAAATAGAAAAAACGATTGAACTGAGAGAGGTCTAGTCAATACATGCTATTGTAGAGCTGCTTTCTTTCAGTTCCAGTTGTACAAGATCTGACAGCATGGTTTTCTTCCTCCTTGAAAATTCAGCCAAAGAAAGAGGACCTAATGCAGGCAAACAAACCTGGGGCGGGGTGGGGGGGGAAGAATACAAAAGAATAAAATCAGAAAATGTATTGTGTCTGGTTTGGAGAGATTGCAAGGAATTAAAGCAGAAAAAGAACTCAATATTTTCAGAAGTCTGCTTGAAACGAGAGGTGGAAATGAGAGGTCTAATCCTAGGGACCTTCTAGAAAAGGAGATCAGGAGCAGCAGCAAATTGCAGTAAGCACATAGCACCCACACCTGTGTCTGCAGTGACAACTGACATGGTCGTTCCATGATCCCTTAATCCAGGGCTCACTCAATCAGGAAGGGGTGGTCCTGTCTTCCCCTGGCTCCTAGCTCTCATTCCCATCCTCTCCCTTGCACCCACACCAATGCTCACGCAGTCTGCCAGAGCCTAATACTCTCTGATCAGCTTCTTTCTGATACCCCGTACAAGCAGGGTTTAATGTTTTAATACTAAATTACTTACCTGAAGATATTTGACATGACACAGGACTTTGATTTAGCAGACCGATGCAGCAATATACTGAAATCACAACACAACACAGCAGTTGCAATACACAGCTGATTCACAATACAAACACAAATCCCATTACCATCCACGCTTATCATCACGATGCTGGGCATCTCCAGTCACAGGGAAGAAATAGGTGGGTTGAAGCCAGCTCAAGGCCCTTGTCCTTTTCACAGTCAATTTTGCTGGTTCTTCAATTTTTATATTCCATGTTGGACTGAGACATATATACATTTCCCCCATGCTGTTCTGGCTGGCTCAGGAACATAATTTCTACTGATTATTTTAGGGCAGGCCAATTACACAACCAGTTGATGCTCTCAACAGATACCATGGTCTATCTACAAGAAAGGTCACCCTCTGGTCCCCTTGGTGTTGAGATAAGTTCAGCTTCCTTTACGACAGCTGTGGTCACTTCCTACATTCCTTCCTGAGTTTCATGACTGCACCACCCTTGCCTACCTCCTCTGAGCTTTTTCCACAGCAGGGGTTTGTTGATTGATCACACAGCCATACAGACCACACCTATTCATTTAATTAAGCATGTCGGGAAATGTGGCCAGGCACTGGAGCTCAGGCATCCATGCTTAAGTAAGAAGAGCAATGCCTTCTGGCCATCTTGCAGCCGTGTTCCCAAGTTCCCGGGCATGATCCAGAGGTTAGCGCAAGGAGGCATCATTCTCAAAGGAGAGGCTGCGTGTGGATACCCTGCTGCGGGTGGTCACTCTACAGTGAGTCTGACAGTGTGGGCACAGGCATCCTCAGTGCCAGAGAACAGCCTGGGACAAGTTGGACTTATGGTTGGAGTCCATGATCTTAAAGGTCTCTTCCAACCTAAGTGATTCTACGATTCGAAGTTTGATTCCCTCATGTTGGTGTAGCTTTCTGCAAATCTTCCTCACTTGTGCTGGGTTAGATTCCAGCCAGGGTTCAACCCCAAGATCAGGTGAATGGCAACGAGGGACACCTGGAACAAGCAGTTGCAGAAAGTGACAGGTGAAGTAGTGGACTAGGCCTTTGGTGGCAGCCAGACTAAGCTGACCACGGCACTATAGCCTGAAAAAAGATGTCACAGGCACTGTTGAGGGGAATAAGTGCAAGGCTCTCCAAAGAAGACCCCATCTTCTTGGGGAGAAAGGGCTCAGTGGAAAGCAAAAGAGAAATGCAGAGAGATCAGACAGGCCTAGATACTGCAGGGAGATACTCCACAGCTATAAGCCTACAGTTGCTTATTCCAGCCCCTCCTTAGTCTTTCAGTCACTGGACATCCATTTAAGTTGTTGGTTTTCAAGGGAAAGGACCCATCTTACTGACCTGTGGTCTGTCTGATGCATTCTGGGGTTTACTAGGAATAAAAATTGTACACATACAGTCCATCAGGTGAAAACTGAGTTTAAATAGCCAAACTTCATTTTCCTAGAAGCCTTTACCCCCTGTTTAAGGTAAAATAGGATCTGGACTATGAACGTCTTTACTGCGCCCTACTCGGGCAAGTTGCTGGCACAGTTCTGCATGTGTGCAGGATTAGGTGCAGGATGCTGTACTGCGATGATGAGCTAGGGATGCGTATTTTACAAAGCTAACGTTATGCACATAATTCATTTCAGGAGCGTAAGCTTCCCCTCCTGATTCATGACAAAATACACACTATGTATTGTAGAATATAACGGTGCAATAAGAAACACTGATTAATGTACATGTTAAACACAGGAACTAGTCTGTGGTGCTAATATACACAGAGCAGAGTTCAAAGCCTGTCAGTGACTGTGTGGTCCATCCTGCCATCCCTGGGGACAGTCATCCTTCAAAGTCTGGGCACTGGAAACTCTAAGCCTTCTCATCAGAGCGATGCTCCAGACGAAATCAGATGACTGCAGCTTTTGAGTCGCTCTGGCAGAGGCTAGGGTTGAGGAAAGGGCAGGGGAAAGGCAAGCACTGTATCTTGAAATAAAACACAGGATCCAAGTGTAACAAAGCTATCGGTTGGAAGCAGGAGGGGCACTTAATAATCCTGCCCCCAGGTCAGGGCCCATGGGAGCTCCTGGCCGATGGGGTAGGACCTTGCTGCAGCAGGCACAGTGCAAACACGGCTGAGGAAGAGATGTCAGCCCACCTCGGCATTGCAGCACTCGCAGGGCCAGCACAAGTTACTGCTTCAATGTCAGAAACCAGCCAGCTATTATTAACTGAAACCCGCTTTCCTGCTTTCCTTTAAAGAAGACAGTTCTCCACTATCAAAAGGGGGAGTTGGGCTCAGTTAGTCTGCAATTCTGATCTTAATGGGCTTCACGCCGTTGCTGTTATTAGCCAAGCCTTTACCATGTGGGTGGAAGCAGAAAGCCTGCCAAGAGCTAGGAGACAAATAAGAAACTATGTGAAGAATGGGGATTTCTGATGAGAGCCTCTGATGATGAATCCCCTGCTACTATGCTCATGAGAACAGGGCCAGAAGTCTCAGCTCTGAGCTGCCTTTCCTCTGCCGTCAGCGCTGTCACTGCAGGGCTGGAGCACAAATGTGATGCTTATGAAAAGCGACACGATCAATGATCCATACAAGGGATGTAACAAGGCAACTACCTTGTCAAAATGGTATGAGGAGGAGCAGTTATAGCAAAAAGCAAATAGGCCTCAGCAGTGCTTTTTTTTTTCCCTCATAAAAGTAGGTTGAAGAAACCAAGAGACATCGAAGATGACAGTTTATGGAATTTGGCAGCAGTTCAAAGCTAGAACCTCTTGTCTGTGCTGTGCAGAGCTCGCACCTGCTATCTGCAAGAGGTAAGGGATGAGGAGCACAGACACCTCGCATGGAATAAAAGAGTGAATTGATTATTCTTCCCAAGGTTCAGAGGATGCTCTATGCAGCCCCCAACACAGAAAATAAACTTATTCAGTGAGAAACTGCTGTAATAAAATTACAAAACCCTGACAGTTAAGGCTGGCAGGTGGCATAAAGGAATTATTTTAAAAAGTACACTCCATTAAGCCTCTAATGCTTCTCCTGGTATATAATAAAAAGACAAGAAGAGCTGTTTACAAAGACCATCCATGCATGTTAAGTCCACACAAAAAGCTCCGCTGAAGTGAAAGGTGAGGAGGGTGTGAGGATACCGCCTATGCTGGAGCTAAAGCTTCAAAGCATTTTTTCTCTGTGACAACTGTATCCAGAATTTAGCACATTTCAGCAACAAGTAGGAGCTCAGACAATTTTTAACTTCTCTAATTATAGCATGTTGGTAGCGATACTATCATTATGAGAACAGAGACACTCTCACATAGCAGGATCTGGACAGGCTGGATCGATGGGCCGAGGCCAATGGTATGAGGTTCAACAAGGCCAAGTGCCGGGTCCTGCTCTTGGGTCACAATAACCCCATCCAGCGCTACAGGCTTGGGGAAGAGTGGCTGGAAAGCCGCCCAGCAGAAAAGGACCTGGGGGTGTTGGTCAACAGCCAACTGAACACAAGCCAGCAGTGTGCCCAGGTGGCCAAGAAAACCAACAGCATCCTGGCTTGTATCAGGAATAGTGTGGTGAGCCAGACTAGGGAAGTGATCGTCCCCCTGTACTCGGCACTGGGGAGGCCCCACCTCGAATACTGTGTTCAGTTTTGGGCTCCTCACTGCAAGAAAGACATTGAGGTGCTGGAGCATGTCCAGAGAAGGGCGAGAAAGCTGGTGAGGGGTCTAGAGCACAAGTCTTATGAGGAGCGACTGAGGGAACTGGAGTTGTTTAGCCTGGAGAAAAGGAGGCTGAGGGGAGACCTTATTGTTCTCTACAACTACCTGAGAGGAGGTTGTAGCGAGGTGGGAGTCAGTCTCTTCTCCCAAGTAACAAGCAACAGGACAAGAGGAAATGGCCTCAAGTTGCGCCAGGGGAGGTTTAGATTGGATATTAGGAAAAATTTATTCACCGAAAGGGTTATCAAACATTGGAACAGACTGCCCAGGGCAGTGGTGGAATCGCCATCGCTGGAGGTATTTAAAAGATGGGCAGATGTGGTGCTGAGAGACATAGTTTAGTGTTGGTTTTGGCAGTGTTAGGTTGATGGTTGGACTCGATGACCTTAAAGGTCTCTTCCAACCTAGGTGATTCTGTGATTCTACATATGCCTAGAAGAGTTTCTGGTGCCCAGGAGAGCTGTTAACATCAATAAGTGTCCCTGGTATACACCGAGCTAATTTAGTTCTTGTTAAAATATATGTAAGGGCTCAGACACCTAAGCGGTCCCTGCAGCTGAACAAGTCCCTGTGCAAGAGCAGTAGCTAAAATCTCTCAGTCCCCAGCAAAAGCAGAGCATGCTAGCTTCAATCTGCAAAGATTTAGGCTGATGTACTTAATTTCTCATTTCCAACAGGAAGTAAGAGCATAAACAACTTAATTCTGTGATTGAAGTGATGTGGTAACTCATTAAACAGCAGTAACTTGGCATTTCTGAGTTCCAGCTGTTTCATCTTGACATAGAGAAGCCATCCCAGAGACGAAAGGGTCTGGGGACATCCCACAGCAGCCGTTCCCACAGGGAGGCTGGAGGCAACAGTGAACAAACCACAACAGCTGCTCAGAATTTTTTGGTCCTTACCGTGTTTCAGTGAAGTGTGTGATGCCACGGGGGCCTTAAGGCAGGAACTGTATGGGCTGACATAAGCTGAAGGTTCAGGAAGTCTGGGATCACCTAGCTGAAGTGAACTAGACCTTAAGATATTTAATATCCTTCCTATTTTAATAGAAAACCCAAAACAGGACAGAAAGAAACTCCTGTGAGTCTTCAGCTTTGTCACATTACAGAAGACAGTGACACTAAATACAAGCTATTTGCCTTGCACTACTGCAAAATTCAAATAAATTGCCAATTTTGATATATTCAAGGTTCTTCAGTCAATTTTTCTGAGCACAAAAACCCCACTTCTGGTTTCTGTTTGAAAACATAAGAAAATCTGAGGTTGTATACATGTTGCTGCCGTTTTAAATTTTAGAAAAATTCAGTGCATAGAATTACACCAACAATAAAATAAAAACATCTACTAATCCAACCATACTAAATCTCTTCCTTTTAAATGAGAAAAAGACAATTACATAAAAACTTGGTATTTAAAGTTATCAAAAAATAACAATACAGCTATTGGACACTGATACAGCCAAACCAGAAAAGGAGATCAAGTTCAGAAACAGTCTTTTATCTTTTATCACAGGAATCATTGAAAAGATTAACCTTAAATGCAAGAGATAAAACTGTAACAGGACTCAAAACGAGGAACTTGCCCCATTTAAAATGGAGTTACATGAGAGAAATAAGGACAGACAAAAAACTAAGGACTCAGGCTCATAATTCTGATACTTTCATAAAAGCGGCTGCTCATAGGTATAGATGTACTAGCCTTCTATTGAGGGAAGCTGTCAACACAACCCAGATCATGTCCTCAGCACGCTACAGCCAAGTAGGATGGATACTGATGTCAGAGGCTAGTATATAGTTTCTGATAATAGTGTAAGCATGCCATCCTCCTACAGCTCTTCAAATAAACCAATAAATGCAAGAAACCCTAATAACTGTTAGTGAGACTGTTCAAGTACCACAGTGAAAATTTGTGTCAAAGGACCAGAAACAAAGATTGCAGCAGACAAATGAACAGGTTTTAGCAGACTACAGCTTGGAAATGTTATAAATACAAAAAAATTATGTAAGCAGGAAGTTGGAATTAAGATTATTGACCAAATTCTGGACCAGAGGCACAGGAGAAATGTTAGGTGTTATCAAAATATGTGTAAGGCTTAATGAAAAAATGTAAAATTAAAAGACAGGGCTGTAAACAAACGCATTTGTTCATAAAAGAAGAGTCTGTGGAGAAATGTCACCTCAGCAGCATAAAAGAAATACTTTTGGAAGTAAAAATAAGTATATTAAAATATTGCTTTCATGCTGAAGTCATAAGTAGTCACTTGTTATTTTTAATTGTTGATATTACTGGTATTTCTTTGGTTAAAAGACTTCTGAGGGAGTCAATGGGTTCAAGAAGAAATTAGTGAGACTGACCCAGGCATTGTTTTTAATACAATTTATTTTCAAAAGTGTACATCAGGCTTGTTTCTTTGAACAACAGCAGCACCATGCACCCAGAGACAGCAGCCGCCTTCTTTCTCAGGACCCCACCACGACCTCCTGTGGACTTTAACACAAGGTCTTGGTTGGCAGTCGCAATCTCAACCTATACACTTGGGAAATGGTGATCTGTGTGGCTGGGGATGTTCATTTTGGCTGCTAAACTTGCAGAGCAGAAACAGTTTGGCATCTTTGGCTATGCTCAGGAAAATCTTACTGTGCCTAAGGGTGAGGGAATGGATTCGATCACCTTTAGGACCTTTGCTTACTTACAACCTCACGATGAGCCTGTGAGGCCTCTTTGGAGAGCTACCAGGACTGTACCCAGTCTTCCTTTATAGCTCCTTGGGTTATTATCAAAATGACTCCAGTGGGGTGCAACATTTCTATACCCTTCTCCTATCTTCTAAATATTTGGGGTCCACTCTGCACACACATAGTAGGAAAGAATCCCTGCCCTGAGGATTTTACAGAGTAAGTGGTCAAAACGTATTGAGGCTTTAGTATCCTGCAGCCAGGAAGGCAGGCTTCGGGCCGGTCTGCACAGACAGTGATCCCGCAATAAAACAGACTGTTAAAATTGTATGCAAGAGTTTTAACTCAGGACAACTGTCCAGGTATAATGGTTTTCTCAAAAGGCAGAAAAGATCTGTGAACACTTAGGACTGAAAGAGGAAAAGAGCTACAGCAGGATCTGAGTGCTCTGTAGGGAATCAGCCTCCTCAAACACATGACTGCAGTAATGACTTAATAACCATACTGACTATTCAGGCAAGGGTCGGTGCCACAAAGTTCAGCAACAAGGCAATATGAATGTATTTAATACTTGAAAAACTCCAACGAGGAATGACAACCATTCAGATTAATGTACATCTTTTCAGATAAATCAGAGCATTTACAAAAATATTTTCGCCATCTCTTCTTTTGCATTAAGACAGCACGATTTACTGTTTGCTCTAAGCAGTGAGACGATGTTTTCTCTCAACAACAGGATTATCTCAAACTGTGATTAAAGAGAAAGGGATAGGGAGCATGGCACATGAAGAGGCATCGCAAATAATGCCCTTAATGGCTCCTCCAAACCAGAACATCTAATACTCTTAAGGGAAATACAGTGTTGTACTCCTACCCGGTCCACTCTACTGAGTAAAATGACAGGTCCAAATCCCAGCCCCACTAGTTTTGAGACAAAGCAGAAAATTGGTGACAGGCTGCAGTGGATAATGATGGGTTTATGATGTTGTTCTGGAAGATCGAATGTTGTTTTGAAGGATTAGATGTTGTAATCCGTACAGTAAGTCAACAAAAAGGCACCATAAAAGGAACAGGCAAGGAGCAGGCATTCAATTTCTAATGCTAAATAATACAGTTTATACTTTATTCACCCTACCATGATTACCATTAGCTCTTACAAAATCACTCTATGGCAGCAGAAGCTGCTGCTAGATGAAGTGATGATACACTTTCCTCCTTGAAGTGGTTCTAATCTTAACTGCAGATGTGCCCAAATCATGAGGGGAATACCCAAAAGTAGGCAGGGAGAGTGGGGCCAGGCTTCTGGGGCTCTCTGGGGTTGCAGCAGAGCCAGTGGGACAGAGGAGTCCCAGTGCAAGATGCAGCCCAGGTCCTCACCTCTGGGTGAGACGATCCTGCTCCCTCCCTTGCACCCTGCAACCATCAACAAAAACCCCATATGGGCTAAGGCGTCATGCCTTACGGGATTTGCCCCAGAGACAGAAGCACGGTTTGAGCACAGGGTTGTAAATGAGATGCTCCTGATCGCCACTTCTACTGTAGACACTGACAAAGAGGAGACAGACTGAGGATGACCCATGGGCGCTACCCACATGGGTTAGCTGAGTATCTGTGCCTCTGGGTTAAGTGACAGCTTTCTTCATGCCCATTTTGAAACTACCTGCTCCTTTATCACTTGCTCATCAGAAACACCTTTTAGTCCTCCGTGTGTGTCCTATTGGCAGCCCCAGCAGCTGCCAGTGACAGCTGTCTAGCAGTGCCATAGGGCCAAACCAGCTAGTATATAGTGGCAAGAGTGCTGGGGCTTGTTATTTTCTCAGCTTGGGGCAATCAAAGCTTTAGCAGCCAATTGATGACATCAAATAAAAATGCACATATTCCAAGTAACTAAGGTAAGCAGTATTGACAAGAGTTGACTTCAATCAAATTTTCTCTCTGAGATGACGAGTAGCATGGTGAGAGAGAAAAACATGCTAACACCAATGGCAGAGAAAACTTCCTAATTATTTGACCTGCATTCTATTTGGCAAGAAACAAAATATTTTTCTATCGCAGGATACCATCTGTTCTGCCCCTGGGGTAAAAAGTTTGGTGAGTCGGTGCAGGTCTTCAGTCTTAGAAAGTAATCATTTGCCTACAACACTGCAGACTGAAGGGAAATGTAAGAAGAGGAAGACGAAATGCAGAAAAGTAACTGCTGTTAATGTAAACCACGTGAAATTGGATTAGAAACATAGTTAGGGCCAAAAAAACTGCCTCCACTCCAGCTTGTGAGAATTTTGCCCTCGATGGCAGAGAGCAAAAAGCACCCTCAAAGGTTAATGACAGTTTGTAACGCGATCGTACCTCAGAACAGAGAGTTAGTGTGTTCACACCAGTTTTGTGTTGGAATCTCAAAATCGCAGTTTCACCCAGCCACTTGCTTATGAGACCTGCCAAGTACAAAATTGGGAAGAAAACCTCGGTTGGAAGCTTTTTCTACGAAGATCAAGTGCTTCAAAGTTAGACAAAGGTGTATAAACAGCATGAAGCATTTGTGGTTTGCACAACAGAAGAAAATGCCGTATTCAGAAGAGATAGATGCTGAAATTTCAAGCCTGATACTTTAGTCCGGTGTTTGATTTAAAGAGAACAGTAATCGCATCCCACTTATCTTGCTGATAAATAACATGGAGCTGCCACGGTCAGCCTGGAGGGAAGCCAAGGCAAACTCAGGCAGAACTGAAAATTCCCATTAAGATGACTGAGTGGCAAACGATGGTTATTTATTCTAATCAATTTGTTAATTTATTTCTGGAAAAACTGGATTAATTTGTGTCTAATCAAAACAAGGACCTTTTCATTACAGTGCGTATGATGAACCACTACTAAACAGGCACAGCGAGGATTTCTAATAGATTTTTAAAAAAGACAACAGATTTGGTAGCTCACCCCCCCCCAAAAGAAGATCGTTCAGGCTTGTTTCCCTGCAACGCACACTTCCGTCGCTTTATCCAGGCTAATTTCAAACACCCCATTGATGGACCTTCTACGCCAAACTCTTTTGTCTCCCCAGTGCTGCAGGCCCCGCTGACTCTTCACTCTATTTTCAGTTGTTCCAGCTGTTCTCCTCCTACCCGTACTCTCAAACAGTAGCATCTATTTAACCTCTTCCCTTTGCTTACCATTGATTTAGTGAGCATCTGCTGAGGCTTCTTGTCACCTCTGCTGCTGCTGCTACCTAGGCTGGGTCACTTAGGACTCGGCTTTCCGCAGTGCTCAGATTCTGCCTCTTCTCTCTCAAAAAGCAGGATTACAATAGTCATGAGACACAGGTAAAAATTGAATGCAAGGTATAACTTATTTTAAACCTGTCCTAGCAATCTTTCTGTCTAAATCCCTAATAATGTTTAATTGGCCCTTCTCTGAACTCCAGCCCCATTGATCCCACTCCGATAACGAGGTCTCTGAAGCCCATCCTGAGCAAATATACCAGCAGCAATTTCATCAGCCCTCGGCGGAGAGGTCAATGGCAATGTCTTCACTCCTGATGAACTTGTGGGTGCTCTGAGAGGACAGGTACAACACCGGGACTCGGTACATCTGACAGGTGGCTGGCAGAACGACAGTGGCCAGCCCCTACCCCTCGTTAAATCCCAAACATTTAGTGCGAAAACATTTGGCATTGTTTCCTTAGTTGTTCCAAATGGGTAATTCTGAAATTGCATTTCCCACGCCGTGACCTTGCTCTTGTTGTCTGACTGATAACAGCGGGAGCACTTTGGCGAGGCCAGGAGGGGGAAGAACCGGCAGCTCAGCAGGCGGGCAAGGAGTCTCACGCTGCAGCTGGGCTGGCAAAGCCAAAGTGCCCCCCAGCTTCATCCTTCTCCCCATCAGCAGCTGTGTCCCCTCTGTCCAGTGCCAGCTACTTGACACCCCCCAGCGTACAGAGCCTTATTAAAACCCCACCACCAAATGGGAAGAGCAAGCTCGGCGGTGGAGGGAGCCGAAACGGGTGCGTGCCAGCCTCTGGCGGGCTTGGGACATGCTCTCCTGCCTGCAGGCACTGCGCAGGCAGGGCAAGGCATGGCGCGGGTACCAGGCAGCAGAACATCATCCCTCTCCCGCACTGGGTGCCAGTCGCTTCCCGGCTACCACCCTCCTCTCTGCCTACGCTCCCTATGCCCCGCTCCATCCCTTTTTGCATCTAAAGTTGCAAATGGTTCTTACTTTTTATTTTTAAACCGCCAGATTGAGTCTTAATTATTTAAGCATCTTCCAGATTTAGAAAGCTGTTTTGCCTGTGAAAGTAACACTCGGTGCAATCACCTCTCATCAATAAACCATGGAAACAAACGCGTGTGCCCGTTGGGAAGCAACTGTATTTAAAGCACATGGAAAAGTCAAATTCAGATTTACAGGTGTGAAAAGACCTAATGCTGGTCACGTTTCAATGAGCTCAGGACATTTTAGCCCGAGTGAGAAAACACAGGACTTGTGCCTTATTCCCTTAATTTTGCTAGGAGCGAGATTGCTTGACTCCCCTCAAACAAGAAGGGATGCCTCGGACATCCAAAACACAAACTTGGGCAAAGGGCCTTCAGAAAGGCATACTTGCTTGAGAGTTGTGCTGGCTTTGGGGTTGTTTTTTTCCAAAGTGTTAAAACACATAGGCAGGGACGGTTGTGAGTGCTCACTCCTTACTAAAAACTGCTACAAAGCCTCAAATCACACACACAAAAATCATACAGGCATTTGGTCTTTCAAAGAGAAGGGGAAATGGAGACTTGGGCTTTAAAACACAAAGAAAAAAAAATAACCCAAACCACAAAGCATTCCTATTAATCTCTTACTCTAGCAAAGAAATAAGATTAAAAACTATGGCATAGCCTCGATGTCTCCTTTGGAGAGAGATTTTTCCCTTGTCCCAGTAAGAGCTTAAGGAAGATCGTTTCTGACCCTGCTGGGCAAACACGGTGCGTTGTCGTGTTGCCTGTTTACAGCCCAGCATCACCTCTGGGGACTGTTTGCCCGCTGGGCTTCAACCAGGTTAGGTGAGGTTGCAACACACCGCTTCAGCGACATGACCATGGACTTGGGACCCGTGATCTGCTACCCAGGAGAAGCTACTGGACGTTGGGCTGGCATGGTTAGCCTTGACGGCTTCACCTGTATGGCCACCGTCAGCAGCGGCAGAAGAAGCTCCAGGAAACCCTTTTTCCTCCAGCTTTCCAAAATTGCTAATTGAGCACAGATACTCAATCTTGAATAAAATCCATGCAAATTGCTGCTCCAGTCCTCTCCTTTGCAAAGCAAAGCTGCTCTTTTATCTATGTAACATTTTCATTTAATTAGCAAAGCGACGGAACAAACTTCTTGGGGGGGGGAGGGGGAATAAAAAAAATTAAAAGGTCATCTTCCAGCACAAGGCAGTACATGACAGAGGGAAAGAAACAAAGTACTTTCTTCCCGTTGGCCGTACTAATGCCAAGGCTCTCTCACTATCACCCCGTAAGGACCTCACGGAGGTAACAAAGCATCTGGAGCAGATAGAGGGGACTTTTCTTCCTCTGTTGAGCATCCCGGGCCGTTGGAGGGGAGCCAAAAAGGATGCTTTGAGATTCCTTCCTCGGACATCCGACACTGTGGGGACGGGCTCCGTATGTGCATCTAAAGTACACAGGAAAACCAGGGGGTTTGTTCTATGACCAAGTTAAAAACCTACATTTTTATTGGACCCAGAGCTTATAACGAAAACCGCTATACTGTCGCAAAGCCCATTACTCCAAACACAGGAAAGAGATCAGTGCCCCTCGCCTGTGACCTTTAACTCAGGCCTGCGGCTCGTCTCATTACAATAGTCTTTAATTACGTGATCACATATTGTTTTCCGCTGGGGCCTCCCGCTTTCCACCGCCTGGGCTGGAAAACCCTCCCGCAACCAACAGCCGCTCCACACCTCCTTCCACCCTCCCGACCGGGC
>VYXH01009895.1:86861-114391 GCA_013397275.1 Burhinus bistriatus | reverse complement strand
GATGCTGGGCCCGGCCGGCGGGGCTGCTGGCGGGAGCGGCCCCAGAGAGCGGGTCCGGGGTCAGCGGGAGGTCTTGTCGGGCTCGGAAGGGAAGACTTCTTCCCCTTCTTCTTCCCGGAGCCCGTAATCTTCTCACCGCCCCCGGCCGCGTTACGGGCTCAGAAGTGGAGCCGCTGGCAGGGTAATTCCCGGGTTTGTCTGTGGGACAGGGCAGACGCCACGTTAAACTGGCGCCGTGGGGATGTGCGGGGCTTCTGAAAGGTGCCTACCCGTTTTAAAATCTAAATGTTTAAAGAGTACAAGCATTAGGAAATAAGCAGAAAAGAAAGGGCATATGCGATAGAAATGTGCTGGGATGTCAGATGCATATGCGGGGACTTTCTTAAAAACTTTATGACTTTGCTTTTATCTCTTCCATCTCCTGGAAGCCCTCGGGCATCAGCAGCATTAGAAGCTGGCAACACTCGGGATTATGCGGAGTATCGTCTTGGGCGATTTAAGTGTTCTCTCCTACCCTGCCTGCGCTGGCTGCTTTTCTGCCCTCATTCCCCCTCATCCCGCCCCCCCAGTTTCCCAGGGATGCAGCAGCTGAGGATCTGACTCCGGAGAGCTTTCCGGCACCGAACCACGCTCTGAATCTGCAGACAAAAGGCCTCCATGATCTTAAAGGTCTCTTCCAGTAGCACCTTGGCTTGCTCAGCAAGAAGGGCTCCTGGCAGATGACAAGAGGCGTTTCTCCCTCCGGCAGCTGGGTGTACTGCCCGCTCGGCGTCCCAGCCACGGTTGAACGGCAGTGCCTCGTACGGCTAATTTGTATTCTCCGTGCTTTGGGTGATCTCTGGTGCTGTGGGATACGGGGCCACGGCAAAAACCACGAGCAAAAAGCTCAACCAACTGCTAGCCATGGCAAGGGGAAAACAAGGCAGGGGCACGGCTGCAGTTAGGATGCTTCCGATCAGGAAGTCTCCGAAACCGCTCTGTGTAAATGGAAACACGCCCTGCAGCTGAAAGCAGAGGAGGGCAAGCCTGCAGGCATCTCCGGCAGCGGCACAGCCTTTGGTTGCTTCCAGGGTGAGGTTATCTCTGCAAGAGCCGCTCTCTGCCGGGACTGGGCAGCTGCAGGCCTGCCGTAAGCGTTCGGCTTGAATTATCACCGGTGGCCCTGGCTGGATGGAGGGATTTGCAGCTGCGAAGTTTTTGTAGATGTGGGCTAATGGTACTGCTGCAGCAGTATTAAGCTGCTAGTGTAGCAGGAGGGGATTTACTTAATTTTAATATGAACTTGTGAATAATGCTGAAGAGTTTGGCGATGCAGCTCTTGATATTTCAGTCTAAGCCCTCTCGTTCCTTCGATGCAGTCGCAGCCTGAGATTTTTCTCTGCTGTTAGAAAACTCCATCGCTAGAGAGAAACATGGGTGTATTCTCACCGCTCCTAACAGAAGTTGAAGCTGCGTTGGGGAGAATAAGCCTGTGGCATGCATGATTATCTGATGCTGTTTAGCAGTGAAAGCTGGAGTTTCTTATAAAAGTATTAATGTATTTGGGGTGCCGTAGCCATAATCTGTTTTCAGAGTAGCCAAGGCATGTGCTCTGCCTGGGGGGAGCTGTACTGGCACGCACAAATTGAGGATTTCCCTTGAAAACTTGGGCCTGGAGATGGTCAGCTGGGTGAGATCCCTTTCCAACTTTACATCAGCTGAGGAGCAGATGAAAGGGACCACAGTGCTGAGTTTGCTGAAGTTAAGTGTAGGTTTGCCCTCGAAGATGCTGTTGCCAGCTGACATGGGTCAAGGACGCTAAAAGATATGCCAGAATTTTGCTGGATTTTACTGAATTTCTTACAAGGTACACGTTACATATGTGATGCGTGCTGGAAGCCCTTAGGGACTTCTTTGTGTTTTTTATCCATAGGTAGCTCAGTGAATTTATCGTTAAGTGATCTAACTTAAGTCTCCTGTACGTTAGCATTCAAAGGCAACCAGAGAGAGCAGCAGTGAAATTAATGTGCCGTGGAGCTTTGTCTTGCAAGGTGGGGAAGAGTCTGGCTGCTGGTCTGTTTGCCTCACTGTGCTTTTTAAAAAGCAGTTGCACTTTGTGCGGTTTAGTATCTTTTACGTACCAGCAGCTGATCAAATGAAGTATCTTTGACTAAAACTTACGCATATGTGGTACATAAACATAGCATCATTAAGGATACTTAGTTTATGTGCTGTCTGACCAGTCTCTTATTGCAGTATTTTTAGTAAGTTGATGTTGTCTTTACATTTCTCAGCAAGAATTCCTCTTGTTGCATTCCTTGCCTTTAGTACAGCCAGAGTTGAAATAAAATATTTTGAATTCTCTGGTCTAATCTCTTCTTTCCCTGCTGACCTTCATCTTGTGTTGTTTACAAGAGGAATTAACTTAGAGAAGATAAGATGAACGGAACAAAAAAAATGTAATTTGGAAATAATACTGTAAATCCGTCAGGCCTCTGGGCAGCACCTTTAATTGCTCGTTCTTTTGTGACTCGCTAGGAGCAGATTTTTGGAAATGTGTTTGAAGATTCTGATTTTTAGAAGGATGGTGGAACTGACAGTTTTTTAGGATTTCAGGCTGAGCTGGTGCTCAAGTCTGGCAGCCACAGGTGGAAAGCCATGGTGCTCAGAGCAATCCAGAGCTGCCCCTTGGGAAGCATATTCCTTGTAAGTGACGTTCAGTTGATAATTGGCTAAATGCTCTCAAGTACCAAGCTGACCTCATTCCTTTACCTTCCTCATTTTGGGGACAGCAAACATTGCAACATCAAAAGCTGCTGTTTCTGCTGAGCTCAGAAAAAAAACCCACCCATACAGAGCAAGGTGGTGGTGCTTACAAGGTTAAAGTGCTCGACTTCTGCCTGTCTTCTAGTGGTCTCAGCAGTCCTTGCTCCGTGGTGACAAAGCGAGTCTCCCAGTTAATGCCATCTGTGTCCCACCTGAGACGAATTTTGGGGAGAGAAACAGCCATTGTGTACAGTCCCATGTTAAAACAGCGTTGAGCCTGTGTGTGCTGCTGTCCCTTCCGTCCCTGTTGGAGCTGATGCTAAAAGGATGTCGCTGACAAGGATGTCGCTGTGGTGGTGTGGAGCAGCAATCGGCCGGGAGGGTGGGCTTGGTAGCATTTTGGGTGTCACCTTGCCACCGGCACAGGAGGTGGCTTAGGCAGTGCTCTGTTTGTTGCCTGGCCAGGGGCTTCTGCCGTGGCAGCAAGAAGCTGGAGCTGGAGCTCCCATCCCGCGCGCAAGAGAGTCGTCTGCTGAGACGGGTCGTGCCAGAGAGGCTCCTTCAGACTGGGAAAGCCTTTTGGAGCAAATGGGCTCTTGGTGGCATGTTTTTTTTGTTATTCCGGATGTTGAGTGTTGGTTCTCTGACTTTGAACAGGGGCAGGGTTGCTCCTTCACTGCTGAGCAGCAGAGCCACAAATACCTCTACCTATTATTACTTGGTGGTTTTTTTTACTCCCATGAGTGGCCTGCTGTCTTGAGATGGGTCACAAGCAAACTCTGTTGCCTGTTCAAAGCTCCTAAAGCTCCGCTTAGATTTGGCAGCTCTTCATATAGGTTGTGAAGGCATGTATAGGTGATGGTGCTGTTTGCTATGACTTCCCCGGCATAACTGAACAACTTGCTCATTTTGTCCTCTTCATCTCAGTCCTCTTTCGTTTCCTTCTTTCATTGCTGTGTCTGAACTCAGTCGTAGAGGGGTACAATCTAGAAAACTGTTTAAACACAGGAGTACTTTTGGGGCTGTTGATCCCAGCTCTTTGCCATAATGCTTTTGTTTTCTGGTTTTTACAGTGTACAAAATGACGTTTTTCCAGGGTGCAAATGCTTTTGAAAGCTGCTTGACTACGTGACAGACTTAAGAAATAGGCGCTTAATGCATGCCAGTCAGAGCACACTTCTCTCTGTGTGTCCAAACACTTCACAAAACTGACAATAATCCTTGTAACCTGTAGCTGTTTTGTCACACACAAGGTAGTTGCTCCTTTGTTTTGTGATTCTTAAATGTGTTAAAAATGCCAAAGATTCCTGCAATTCAAACGGTTTATGCACACTAACACTGGAAACACTTTTTCCCTTAGATGGAAGATCACACACAAGGACAAATGAAAAGGGCAATCAGTGAATTACATAGAAGTTAATCTGTTTAAAAACTTATTTCCAGATGAGATTGCTTTGCTATGCCCTTTCCTGAGGCAGTTTGTATTTGGTATTGCAGCAATACAGTTAAGAGGGCATTGCTTATGCTGACGTCCCTGGAGCTCCTAAGTGCTGATTGAGTAAAAGTGGTTTATATCAGGGTTCCTGAGGGCACCAAAGCCTGTTGCCTGCATCCGACAGAACAGCAGTTATATCTCTGATAAAGGTATTGCAAACAGTGACCTGGATTGATTTTTTGATTGGCAAGTCAAATAAACGCTGCCTCCAATCTTACTATGGAGATAACTTGTAGAGCTGCTGTGGACTGTGTACACAGAGGCTCTCCCTAGATCTGTTTAATGAAATCAGTCTCCTGAAATGTATTGCCTTGGTTTCTCTATTTGTGTTTTGGCATTTAGGACACATTATCTTGCAGGGTAAATAAGAGCACAAGAGCAAACTTGTCCAAAGTATGTGGTCGGTAAATGCTTTCCTGCTGTGTTCAGTGCGTTGGAGAATTATTTTATTTCGTTGATGAAATGGTTGACTCAAATGAAACACAAAGCGTCAAGCATTTAGAAAGCACAATGGCAGTCTAATAAATTCCCTGACCAGGTGTAGAGATTTTACAGATGCGTGCTGCTAAGTGTAATTGTCGCTTCTCCAAGCACAAATGAATCACGCTACTTATGCTGAACTCAGTGCTGTGAATTAAGAGTTGGCCTCAGCATCCCATTGCATCTGGATATTTTGCATGCCCTTATTAAAGCGTTATTAGCTGTAGAGGTTGTGCTTCATTAGTGATAGCTCTGTTGACGACCAATGGCATACTGAGCAGGTAGAAATATAAAAACCTTCCGTAAGCTTGTATTTATGCTAAAGTTGTCTGGATTTTATTGACTTCCATGTCAAAGCTTCATACCGAACATTTGCCTGCCAAGTGAGATGCTCTGGGCGATGACTAAATACACTGAGTTGCGCTGACATTTGCAGGAGACAAAACTTGCTTGTGCAAAGCTACAACAAATGTGGAATAAACCTTTTTTTCCTGCATTTTCAAATTCTGCCCTGCTCTTTGATGCCTACATAACCCTACCCTTTGAGACACCGGGTCAGTGATTTGAACAAAGTGACTGTTCCTCTTCTGTTATCGCTTGGAAGCGCTCCTCTCCTTCTGTGACCTTGAGAAAACTGCTTCTCTTCTTGCCAGCTGCCTTTGCTGTGACTGGAGGGTAATTGCTTTCTTCCTATGCACAAGTTCAGGCTCTCTGCTGTAAAACGTAGACTTGATTTCAAAAAGGACATAGTCTTGATTTCAGCTAAGACTCCAGCTTTTAAGGCGTATGCATCCTGATGGACGTTTCTGTCGGTGTCGCAGTTCTTAAGGATGTTACCAGTGTTAGACAAAAACTAATCAGTATCAATTTGCAGAATAATGTGGTTTAGCTTATTAAATCAAATACACCTCAAGGTATCTTAGAGTTTTAGGCCGTATGTTTAGCTAATTAATTCATAAGCATGCAACTTCGCATTGCTGCCTGTTTTGCTCTTTTCTTTTTTCCCCCCCCCCCCCTTACTTGATGCTGTTACAAACTTGCTGGGAAGCGTTTTGGATTAAGGCAGTGCTTCTGCTGTGCCCTTGTTGGCTAAGGAGCCCCTAGAAAGTGCTAATTACAGGAAAATGCCTTCTTCCCTTAGATGCTGTACAGTTGCGGGTTTGGAGCAGAGCACAACTTAGTGGAGGAGCTCCTCTGCCCCTGCTAAGTTAACACCATAGTATCTGTATTCAGATAGAGGTCTTAAAGATCAAATCAGGCCTTGAAGCTCATAGAAGTGAGCAAAAGAAATCTACTTGTATGTTTGCTACTACTTTATCAATTGTCAACATAGGAGTCTAATTCTTGAGCTGGTCCTCAGGTTTGGTTTCACTCAAGATGATGAAGACTTGGGAAACTATAGACCGGTCGTGGTTTGGGCCAGACTGGCCACTGAGGCGAACGACAGATGGTCTCCCCCACCTCTCTCTCCAAGGAGAGGAGGGAGAGAGAGAAAGAGACTTAGGAGTTTAGAAGGAAATAAACTACTTTAATGAAATATTGATAATAAAATAATAAAAAGAAAGTAATGAAATATGTACAAAACCGGATCAAGCTCCCAAGATGACAATCACGTCACCAGCAGGCACTGTGGAAGTCCCAGACTGGACTGAGTGACGGACGGCAACTGGATTCCAGATCTGGATTCAGGAATGCAAGTATCGGGATCAAAGGCAGATGAACAGAGTCCTCCTTGGACACCAGCCATAGAAGAAAGAGGCTGATCCTTTAATCCCTCAGCTTTTATACTGAGCATATGAGGCAGATGGGATGGAATACCCTGTTGGTCAGTTTTGGGTCTCCTGTCTGTCCGCTCCTCCCCGCGGGTGTGACCCCTCTACGCTTTTCCGTTCCTGACCCTCCAACGGGGCAAATAACAAAGCTGGCTGACCTTGGTTGTTGTAGCAAGAGCCTCTCTGCATACCGTTCCTTGGCATAACTTGCAGCTAATCAGGTTTTATCATTCTGAGAGCAAACAGCGTCTCCACAATATGCTGTTAATTTCAGAGAGTTCAGTCGCTTAGAAGAGGCTTAGCTGCAAAGTAAAATTACTGAACAGAAAATTGGTTCTGTTTTACCTCAAACCAGGACAAGACCTTTATACCTTAATCTTTATAGGCTTCCCCTTAGATGTGCTATTTCTATGCACATAATTTAATCGGAAAGCTTCTGTTAACCTTTTCCTGAAGGATTATCTCCTGCTCCCCAGTGGCTTTTAAAAATGCTGATGTTTTGAATCATCGTTTTGAGAATCATCTCCTAGCCAAACAGTAGGGAGAACCTTTGACTTAAATAACAATAATTAAACCTTTAACCGGTTCAGAGGATGACATTCTCTAATGTTTAACATCGCCCTGCCCTTTAGAAAAAGAAACTCGAGAAACCCTTTTGCATGCTGAAGTTCAAATGGCATGCTAGTTTGGGTGCATGGCACATGTGCTTACCGAAAAGCATCTACGTGTTCAGTTCATTCCCGTGGCTGCTCGTGTGCTTTTGAGCAAGACCTCACGTGGTAGCTGCAGGACAATGTTGGTAGAGGCACGGGAATCTGGATGATTGTTAGTTGTGCTTGCATTTTTATGAATATACTTATGTGGATTGCAGGGCAGCAGATGCTTATGGTGAACGTCCGATTCCGGTTTGGTGGCTCGTTTCTCTTCTGCGGTACTGGCACAGCGAGGTTGCTCTTAGCTGGTCACAGACCCTGTGAACTGGTTGCAAGGTCTGAGCTGTTTGTCCTGAATGAGGGTCATGTTTTTATCCCTTGTGTTGTATGTTTGTTCCTCAGTTCACTCGGGTACAGTGGCCTTTTGGCATGTTGTTAAGCTTTACATTAGTCTTGGGAGCTTGACTTCGTGTGTGCACGAAGCCTTGTTAACAGGGAAAACACCTGCACTTGTAGCGCGGTTCAAAATTTTCTGTGTTCATTAACATGTGTGATATAGTGACAGAAAATAAGCTGCTAGTCCAGCAGGTCTGGTTACTTACGGATTTTTGTCTGCCTCCTTAAGAGGCCTAAGCAGAAAAGCCTCTTGCGAAAGATTTGAGCAAGTTTTTTCGTATTTTGTTGAATTCTGACTTGTGGACCACTCAAAAGGTGCAACTTACACCACGGTCACCTCTGCAGCCTTTCATTTGCTCTGCCTACAGCAGAGGTGGCTGGGCTTGCCCGGCCACGGCCGCCAGACTCAACTGTGGGCTGGGAAATTTTGGGTGGGTGTCCCCATCACCTTCTGCAAGAAGTTAAAATGCAGTGTAAGGGCTAGAGGAAAACACAAGTGCAAGGGAACGCCAGCAATATATAGGGTGGCAGACCCATTACGTAGGGATGGAGAGTGACGGCACTAAGCACGTTGGTAAGGAGTACTGCATTTGGCAAGCCTTGTCTGCTCAGTTAAAAATGAGGAGAAAAAATAATAATACAGGTAGTCACAGAAAGGCCACCATGTTTCGGTGTCGATCATTGCCCTGCTTATGCACGAGCTGTTGCTTCTGCTTGCTTATAGGTGAAAATTGTGCATGGGCACAAGCCATTTTTAGAGCCGATGGTGGTGTCAGACTGCTCGTCATGAGAGCTTAAATGGCTGCAGCTCTGTCCTCTGGTTTTGCAGCCTTTAGCAGGTTCCCGAGTAATTCTGAAACATCCGGAGGTCTTTGAGGCCATACTCAGTCCTCCACTTTTCCTTGACAGGTTCCTGAAACCTCTGACTTCCCTACCCTTTCTTCTGCCCTTTCAAAACCATCATCATCTGCCTTTGAAGCAAGCAAAAGCAGGCCGTGAGTCTGGCCATGCCTTGCAGAACAAAAATAACATCCTTTGGTACTTCTTTGTATTGATTTCTTGTTCTATCACCACTGCTAAGTGGTTGCATTAAGGTACAGGAAGGGACGGCTAATGTTGTTTTCAAAGGTTTTTCTCTCATTTTTTGAAGTCGTCTACTTAATTGCCTCGTTCCTTCTAAATTCAGTACAGAGCTGATTTAGATAAGGTATTCAAAGCTAAACTCTAGTCGAGGAATTGCAGAGCCATCATGAATTTCCAGTTATGCAGACTGAATACTTCTTGGTTTCACGAAACACGTCAGGCTCAAATGATGCACCAACGCGGGTATCGGTTGCATATAGCACAGTTCAGTTTTCTAAGCATTTATGCGGATTGACTTTGTGCCTTAAAATACACATTTAAGAACCTGTTAAAATACAGATTTGAGTCCTGAAGGACACACTTGGTGAGAACACGGGGATGCTGCCAGGTTTTAACCACTGTTTATAGTGTATGAAGAATGATCGTCTTGGAGTGAGTGCTTTACATCCTTTAGTGCTGTGTTGCATCCGAAGGAGAGATGTATGGCCTTGGGAGGAGGTGACTGTCTTTGAACCTACAGTGACAGGGACTGTAAGTGGATTGCCAATTGCACATGTGAAGGAGCTTAGCAATGAAGTTAAAGGGGTTTCCACCCCTCTCCCCCCTTAGTTTTTCCTTGCTGCTCCTTTTCTCGCTTTGATATTTCTCTCTGCATCTGTTTTTCAGGCTTATTCACCCCATGCACCAGTACAGGTTAGGGGCTGACCTGCTGGAAAGCAGCTCTGTGGAAAGGGACCTAGGAGTCCTGGTGGACAACAGGATGACCATGAGCCAGCAATGTGCCCTTGTGACCAAGAAGGCCAATGGCATCCTGGGGTGCATCAAGAGGTGTGCGGCAAGGAGGTCATGGGAGGTTATCCTCCCCCTCTACTCTGCGCTGGTGAGGCCGCACCTGGAGTACTGTGTCCAGTTCTGGGCTCCCTGGTTCAAGAAGGACAGGGAACTGCTGGAGAGGGTACAGCAGAGGGCTCCAAAGATGATTAGGGGACTGGAACATCTTTCTTATGAGGAAAGGCTGAAGGACTTGGGTCTTTTTAGCCTGGAAAAGAGAACGCTGAGAGGGGATCTCACCAATGCTTACAAATACTTAAAGGGAGGGTGCCGGGAGGATGGGACCAGTCTTTTTGCAGTGGTGCCCAGTGCTAGGACAAGAGGTAACAGGCACAAACTTGACCGTAGGCAGTTCCATCTAAACATGAGGAGGAACTTCTTTCCTTTGAGGGTGGCAGAGCACTGGAACAGGCTGCACAGAGAGGTGGTGGAGCCTCTGACTCTGGAGACATTCCAAACCTGCCTGGACGCCATCCTGTGCAACCTGCTCTAGGTGTCCCTGCTCTGGCAGGGGGGCTGGACTAGATGATCTCCAGAGGTCCCTTCCAACCCCTGTGATTCTGTGATCTTTCACTCACTCCTGGCAAAATATGAGCGCTCGTAAAATATACTGTAAATTAGGTTATCACTTTGCTGCAAGCCACATAGTAAAGGAGAAAGTGTTCTCCATATGTAAATCACTTTCTAATTATCTGTCAATGTGGGTTTTTTTATGTAATGAATTTGATTATAAGCTTTGAGCATCAAGTAAAAAACGTTTGGTATTATCAGGAAATCAAATTTGCCATTGAAATTTAGTCTTAGGCTACTTCACTCAAGGTGTGTCTCAAATCACCCAGGAAGGTTGTTGATTATCGTTTCTTGTAGTATAACATGCTTTAAAGCTGAGAATTAAAGGGGATAGTTCCCTTCTGTCTTCAAGGTCCTCAGCTGCAGGCTGACCACTGTGTAGTGAGAGAGGTTTTGGTCATATTCACCATCTGTTTAGTGTTTTATTTCAGTCTTTTCCTGTGTATTTCTTTTCAATAGCTCTGTTTCTATTGGAATACTATTGTTGTGTTTAGATTTAATAAAACATTCAAGTTGCCTTTTTTTGGAAGAAATCTGTCATTGGTCTCCACCTGTTTGGTCTCTCGATGCTTAACGTTCTCCCCATTCCCCTTGAGTCCTGCCCTCTCACATCTGACCTGCCTTGAGACCATCCTTAGTCCTGCAGTTTTCAAGACAGAAACATAGCAAGGCATCTCAAAATCTGTCTCCTTTGTATTCTGAACGTTTTGGGGGGGGTGGGGGGGGTGTTGTTTGCTTTTTACAGTGCAATAATCTGTCAGTTCATGCTGTTAGGATTATATTTAAGCATATATTTGTTAGCCCTGCATGACATTAACATTTCTTGTATGACCTTTTGTTTCACGTTTTCATTTTTCTGCAATTCTTGCACTCAGGAGAACCATTCCTATATGTAAAATGACGTGTGCGATGCCTTTTATTTTGGCCTTCTCTTAAGAACGTTTTAGAATTCTGCTTTAAAAATTCTGCATCTTTCTTTTTGCCTGTTTTATTTACCTTTCTTTTTGCTACGGTCTTGGTTTCTTGTCGGATGCAACGCGATGGCTTTGCTCAGCTTCAGTCAGGTTAGACCTCTTGGTCATCCCCAGGTGCCTGCCTCGTGCTGGTGCTTCTCCTGCAGTAAATCTGGTGGTGGGATGGACCTGGCTGAAAGCTGATCTTCTTGCTTGTTGCTTTTTTGGGGCTACCTCAATTTCCCCCTGCTTTCCAGGCAGGACAAAGAGTAGGGGAGGAATGAAAGCACCCCTTGCAGCAGCATCGAAAGCTGTTCTTGGTTGCTCCTGGTCACCCCACACATCCTGGGTATGGTTTTATAGCTGTGGACCTGGCTGGATGAAGAAGCTGGAGCGAGGGTAAGGCAACGTGGTGGCTGTCAGCCTGAGGATTACTGGTGGGCACGAACCGGTGCCATAACAGGCGTGAGCAGGAAAAATGCCTGTGTGGAGGGAGCTTCTCATCTTTAGGAATGAGTAAGTTGCTGAAGGTGTTGTTCGAGAGAGACTTTGCGCAAGTGGAGAAGCAGAGGTGGCATTTCTGCTATCCCCTTCTCCAGGGGACCGCCAACCGGCGGAGGACAGGATAACTGCGGGGGGGAGGACACTTCTCGCCTGCTGCTTGTGCAGATATTGGTTTGTCCCTGTATCTGAAACAGATATATTATACCTAATTACAGTACTGACCCTGCCTTTGCTCCGATGCTTTTGAAAGTATGAAGCAAATGTAGCAGTAAAACCTTCTGCACCTCGGCACTAAAGCTGAGGGTTCAGTCTAGCTAGGTTCTTTGCTGAAACAGGTTTTAAAGGCGGTGGGGTTTCCACGGCATCAGGAATTTGTTGCCTCTTATTAAAAGAAAAGAGTGGACTTACTTTGCTGGAATTCCCTACCCGACTTCTGCAGGTGCCTGAATTTTTTTATATTATGAGCTTGTAGAAAACAGCTTGGCAGTTGCCAGATGTGTAGACAGCATGGGTTTTTTTCCTCCAGTAGTCTATTTAAAGTTCATAGAAAGAGTCAGTGATTAGATCACACCAAGCTTTACCACTACGGTATTTCCTTTTAATTTGTTGGTTGATCTTTCTCCCCTTAAAACAAAGAATAAAATACAAGAAACTGCAGCACTTGCATCCTGGAGCAGGGTCTTCTGATGAAGTAATATTTAGGAAAGTACTGCCAACGTCAGGCCAAGGAAATGTACAGGTAGAAATGCTTTCTTTTCTAACTACTCCAGGAGTCAGTCATCTTTTTCAGTGGCCCTTGTTCCACTGATGATTTGGTACCCTGTAACTTGCTGATTGTTGGCAGCAGTTGATTTGGCACAGGTCTGGTGCAAGGACGTTCAGCTCCTCGGGACCCACCAGACTTTCAGCTCTGAGCTTCTGTAACAGAAACGCCATCAGCTGGCTGTGTGGTTTTGGCAATGCTTCGTTTACAGATGTGCTAAGTGCCTTTGTTGTACAAGAGGGGAAAGGGAGGGGAATGATCTGACCGATGTATCTGTAAAAAGTCTCTTGTCTCATTGTCTTCTGCCCCTTTACGAGGACGTGTAGTCTTCACTCTCACTACTGCTTGTCAGTCGCAGGCAGGAAGAAAACAAGGTCAAAATCTTGCCTTACATAGTGTTAACTCCTTTGTCCTTTGGAAGGGAGATTAGACCTTCAAAGGCAGTTGGTTTTCTGAATGATGAGCCTATTATTTTTGTACTGTTTGGAAGGCGGGGGGTTTAATGGAGCGCCTAGTGGCAGGGTTTTGTCCTAAGCAGCACGATACCATGGCATAACAGTTGTACCTGGAGTCATTTCTTTTCTTCCTTTCTCTTAATTCTCAGAATGGTGGGAAAAGGAACATTTTTGGTATGTTCTTCTATTTAAAGCTAGCCGTCATTGGTAGTTGCCTGATTTTTTTTTTGTGGTGGTGTTTTTTTTTTTGTTAGTACTGTTCACTCCGTATGGTCGTACTGTCTGGCATGATGTTTAGCATTTTAAAATGAAGGCACCAAGTATTGGTGCAGCTGCAGCCGTACAGGATGAACTCATGTCTCATGGGGGTACAGCAGGAAAATAGAAAAGTTTTAAGATTGACTTTTCGTAGCATGGGTGGCCGTATGAAGAAACAGCAGCAAGGCAAGCTATGGTGTGCATTTACAGTGTCAGTATGCATCTTTTCTTCATCTAGGTAAAAGTGTAGAAATTCACTTCACTTTTATTGAGGAATGTAACTAATTCAGTGTATTAAATGTAGTTTTTCTGCGTCAGGGCCCACCAGGGAATTTAACTTCTCCCATAGCACTCCAGGTAGCACCCTGTGCTCACTGGAAATAAAGGTAACCACACAAAAAAATATGTAACATACTGTAACTTGCCTAAGCATAACATGTTTATGTGCTTTTTCAGTGTGATCTGGTTTCCCAAAGACAAGTGGTCCTCCAAAAAGGATCGTTTCCCCATCTGAACACAGGGGTTGTAGCCACACTTCTTAGCAGGGCTTCTCACTCCAGGTTTTGCGTGCGCTGTTATCCCTGTACTAGCCAGTGTTGCACCATGTAGTGTTACCTTTGTGACCGTCACCCTCAGCTTTCATAGTCTTTCTCCAATTTCTCAGCTTTCTATTGGATTGCTGTATCTAGTCGGCAGGTGAACCTCAGATAACCTTTTTATAGCTAAACCTTGTTTACTGGATAACTGCACACAGCTTTGTATGGTGTTTCACATGTGCAGGAGAATTGCAGGTGCAAGCTTTCATATGTCAAGCTAATAAATGCGAAGAACATAACCAAGAATTACACGCCTGTCCTATACTTTCACTTTTATTCTTGAGGTGTGCCCTGGGTTCAGACATCGGCGCAGCAGCGTTTTGGCAGGGGGAAGGGGCCGGCTGCTGTCAGACGCTCACTCGGTGCTCGGACTTGGTGCCGCTGCTGTGGGGTGTTGGAGGAAATGAGGGTTCATGTGGGAGGGCGGCCCCACTTGTAACTTCCCCACACACACACTTCTTGCTTTTTGAATTTTAATATGCAATTAGGAGATGTAGGCATTTTTTTTTTAAAAAAAAAGGTAAGTTGAAGCTTACTGTCTTGAAGCTACACAGTACTCTTGAGCTCTGCTGCTAGTAGTAGTCATGCAAGACAGGTTTTCTCCGTCCTTTGGACATGTTGGCTGTTGTCTCATCAGCTCTGTTGCTAGAAAATGCAGCCTTTTGACAAAGAAGGCTCATTAAAATATGTTTTGGGGACCATACCTTTATTTTTCTCTCGTGGAAGTAAAAGTTGGTTTGACTGAAGTGCACGAACAGAGATTGGAGGAGTCCCTTTATTAAAGGGGAGGAGTTTTTCAGACCTTCTGGCAGGTGACACTTGAATAAGAGAAAGGAGACCCAAAATAAAAGCTGAATTCCTTATGGCCCTCTGGGCTTAGCTTTTGAGTCCTTCATCTTCTCAGCTCTCTCTCTTCAGCTTCCCAGGCTTCCTCTGACTAATTTGCCATTGTAAGCTACAGCTAGCAGCACCTTCCCAATTGCAGTACCAGCACAGCTTTTGAAAAAAGAGGGAGCTTCAGTTTAAAACAGTAGCTGTAATAAGCAGTCACATACTGCTTGGGCTTTGGAGCAAAGCTATGTAGCAAATGCTGTGCTTTGGCTTTCCTTCCAAAAAAGTCCGCTTGTAGCTCTTCTGCTATGTACATACTCTCCCTGTTTCCATCTAACCTAGTTTGCTACAGATCCTCTCTTCTGTTTCTTTCTCATTTGAAAAACAAAAAACCGAACAAAACAAACCAAAAAAACACAACAAAAAAACCCCAACCCTGCAGTTCTTTAAGCCCCAGCCGGGAGCTGTCTGTGCAGTGTCCTTGCACGTTTCATAGTTGCGTGCTGTTACAAACACAGCAGTTGAATAAACCTGCATGCTTTGCCTTTTCTTCCTTCCCGTTTTATTTCTGTAAATACTTTTGCAATCTGCACTGTATTACTGTAGCAGACCATGCTGTAAGCTGGCAGGGGTGGGGAGGTTTCCAGTATCACAGTGCTGGGACACAGGCACAGAGGTTGGGCACAGGGTACCCCATCCAACGTTTTATTCCAGGAAAACGCATGCTGTTGCAAAAAAGCATTTTACTGCAGCGCTGAGGGATGCCAAATCTGCTGCTGCTAAGGGGGCCTTTGCAGCACGAGAGATCCTTATTTGTAGCTGGATGCATCCTTCTGGGATGGAGAGGAGGTGGTCTACCATTTTCTTCCGATTCTTAGTACTTCCATGGGTGCATTTGTGTGATTGCTTCCAACTTGCTCTTCTTGCTTGGCCATCACTCTGGGTGTTTTCCCTCTCGCTGAAGTTATCCCGCGGCGCAGCAAGAGCTGTTGACTGCGAGGGGATGAAACGCATGCGAATGTCCTAATCCTAGGATGCTCAGATCCTAATGTGACCTAGTTTAGATCTGCTGAAAATGTGAATAAAACTGCAGGGACCTATGATTTCTCTTAACTCACCTATCTGAAGATGATTAGATTCTCTTTTAATGAGGTGTTGGGTGCTGAGCACAGTTATTCCATTTTGCAGCATCCTTTCTTGTATTTGTTCTGTAAAATACTTTAATTACCACAATTGTGTTTATGTATGAAAGTAATCATTACTGAAGGATTTGAGGGGGTAGAATGATGGGAAAAGTAATGGTATGAAATCATCCCCCTAGTTAAATGGCCAAAGTCCTCCCTAACCCCCTGCATTTTCAAATGTTTTGAAATACCATTGAGGTTAAACTGTTTGAGACTAGCTTCTCTCCTTTGTCCTGCGTTTTTTACTCTTCCCTGAGTTTTATACAAACCATTTATTTCTAGACTTCCTGACACAGGTGCTGCCGGTGAGCGTGAAAGCTCAGCCCTGTGGGTCCCGAGGAGTCAGCAGCAGGCTGGAGGATCTGCCGCTGATGCAACGTGGGCCAAAAATCTGCATTGCTTTGCAGCAGATAGAGTTGCAAAATAAAGTTTAAAAATAGTTTCTTGCATTTTAGCAAAACTGAAGTGCAGAATCCACAGCACTCATCCTTCACCTGGTTTCCCATAAAATAAATGGACTTGCACTTTCAGATCACTATGGACTATAATTTATTCTAACCTCCTTTTTATTGCTACCGTTAAGCATGCTTGGGACCTAAGACGCTATTCAAAAAAGGCAAAAAAAGGGAATCTGGGGTTGGCGGCAAGCTGAAAGGCAAAGGGAATACATGCAAGGGGCAGTTAGGGCTTTGGGAATAGAAAGGAGAAATGGGGCAGCTTTGGAAAACGGACAGAAAATGGTTGACAGCTTTGATTATCAGTGCTCTCTTCCAGTTCTCAAGTAGCTGAGCATTTTCAGTTCCAGTACATTTACAAAAGCAAACAGCGGCATGATCGTTGTGTTTTTGGAGGAGGGATAGTTTGTACTTTTGGAGGAGGGAAAAGAGGAGTCACCTTTGCAGCGGCAGGGACTGGGAAACATCACTTTAACGAGAAAACACAATTCAAAATTTCCAAAATCGAGTGCCTAAAATTAGGCTTTGAAGTCCTAATTTAAGAACGGAGAAAGTGGCTGTTTTCCAAGAAGGCTGAGCAGCCAGGCCTGACGGCGCATTGCTCTCAGAAGCCAGCATGATTATTTAGATGCCTATTTTGGGGATTTTTTTGGAACTCAAGTTCAGGGACTTAAATGTGAAAACTGGGATCTGTTGTTTCAGGGAGTTCTCAAGCAGCAGGGTGCAAACTGGAGGGTCCTGCTGAAAGGGAGCAGGCTCCCAATGCTTTGAGCTTTCAGCCCAAAATGTTCTGTTGCTGCTGTTTGGTTTGCTTAAAAAGGGTGGCATGGGACAGGGGGCAAATCTTTATATTTTCGTGCCTTATCTTTGCACCTGGAAACTGAAGTTACTCAAAGGAGAAACTCGACAAACAACATTAAAATCAGTGACACAGACAGTGAGATTGAGTGCACCCTCAGCAAGTTTGAAGATGACACCAAGCTGAGTGGTGCAGTTGACACTCCTGAGGGAAGGGATGCCATCCAGAGGGACCTGGACAGGCTCGAGAAGTGGGCCTGTGTGAACCTCATGAAGTTCAACAAGGCCAAGTGCAGGGTCCTGCACCTGGGTCAGGGCAACTACTGGTATCCATACAGGCTGGAGGGTGAAGGGATTGAGAGCAGTCCTGCCGAGAAGGGCTTGGGGGTACTGGTAGATGAAAGGCTGAATGTGAGCCAACAATGTGCACTTGCAGCTCAGAAAGACGACCATATCCTGGGCTGCATCAAAAGGAGCGTGGCCACCAGGTCGAGGGAGGTGATTCTCCCCCTCTACTCTGCTCTGGTGAGACCCCACCTGGAGTACCGTCTCCAGCTCTGGGGTCCCTAGCACAGGAAAGACATGGACCTGTTGGAGCAGGTCCAGAGGAGGGCCACAAAAATGATCGGAAGGCTGGAGCACCTCTGCTATGAGGAGAGACTGAGAGAGTTGGGGTTGTTCAGCCTGAAGGCTCTGGGGAGACCTTATAGCAGCCTTCCAGTACTTAAAGGGGGCCTACAGGAAAGATGGGGATAAACCTTTTAGCAGGGCCTGTTGCAATAGGACAAGGGGTAATGGCTTCAAACTAAAAGAGGGAAGATTTAGACTAGATATAAGGAAGTAATGTTCTACAATGAGGGTGATGAAACACTGGCACAGGTTGCCCAGAGAGGTGGTAGATGCCCCATCCGTGGAAACATTCCGTGTCAGGTTGTATGGGGCTCTGAGCAACCTGATCTAGTTGAAGATGTCCCTGCTCATTGCAGAGGGTTGGACTAGATGACCTTTAAAGGTCTCTTCCAACCCAAACCATTCTATGATTCTACGAATAGTGTGCCTTGCTGTGGGATATCTTCTAGGTAAAGGGGCGTTGCTAGTGATACGCTCATGTACACGGTCAGCTGCAGAATTTGCTTACTTTCAGTACTAGGAAACATGCCGATTACAGTGTTTCAAATGGCCACTGGTTTAATTTTTCTGGGAGTCGATGTTCCTCTGAATTGGGAAACTATTCTAATTAAAAAAGAACCCTTGTAGTTGCTGCCGTTGAAGCAGTGTTTAATGTTGTGTGGCTGTTGGCAGGAGACTTGATGCATTTTCACATGACCCCCTCTGGAACAAAAGCAGATTGTTTCCCTCTGTTTTTCTGCTACACAAATGAGTTCCTTTTGAAACAATTTCTTTTTCTGCAGATTCTGGAAATCGACACCAGGAGTAGTTCTTCCTTTGCTGTGCCTTTTACAATCTGCTGTCTGATAATGCTGGCACAAAAGGCTGCTCTGGGGTAGCAGCCCCAAAAAGCTGAGACCTCTGCAGAAAGCCCCCTCCTCTTGGGGAATGAGGTTTTCTTCCAATTTTATGGAAGGGTTGAACATGGAGTTTCATTTCTTGCTGTCTTCGCTGTAGCTAGACAGAGTTTGTTTCTACTCTCATAGTTGTATCATTGACATATCTGCATTTTCATTGTCCAGCAAATTAAAGTATATAGCAAGTCAGTTCTGAATAGAGCTTTTTTGTGGATTTTTTTTGTTTAACGAACCTTTGTTTTTGAAACAAACTCTCCCATCTGAAGTCTTCCTCTGCAAAAAGGCGAGCTGAAGTCAGGCGCAGATGCTGGGTTATTGGATGATGCAGTGCTGCGTAACTAAATCAATTGGTGCAGGATCAAAGGAGCAACAGACAAATTGAGTAAGTGGGGATTTCAAGCAACGTAATGAATTATCCACTGGGGAGTGCTTTTCCTGGCGATATTTAATAGCTGACAGATTTAATAAAAAAAAAAAGGGGGGGGCGGGGGGGAAGAATAGCTTGCTCTGGATAACTTTATTTCTTTTCCTTGGAAAGTATATACTCTTTTCTCACAGTCATCTTGATGTTCATGCTTCTGGTAGCACAGCGTAGGCTTCTCAGTTAAATTTCCTTATTCCTAGGACACCAGTGTGCCAGTGCTGTGGGCGTTCACACAAGCTCTCACAGTTCATGTGTCATAGCTGGTGGGGTGACGTAATCCCAAAAATGCACCTTCTTGTGAAGTGTGTACTTCTTTGGGCTGGGCTTCTTCAGTCGGAAAATAAAACTGGTATGAATCAGGACTGCAAAAGACTTTTAACACTCCTGGTTATTTTAATCAAGCTTTCTTGTTTGTGCCTGGGGACCAGATTCCAGGGAAGTTTCCGTGCCTTTGTGTAGTCCAAAGCAGTACAAAGACTTGATGCACAGGGAGGGGAAAGTCCTCTTCTGCCCATGTCCCCAAGAGCCCGGTGGGAAATGATGGGTTGGGGGTGCAGCCAGAAATCCTCAAGGAGTGTGTCAGCCTCCGGCCTGGAGGCCTGCAATGTCAGGGATGTGGACTTCTATAGAAGCTCTCACAATGGAAATGCATGTATCCAAGCCCGTTGTATTTTCTTGGTCCCATGGGAAGTGGAAGTCCCTGCAGGGGCCAGGCAGCTCCCTGTCCCACTTTGGAGAGGGCGTCATTTGCATCCTGCTTGGCTTTTCTTGATGGACTCAAAAGAAATGGAGGTGTCAGTCCCAGCTGACTAAAACCAGAGGTCCCACTATTCATTTTACTCACGTAAATCAGAAATCCCCTGGAGGCAGGGTTTTCATAGGTGGAAGAGAGATGTTTCTTTAGCTAGATCTTCAAAAAATAGAGGTGAACTTTTTTGTTGTTAGCAACTATGTGTAAACTCATGTAATTATTTCGTTTTGTGGTGCGGGTATGTTGACAGCTTATGTGTTACTTACATTATTTCCCCATAACTAAAAATTGTTGTTAATACTAATAATTCGGGGGGGACAGGGGACGGGACACCACCAAGAAGTGAAAACTATCCTATTAAAAACGGATAAAATTATTTTAGTGAAAGTTCAGTACGGTTCTGGATAGAAAAGAGGAAATTGGAAAGGGATTTTTTTGTTTGTTTTGGTTGGTTTTTTCCTTAATCAAGAAGAAGATGACTTCCTCTTCTCTTGAGAACAGTTTGGTGTACAATTGTCCTTGCTCATGGAAAATGTTACTACTTCTTTCCCACTTTAACCTTAGGGAAGTACAGCAACTTACGTATCGCAGTGTATGTATCAGGTGCTACCAATAAATACTGGCCATGCGCAGAGCTGACAGATGACATTTGAATCACTCTACTGTATGGATGTTGGATGAGTTTTATCTGGCAATGTCTTAAGAGTAAGCAGTTTCTGGAGCTGCAGATGCTCATGCCACGAACTGCAATGTTTTCTCCCTTGCGTCTGCAGCCCCCTCTGTCATTCAGTGGCTGTTGATCTCTTGGTTTTATGGGCTTTTAATCAGAGCTGTAATCAGTCACCTTATCTGCAAAAGTGATAGCAGAGCCAGTTTTCACTTTTTATCCTCCCCTCCTCCTTCCCAGCTAGCATTGCCAGCTATTTGTTAGAAGAGCTTCATAGTATTTATTTGAGTATTGCAATGTTGCTGGCTTTCTCAAGGTCCGATCTTCCTCCTCCTCCTCCTCCTCTTCCTTGCAGAGGGATCTTGCAAGATGTCGTCCTCTATTTGCACTTACAAAATGCAGAATTAGAAGAACTTCAGGTTAATCTGAACTCATTATTTTAAACTTCAGTATATCTAGATCCACGATTAAATACTTCAGTGGGAAATACTGCTCTTACACCAGTGGCTCTCTGAGACTAGAATGAGCTTTATGTACATTATATATGCTGGTCATGTCCCGTATGTATGCTGCAATTTTTGCATATTAGTATTTTCTTTGTTACCTCTAACAGATAGTATTCAGATTATTAAACTATTTTTGTGAGCTGAAGAACTAACTTTCTCCTCTTCTTTCCATTTCAGTAGGTTGTAGAATGGAACTTCTGGATAAAACAATCAATAGCTACCTTGATGTTTGGCTTGGACCCAGAGGTAAGATTTGTCAAAAATTAAATACATAAATAAAACTGATATTAAAGTACAGATACTAGAGCATAAGAAAGAACTTCCCTCTAACATCCTGACATTGACAGGTGACTACTTGCTTTAGTACCTGCAAAGCATCAAAATGTATGATTCTGTAATAAATAAAAAAGTTTATTCAATGCTTCTGATCTTTTGACCTGAAGAGCTGCTAATTTTTCAGCTCTGACAATCATAGGTGCTGTTCTTACCATCAGTTAAGCTCATCTTGTTAGTCTTAGTGAAGTCTCACTCAGATCTTTGCTGCCTTTTTTTTTTTAAGAATTTAATAATAGCCTTTATTAAAAAAATCTTTTTAAAATTTGCATTTTATGAAATAAAAAATACTCTTGCCCTCATAACTAAAGCTGCTAAGCAATTTTTCACTGAAAAAATCTGTAGATTCCAGAAAACATAGATTCTTTGAAACCATTCTTTTTAAAGAAACAATGGTTTTGGTAGTTTTTTCACTGGGAAAAAGTCTACAGGTGGAGAACAGCAATCCTGGTCAGTGTGAGGAAGGGAGAGACAGGGAGACTGGGACAGGTGATGGCCTCATGGTGAGGGCTTCCAGCTGGGGTGGGGATGGCCCTGTTCCGCTTGGTCCTGACCAGGGGGGATTAAATGTCAGCGTCCCGTAGGGAGTGTGCATAGCAATGCTGCTCAGTGGCATGTGCTTTCTCTCTCTGATTGGTTTGGTAGCCTCTTTTCTACCTCTTTTTTTTTGTCCCAGTGAAACTCCAGTGGTGGTGCCGCTTCCTCGCAGGACAAAGTCCACAGGAGGTGGAACAAGCCGCTGATCCTTCAAAGTGTGTTTTCCGTTTGCTTTTAGTAGCTCGGTGCCCTTGTTGCCCACCTCTTTATGCTAAGCCCATTTAAATTAGCCTGGACGTTCTGCTATAACATATTGCATGTGCTGGCATATGGTCTATATTTGCTGTGTCTCAAAAATAATGAACGGTAAAGGTGGCAAATCCAAGCAATCCCTCGACTTTGTTAACTACTTCCCAACCTACATTTTAAGGCCTCATTTCTTACATTCAGGGTCCACGTATGACTCCCTTAAAATTAATTCGGGCCTTTGAATGCTAGCAAGACTTGCATTGTTCATTTATAGTCTGGTAAACTTAGTTTCAATCCTTTAGGCTGACCTTAGTGAGAGCAGTGAAGTACCATCCTGTTGCTGGCTATGGACAACCCAGTTGTGGTTCAGAAGGGTCATGCACTTGTCTCAAGTGTTCCCCTGAAACCCTCTCATTCGGGGTGGTTTATGTGTTTTTCGACGTGTTGCCAACCGGACTGGTTAGTCAGACCAGACTGACTGCTCTGTGTCTCATTGCCCATACAAGGACTCCGAAATTTAATCCCGTTGAGTAGCACCTGTGTAAGTCTAATAGGGTTTGTATTGATTAGAAAATAGTTTCAGTGTCATCCACCAATAAGCACAAAGGTATCTGCTTCACTCCAAGCTTTGCTGGCTGTGAGGAACTAAGGTGTGTACTGTCGGGAAAGGTTGGTTTGAGAGAATAAGGGGGAAAGGGTTGTTGAAGCTTTTCTTTATAATTTAAGCTCATCTGTGGTGTTCAAGACAGATGATGATTCTGAATGGTAATGAGTATTTAAAAATAATAGCGGTAATGATTTAAGAATATTTTTGCCTTAGGAAGAGAATTATTTCTGCTTTCTTTAACATAACTAAACATAACTAAAATCTTGTTGTTTGCGAAGGCTGTTTGTAATTAGCAGTATGGCCCTTAATAAAAGGGCTTGCTGCTCTTCCTTCGTCTTTCTCTGGTATTCCAGTGCTAGTAGCATTTTGGGTACAGCTTTTTCTGGATGCACTGAACTCTTCCCCTTACAGAATCTAAGTGTTTATATGTTTCTGTTTGTTTGTTTGTTTCAGACCCCAGAGTAAAAGGATGGCTTCTTCTGGAGAACTACACACCTACCTTTATCTTCTCAGTCTTGTACTTACTAATCGTATGGCTAGGACCAAAGTACATGCGGAATAAGCAACCGTTCTCATGCAGGGGCATTCTAGTGGTCTACAACCTTGGACTTACACTGCTATCTCTGTATATGTTTTATGAGGTAGGAGAAGAGGGGTTGGGTCAGGGTTATTTTGGAGTATCTGTTTTAATTATATTGGCTTACGTTGAAAACGGTCTCTGAGGAGAGTCCTCCCAGACCTGGGGAAACAAATGCAGCAATGTTGCAACCGTTCTTCAATGTCACTTCTCGAGGGAGAAAACCGTAGTTGTAATGTTACCTCTAAGGATGCAGCAAAACAAACCTTGCCTTAAACGTCTGTGCTGGCCTTGGTTAGCAATGTTTCAAATGCGCTTCTCTCGCCCAGCGCAAGGCAAGGCCTGATCTTTCAGCACGAACCCGGCTACTCCCTCAGTAACTCCTTGCCTAGAAGTCACGCTCGACATGATTGTGCTGGTGGATTGTACAAAGTACTTTGTCGCAAAACTACGGCTTGATTTGGAGTGCAAGATGTGGGGTTTTTTAAATGTGTTTAATCATGCACACACTCTTCAGATCTGTTTCTGTAAGCCTGCAGTAGCTTCCCTCCTGTCCTCTTAGTTTTGCTGAAACAATTGCATCAACACTGTTGTGATTCATCTGCTTCTTGGAAGTTAAGATCTGAACATACAAATATATTTAAAACTGAATTGGACTTTCTGTGGACTCATTTTCTTTCCTAACAAAATAAAGATTTAGGCAGTATGAAGTTTTCCACTTCCCAGAGAGCACTTTAGCTGCTTTTACTCAGAATTCTATGTTTTTTATTAAAGTGAAAATGAAGGACTATGGAAGTGCAAATAAGAGTGTGGTCAGAAAATGATTGAGTATGTGGCTTCAATGTACGCAATACTCTGGCTTGCTTTTAACCAAAAGCGTTTCTCCTTTCTGTAAGGAAAGATTTTACTTTCAATGTGCAATTACAAGCTAGAGCTAAAACTACTAATCTCCTTTTTTTTTTTTCTCCTTTTTTCCTTTTTTTTTTTTTTTGGCAATTGCTTAGAAGTATATGCAAGCTGTAATTCTCCTTTAAGTTTGTAGTCAATTCTATAGTGTTCTACAAGGTGAGTGTTTAGATAGGAAGTGATTTAAATTTAAAGTTATTTCTCTTGTGTAGTGCATTGTCTAGTCAAAAATTACTGAGTTGGTTTATTAAGAACTTCAATACCTAATTCTTCAGGGGAAGCAGTTTTGGATTCAGTACATACTTGGAACAACTTGTATTCTTGATGTGCTTACATTTCTAAGCTCCCTGTCAGGACATTATAATCCAGAAAAATTTGTGTGTTGATCTGTTTAATTTGTCTGAAAATAGCGTTGTTGTGGATTTCACATACAACGTCTGCATTATTTTGTGCAGATATTATAATTATGTAATAATCTATTGTTTTAACCTCCAGTTATGTTATTGAGGGTTTACAAGTGCAGACTTTTCTTCAGTTGTACTAAGTGTGGATAAAACTCTCAGGACAGCCAATCTTTTTTCCTTGAATACTTGGAATAATACTCATAGTTTCCAAATGAAAATTACTGGAACATTCTGCCATGTTACAAAACCTGCTGATAAATTTAAACAATAGAAAAGATCTGAACTGTTGGTCTTATAAATGCCTTTTCCTGCTAACAATGAACTGATTACCAAGAAAGGACCGTTTATTGTATATCGAAGCAGTCCTCATACTTGTAACCAGCTGAGTAACTTCCATGTTGTGAAGGAATGAGACAACTAAAATACAGTGAATATTAAGGCTCCTCCTTCCTATATAATGAAGCACTTTACATCAAAGTGAATGTTACTGGTAATGTTGCATTATCTATATGGAAGTATTCGTTGGTATTGTTGTAAATATACCTTCTCTTTATAAATACGGAATACATGAAGCTTCAGTGTTGTGAAGGCTATTAAACTCATGATAGTTGCCACGAAATGGGTTTGACAGCGCTTACAAGCTAGACGTGAGGGCAAGCGATGTTCTGCAACAAGGAACTGATCCCATAAAAACGCTGCCAAGTAGCGAGCCGTGCTGACGTAGCACCGCACTGCTTGGTGTTTGCAGGGAGAGAGCCGAAGGGCCAGGGAATAGGGACAAATACCAGCTTCCTGCACCACCAGGTACCTCCTCCTCTAGCTGTAGTGCCTCCACAATTACCTGTGTCAGTGCAGAGCAGGCAATGCCCTCGCTTGGATCATGTCAGTCAGGGAAATTTGGCTTTGAAGGATTAACCGTATGTCAGTAGCACTTTATAGTACATGTACTCACTTTCAAGATAAAATGGTGAAGAGCAGCAATCAAAAAAGAGATGTAACTCCCTGTTCTCTTCCTTGTTGTCACTTTGAGTTTCAGCTGGATTAAACTTTTTTCAGTCCTAGTTTGAGGAAGGTCATAAAACATCACCACTTACAAGCCTGTTTAGTAGCCTGTCTAAAAATAAGCCGCTTTAATAGCTTGCGTACAATTCACCTGAAACCTTGCTTTGGAGTTTTTCCCGAGTAATAGCTGTGGTGATTCAGGTCATGATTCATAGCACTACAGCTCAGTTTAAATATTATATGACCAAAACAAGATGTTAAAGTGAGACATCCTCCCAGCTAGGATGAGAAGGATGACCTGCTTGGTTTTCTGACCTTAGCATCTGAATGTTTGTAAGCAATAACGTGGGGAAAAAATTTTTGTGTTGTAGGGTTTCTAGAACTCTAGCTATTGCATACTTGCAGCATTTGATCTACTGGTGTAATATAATATAACCTTATTTTAAAATCACTAGATATCTTATACCTCTTATTTGGAATTCCTAAGATAGTGGTTTCTGTGTGTGGTTGCTATAAATTATTTATTTAGGCATTTAATGACCGGGTTGGCTTCCGATACTAGCAGAACAGAGTAGTGGACTGTGCTTGTCCCAGACAATATAAAAGGCGAGGCAGACCTAGGGGACCAGGAGAGGTTTCTCCAGGCTGACCTGTCGCTCCCATACTTCAGAAAGAGGGGATGCTCATTAGGGGCAAACCATGTTTTATTCTGTATAAATCTATATATCTGGACTTTGAGGGGAAACAGCACTCCTGTCTTGGGCAGGGGCAGCAAGGGGTGGCCTCCTGCGTGGTGGAGAAGGTGCGTAGCGAGGCGGCTGGCAGAGGGGCTATAGGATAGGGGTTAATGGCCCGCTGGCTGGCATGGCTGTATCTGAAAGAGCCGCGGGAGCAGTTAGGGCAGCAGATGCAGCACTGCTTCCACCAGTGCCGCTGCTGGGCGCCGGGATCACGAGTCAAGTCGTCGTGCAACACTGAGTAGAGCCCGTGCCTCTCTACTCGGGTCTCGGCTGGGTAAGTTGGCAAAGTAGGGAGAGTGCCAGGCAGGCGGTTGTGCGGCATGCAGACCTGTTTTATTTCGGGGATGTCTGTTAGCAAAACTAGCCGAGTGATCTGGACTACCTGGACTTACATTCAAGAAAACTGATCAGTGAAGAAGGCTCACTTTCTTAAGTGATCTCTTTACTTTTTTCTTCATCTGAAAAATTCATTCCCTACCGAATCTGCCTGAGAAAAGTCTCAGATTTTCCTGATGAGGGAGGTGGTGCATATGCTGTAGGAAAAGCATCCTAAGAGCCGCAGCCTGTTTGAGGAAGGAGGGGACTCGGTGGAGAGGTGCCGTGGCACCTGCGTGGCAGGTGGCAGCTCGCTGCCAGGCTGCTCTTTCCTCTCCCTTTTCTTTCTCTTCAGGTCTCGAAGCCCTCATTGCTGTCCTGAGGTGACTGCGTTCATGTAAAGATAGAATTTCTTATCTCTGCAGGCATTAGCTGTCTTTGATCAGACCTGTGTACTTCTGCTTCTTTTCACTCTAATCTAGCTCTGTTTTGAAGCTTGTAAACCCATCACGCCTTGACAGCATGATGCAGCGCTGGGTCCCTTATCTGCCACTCTCCAGCGACTCTCAGACTTTGGTTTTATCATGAGAAAACAAAATCCGCCCTGGTAACCACTCTCCTACAGCCCAGTCAGACTGGTGTTAGTGTGCTGGCTTATTTTGGTAGCAGAGTTTATAAAAGAAGCATGTGCTACAGCATTTTAAAGAATTCGGCAGTGGAATTACAAAATGAAAGCAATGTAAAAAAAGAAAATTTCAATGCAAGGAAAGGAAGTTAAGAGTTGCTTGAGCACAAATGCAACTTTGAGCTGCAGGGCTTTCCCCGGAGCCGAAGGACTTGACATTGACTTTGAGTACAATTTTAATTGGCTGATGAAGGAGCTGTCTCTTTTTGTGTCATTTAAAAATCGCGTACTCTGGTGAAAATTATGATAGTCAGCCTTTCAGAGACAGGTTCATTTCTCGAGAGAAGATATGCCTGCGGTTGTGCATCAGCAATGCCATTAGCAAGCCTGGGCTCCTGCCAACCTGAAGATGAAGGACTTCCTAGGGGTGGCGGGCAGGCAAAGGTTGTCCCAAGCCTGGGATGGCTGAGGAGCCACCAGCCCATCACTGGGAGGATGAGGAGTGCCAGGCGAGTTGAGACCTGCTGTACAGTAGCTGT
>VYXH01009895.1:5330-86819 GCA_013397275.1 Burhinus bistriatus | reverse complement strand
GGGGGGGGGGCTAGAAACTCTGGCCGTCCTGGAAGCAGACCACAACAAGCACGAGCAATGACTTAAATGCAGTAGCTGGCAATTTGTAACACCTCCTTTTATGGGTTTCTAGGTGGCACATAAGCAGCTCCCTGCTGCTGTACGCCCAGCCTTGTGCATAACAGAGCCGCTTGGGAAACATTCGTGGTCAGGTCTCAGAGTGGCCCATTGGTTTTGTTTTCTGAAGCCAGCATGTGCTGAAAGTATTGTGGGTGCGAGAAATAGTGGTGTCAGGCAAAGGAGCAGCTGGCTAACTTGGGAAAATGATTATTTCTGTGTGTTGTATGTTGGAGCAAGCAAGGTTTGTGGGCAGCAGCAGCAGTTCATGGGCAGCAATAGCAGCTGTTCACCATTTAGTTCTTCCTGGAAAGGGAGGGATTAAATTATTTTTGTAACTATGCTAACTATTTATACGATAAAAGATGTTACCATTTCCTACAAATGTTGCTTTGCTTCTATCTTTTAAATCCCTGTGGCTGTGGGAGTATTACAGTTCCTAGCATATTATTATGTTCCCTTCTGGAAACAAGAGAGTACTTGGGGTTAGCTGAAGCTGCCTATAGCCACTCTGATGCCTTTACCCTTCAGAGAGGTGGGACCCATCCAGACACCTTTGGTGGCGTTACGCTTTAGGTAGTGAACTTGTATCACTTGCAGGGAAGGCTCTTTGGGTTTCACTGTGCCAGCCTTTACTTGGGAGAAGTTTATGGACCGCAGCGTTAGTGGTGGATGGTATTTGGATTAATTACAATATAAACATTGTGATTATCCCTCTATTCCTAACACTTCCGTGAACCTTGAGAACTGTATGAAAACATCTGTAAGCTCTTAACAACATGATCACAGCACAATATGGTCTTCTGTCTGAGGGACTGGCGGGCAATCACAAAGCTGCACAGGCTTTCCCTTGGTGCCCTAAGAGCGGTTTGGTGCAGGGCTTGCTCCAGGACGTAGCTGGTCCTTTAGCAGGGTACCACTTTTAAACTGGTGCACTTTGCACAGCCATGCCTGCCTTATGGCCATAGCTGCATTCCCTTTGCTGCTTGGATAGAGAAATTGCTTGGGTCTGCCGTTGATGTGCACGGCTGCCCTGCTCTTACCGTGGCAGGGTGGTATTGATTTATTTCTAATACAGGAGATAATTCCAGGTCTATATGTTATGATATAACTAGATGTCTTTTTTTTTTTTTTTCTTTTTCTCCTAAATAGTGGCAAGAGTTCTATCTTACAAGGTCAAAAATAAGGACCTAGGCTGACAGGGTATTTTAAAAGCTAATTTAGGAGGAAAATGAGGCATGAAAGAAATAACATTAGGAAAAGGTAGATCATTTAAGTGATAATCTTTATTGTACATTTTAGAGTTAGCTTCCTGTTCACAGTTCTGAGCAGCATTTAATTGTACCAGTTATTGTAGTCCTGTGATCATTTTAAATGACTTATGGTACAAAGAGTTTTCCACCATGGCTTTGCAAAGTTTTTTTTTAGAATCATAGAATCATTTAGGTTGGAAAAGACCTTTAAGATCATCTAGTCCAACCATTGACCCTACTCTACCAGGTCTGCCACTAAACCATGTCTCTAAGCACCACATCTACACGACTTTTAAACACATCTAGGGATGGTGACTCAACCGCCTCCCTGGGCAGCCTGTTCCAATGCTTGATAACTCTTTCAGTGAAAAGTTTTTTCCTAATGTTTAGCCTAAACCTCCCCTGGCGCAACTTGAACCTGTTTCCTCTTGTCCTGTCGCTAGTTACATCCAGTTTATTCTGCACAAGCGTAGATAAGGCCAATAACGGACAACTTGCTTGTGCAGGATATCTGTCTCTGCCTTTAAAATGTTTTTTGGGATACCTAACAATTCTTTTTTTCACTTGGGAATCGTCTAAATTTGTTACTCCTCTCCTTATGCTATTCCCAAGAGGAAAAACATCTTTATAAACAACATCCAGTGATCCCTCCTGTTGCGATATTAAAGGGGGGAGGCTTGCACCCACTCCCTCTTCCTGTCCCACCCTCAACCTGCCCCTCCATCTCCCACCCTTGAAGGGGTGGGACGTGGACATCCAGATTGCTTTTTGCTTCTCTGGAGGTTTCAGCCAACCCCTTGGCAACGGGCTCCCCATCATCCTCTCATGACTAATAGCTGGTCGTTACTCTTAAAAGGAATTCCATCATGTTGGAGGTGTTATTTGTTATGCCAGGAAGTCAGGCAGGCAGCGGCGTATCCTGCAGAGGAAGTCACTTGTACTGGGAAGGATGTAACGTACTCGTGATGAGTGAACTATTTAAAAAGGTTTTGAAGAAACATCAGTTGCTAGCAGTTAAAGATAGCAAAGCTGAAGATTTGCTCTGTTACACGGTTGAAAAATGTGTATAAAATTTCTTTAAAATATAATTTTTTCTTTCCAAAAATAATCAGAAGAGAAATATATTTACTTTACTTTGGTCGTTCACTTTCTCCAACAATGAGATCATCAGCCAAGAAGGAAAGACATTTCTTAAGAATCTGTCTGGAATATGGCTGTGCAAAACACACACACTATGTGGGATAAGTGGGGATAAGATGCTACCTCCTGTTTTTATTCTGGTATATCCCAATTGGAAGAATTTGTTAATTCACCCTCCACTATGATCCGATGCCTGCTTGGAGCTTGAATTGAACCTTAGTGCCACGCTTGGGTGCCTGTGAATCCCTTGACACCAGATGTCTTGAGGTTTGCATGTGCCCTGGGGTGCAGCCTTCTCCCCATATGACGCTCTCTTCTTGGATCTTTTCAGCTGGTGACGGGAGTATGGGAAGGAGGATACAATTTCTTCTGTCAGGACACGCATAGTGGAGGAGAAGCTGATATGAAGGTAACATAACCGAGACTCACAGCTAATAATGTTTCAAATTGTCCACTTGTAAGTGGAGAGCAGAACAGTATTGATTGTGCGGATTTTGTTTGAACTATATGCTTTTCTACAATGCAATGGACAATGCATTGTCAAACATAATAGTTAATCTACAGTGTAGTCATGGTTGGTATTTTGGTGAGTGATTATCTGTAAATTTTCAAGTGTTCCCAGGTCAAAAAACAAGGGCTTGGTCTTCAGACTGTGTCCAACCACTGTGTGTGGTGACTTCCCTTCTGTTTCTGAGATGTGGTGATGATTTCTTCTGGTCACTGTTCAGACCTCTCCTTTACATAGAGCACTGCGGGACCAACTCTGGTTAAGTATTTTCTTGTTTCTCCCAGGACACCCCAGGTGCACAGCAACAGCCTCATAAATCAGTCTTTGTCGTCCTGTTTTCAGCTGTAGGGTTTGTACCTAGATCTCCTACGGAGATACCTGAGGCTGAAGCATCACAGAAGATCTCGGCAGTGTCTTCAATCCAAGTAGTGCAGGACAGAATCAGGATTTTAATTACTTAGCTAGCAAAAGGGATGAAAGGCCTCACAATGTGCAATGCTTCTAAAACTTGTTTCCTCCTTTCTAGATCATACGTGTCCTCTGGTGGTACTATTTCTCCAAACTCATTGAGTTCATGGATACCTTCTTTTTCATTTTGCGGAAAAATAATCATCAGATCACTGTTCTGCATGTCTACCACCATGCAACGATGCTGAACATTTGGTGGTTTGTTATGAACTGGGTGCCTTGTGGTCACTGTAAGTACTGGGTTATGGTGGGGAACACTTGCAACAAGGGCCTTGTTTTGGTTTTCCTTTGGTCAAACCAAACATCTATGGTACCTTCAGCTGCAGAATTTGTTCTGTCCCACAGTAAACTGCTTTGCTGAACTGCAACTATTGCAGATAGTTGCAGGGGTTAAGCTGCCTGCAGAGCCTCTAGAAAAGGCACGCTGATGTAGTTTGCAGAATTTACCTGACAGTGTGATGTTTATCAGCTGCAGTAGTCCAGGTCTGATACCTGTCAACCTTGTTTGCTCTTTTTTGCGGTGGTTGCAGACCCTCTAATGAAACAATACTCTTTTCCAAGTCAGGACCAGAAGCTTGTTTCATCTGCAAGATGGCTAATAGTGACTCTTGTCCTTCTATCTGTCAAGTTCACTGGCGATGTTACTTCCTTAATTCAATCTTATTATACCAGTAGCCGTAACAAATTATTTCAATTAAAATCTTGTCCCCTGAGCGCTAATGAACTTGAGCGAATACATATTTAGCGGAAGATTTTCATGTCTCTCTTGTCTAAATCCTGCTAACCTCTGGCTATCTTGCTTTGATTCTTTAATTTCATTGCTGTTAGCTGGCATTTAGTTTCCTAACTGGATTAGCGTGGCTTAGTTGTGGTTCAGATGTCCAGCTTATAGATACTGGCTTTGTTGAACACTCATCCAAGAGAAACCTTTTCAAATCCAGTGGATGTGAACTACTGGCAGTGCAGACCGAGAAGCTGGGTTGCTCAGGAGTCTGCTTTCTGAGCCAAACAACATAGAAACTCGTATTTGTTTTGTGTTGTCAGCACAACAGTGACTAATGCTGAACTTCCAAAAAAGTGTGCATCTGGAACCACATTCTCCTCCAGGGAAGTCAATCCCTGTTTGTACAACAGTCAAAAGTGCAGATACTTGGAGTCTATCTTGTGTTTGTGTGGTCTTAAATACTTCTGTGCTATTTCTAGTGATGTGTTTTTCTTCTTCCTTTCCAAGCTTTATGTTCTGCCTGGTCATCACAGTACTATGTAGTTTGGTGTTAAGTTAAATGTTTCTTTAATGACTAGAGGTGCTGTATACAAGGACAAATAAAATGGCTAACTTGCAGTTTCGGAAGATTTCTGTTGCTTTTGGTTATAAACGACAAAATAGGCTCCTTCCTGGAAGGAAGTGAAGTAAGCCTAAAATTAGATGGGTGAAGCTATTGATTGTTGGGCATGTTGACGTGCCTCCTTTCTATCAGCTTCCTCAGTTCCCTTCAGAAGCCAGAATGTAGATGTGAAAAAGAATAAATCGAGGAAACAAAACCAGAAGGCTGGTATAAACTGCACACCTGCAAAGCAGCTCAGCCACTCCGTGGGGTGAGCAGAAAAAAACATGAGGGGAGGGGGAAAATCTCTTGCCTTTTTTCTAAGAAAAATCATATTTTAAATAGTAACATTTTGAACTTGTTATTTTTGTAGGTTCCATAAAACAGCATGTTCCTGGTAATGCAGTGTACTTTCTGTTTCCTTTGCCCTTTTTTTAGCTTATTTTGGTGCCACACTGAACAGCTTTATCCACGTCCTCATGTACTCCTACTACGGATTGTCCGCTGTTCCAGCGATGCGTCCTTATCTGTGGTGGAAGAAGTACATCACTCAGGGGCAGCTGGTGAGTGATGAGCTCTTCAGTGCTTCAGCAGGCTCTTGTATTAGTGGTGGGGTCCTCTTGTCTTTACTGAGTTAGAAAATTGTGGCGGGGGTAGAAGAAGGGAGAATGAAGGCTAGTGCCTTCTACGTCTTTAAGTGCCTAAATCACCGTAGAAATCCAGCTTCCGCACCTCCGTTCGCTCTGTTTTCAGTGTGATGGGGAGCTGGGGACTGATGGTGTACATGAATCAGTGGGATCTTTCTCCACCTCCCCATGTTGTGTGGCTGGATGTATTTGGGAGTTGCAGCGCTGGGTCTTCTGGGCCTCACTAACCAGGGAGGAGGGAGAAGCTTCTCTTCCAAGCCAGCCTGAGCTAACACGTTCTTCTCTCAAGCTGATACTGAGATGACAGACCAGAAACCAAGTGCAGTGCAGTCCACAGCTAACAAGGCCCTTCATTCTAGTCCTGTGGGACAATGGCTTTTCTGTGTCACTTTTGCATGCAGTTGCAAATGGTTTATTAAAAACTGTTCAATATTTCTGGTCTCCTTCTGCACTTTAAATGGACAGATTTTTTTCTCTTGTAATTCTGTGTTGGACTCCTTGCATCCATTTGTATTGTTTCCTGTGTGTACAGTGATGAGGCCCAAATGCTGTGTACTGGAGGTGAAAAGAGCAACAAAATGAAGCAATATGGCCCATGCTGTAGTGATACTGCACGAGAACCAGGTTTCAATGTGTATAACATGTCAGAACACCACAAGGAAATGTACATGGGTGTTCTATCTTCCCCATTTTGTAGGTGGGGGAACTGAAGCCTAGAGATAGACTCTTTTGTTATCTTCCTCCCACCCCACCTCCCTTAGTTGTGAATACATTTAATAACATTTGCTGGTGATAATTAATAACATTTGCTGCCAGCAGTTCAGAGTGTAGATTCTCAAAATATTTTATTTTTTTAGCGCTCTTCCTTCCTGAAGGAAGGCCAAGTATTGTAGCAGTGGGGATCATTGCTGGGGGGGGGGCGGCGGGGCATGTTGCTTTGTGGTTTGGGGTTTTTTTTCCTTCCAGATTTAGGCTCTATTCTTCATCCTGGTGGTTTGAGTGCTACAGGGTGCAAGTGTCTCGGTGCTTTGGTTGCTCCCCTGGCTGTTGTTGTAGCTGCTTTCACTTCCCTGCCTGCTCTGTGTGCATAGCTGTTAGGGCAGCAAAATAGCAGAGCAGAACACAACAGTCTTTTCCTTTTTAAATAAACATTCCCTAATCTGGTAGCCTTCATGTAAGGATGAATTTTGCCTAAGGCCCTCTGCAGCACTTAAGCCCAAACTCTGTTTTTCCAGAAGAGATAATTGAAGATAATTAAACCCCGGTCCTCCTCCCTGCGTCCCCGGCTTCCCTGCAGCCTTTACCCCAAAAACTCTTACACTGGAGCCATATGTCAGGCAGTCCCTGTCTGAGAGAGGACCACAGGATCTGTGTGTAGACCTAGTGACCCCAAATCTTTTGCAATTGAAGCAGCGAGATGCAGATCTATTCTGTTAGGATGGTAGAGTCAAACCCCGTTGAGCTCTCGCTGGGAAGAAGGTGGTCTTCGTTCCTTAGTATATTTGTAAGTCATCTGCTTAAGTTACTCTAATGCTTTAAAATGGAACAATATTAATCAAATAAAAACACTTAAACAACGGAGCATCACAACTTGAATGAGTGTCTGCTAACTCAGGTTTACACTGTTAGTAAGACAAAGGAGATAAACTTGTCAAACGCACAGTATTACATATTTTTGACTTGTTTTGGAAATAACTAATGAGATTTTGGTCACTAATGGCTTTGTCTCCTCCTTATATTAATGTGCTCCATTTCTCTTTTTTTTTCTCTCTCCCCAGACTCAGTTTGTCCTGACAATCTTCCAGACCAGCTGTGGTGTTGTTTGGCCATGTGCATTTCCTCAGGGGTGGCTGTATTTCCAGATTTCTTATATGATTTCTTTGATTATCCTCTTCACAAATTTCTATATTCAGGTAAAAGTAATATTCATCGACTCTTTGTAGCATTCTGCTGGCTGTATCTCAATGGAAAGCTGTTTATAGAAAGATATGCTTGAAATATCCTTTTGCTATCTTCCAGTAACATGCATAAGTTTTTAAAGTACTATACTTGTTGGTCTGCCCTCCAATTTCAAATCTTCTGATGTTTTGTATCTGTGATTCAGAACAATTAGTAATTTTGGTTAACAAAATGGCACAAAAAGGTATTTTACTAATGCAATTTTAACTTCAGATAAGGGAGAGGAAGAGCTTTACGTAAGAAACAGCTTTCCAGTCTGAAGTAAAACAGCAGCCTGTGAACCTGTGAAGCACCCGAAGGAATTGTTCATTACTGCTCTTACAAGGGGAAATGCTTGTTTTATATCCAGGGAAACTTCACAAGCTCCCAACATGTAGAAATCTGGTTTTGGCTCACCTTTGCAGGCATTTGTTTGTATTTCCTGATGGAAACCTAGCGTTTTGAGTTGTGTTTCTATGAAACTGATTTAATGTCTGAACAGATCTGGGCTTGGTATCTGTTTTTCTGAGTAGTTCATAATCAGGCTCTGCGCAAAGATGTACCCATCTTCAGAAAATCAAACCAACACAGCCTAGTGCCCCCAAACAAGCAAACTCTGTTATAGATTTTAAGTGTCTCTTGAAAGATTTGAACATTTTGGGTCTGGTAAGAGTGATTCATGGAGGGGAATATAGCAGGCTTCCCTATCTGATCTTCCGGTACTTCTTAAAATCAGTCCTGTGGTTTGTATCACTTGCTGCATATGAACATGCTAATTAAACATGGTAGTGTATTCCAAATATAACTTCACTTTCTTCATCAATTTTACTCATACTTTGACTTTTAACCATTTAACTTTCTTTCACACACACGTATTTTGGGAAACATGCTCTTGTCAGGCGACTGAGCCCCTTTGACAAAGACTAATTCATATATATTTTTTCACTGTCTGTAATGTTTTTTGGTGTCCCAAGCCTCCCTGATCCTATTAGTTTTTGCTTCCCGTGTTGGCCAGTGCAAATTCCTTTCACATTTCTTTCTCTGAACTTCCCTCACCATTCTTGTTTTGGCTTTGTTTGAGATAGTCACCTGCAGTGCATCAAACCTCCTTTCCCACTTGTCGTTTTGAGTATATCCTCCTGCTATAGTCTGCTCATAAAATCGCTTCCCTTTTTCCTAGTTTACTGTTAACATAACACTACCAATGCTACCATCATACTGTCAAGCCTCTTTCTTTTCCAGTGAACTACTTCTCTTGCAGGAACGAATGAAAGGCGTACTATAGCCTTATACGCAAAAAATGGTAGAGCTTGTTAGACTCTGCCACCGGCACGAGGTCTTTAAAAGTGGTGGGTGCAGGTTTACTTTTGAGTTACTTGACTTAGTGTGAGGAAGTGGTTATTTATATCTGTTTAAGCAAAACCATGTGTTCTTCCTTGTATTCTAGACTTACAACAAGAAGGCATCTTCGAGGAGGAAAGAGTATCAGAACGGCTCTACGGCCACTGTGAACGGGTACACAAACAGCTTTTCTTCCCTTGAGAACAATGTGAAACAAAGGAAACAAAGGAAGGATTGAAGACCAAACTGAAAAAGCATTTTGATAACCCCAACAACAAAATCATCTGATTGTAAGCACAATAAGAGTTGTGCACTAATACTCTAACAGCTACTGTAACTATTCCTGCCTAGAATAGTGTGATTTATGTAGGACTTAACCAGTGCAAACACCCTAGAAACTGTATACAGAACATAAAAGTAGGTTAAAGTTTAAAAATAATTCTGGGCTGTCACTGACCCCGCTATAGACTGTGGAAGGGAGTATTGTAGTATCCGACACTGCTGTTGCCTTACTAGTCAATATGATAGGTGCTGAATTATGATTCACAATTTGAAAACACTGTAATCTAAACCTCCATTTTTTTTACTGTAGTTCATGCATGTGATTGTAGAGGTAATTTGTACGATGCTGGTTTCAGTAGATAAACACACATGCCTTAAATTAAAAAGCAGGGCCCAAAGCTTATTACTGGTTTAAAAATTAGGGTATGTTTCAACTTTTCAGTTGACTGACTTTTTATTAAAAAGTCATTTAAAAGAATCCATTGATCATTTTACTGTTCTGTATGTGATACACGATGTTACGTATCTCTTACGTGATACAGTGAAATTGGAAGTGGCGCATTTAGTTTTGTATATTTGGCTTTAACTGACTAAACAGTCACAAACCAGATGGAAAAGTTACTTTACCTTTTTAATAGATCTTATTTTTTTATTTGAAGTATGTCACTAATGTAAAATTAATTGGCGCTTACAGTCCAGTAAGACTTGTCTCTAAAGTTTAGAGTATATACAGGGTGGACCCATCTTTTCTCTTTTTTTTTCTTTTTCTTTTTTTTTTTCCTTATTTCTGAGAATTATTAAATGCTAAATGAAGAGTGGTTTTTAATATGGAAACTGGCAGAATTTCAAGTGTTATTACCATAGCCATATCCACGTTTTAGGAGCTGCTGTTTAAGTCTGTGACATATCCGAAAGTGTATTTAAAAACAAAGACAGAAAGATGCTTTTCTGATGGAATAGTCTGTACTTAACTTGGTATCTGTACTGTTCTTCATGTACCATATGTTCGTTTTTAAAATGTGCCTAAGACAAACATGGTTTTTTTCCCAAACAAGCAAAATTGAACAGTCTAAGTCATACCTAATGTTTTTTAAATGTTACTGAAATGTGCTGGAAATGTCTGTTTCTGTAATGCGAGTTGTGTATATCACTGGTAATGTTTTGGCTTGTTATCTGAGGATTTGGTTTGAGTGCTTGTTGAAGTTACTCCTTGTAAAATCTTGCCTTGCACATGTGAGGAGTCGGTTGCCAAGCCAATATCTATTGCTGGTATTCTGGTATCTGCCGTGGTGGAGTTTGGCTTATGAATATTTTATTCATTAAGCTCTGAAAAATTGAATTGTGCAAGCCGTTCTGTTGGTCATTGCTCAAGGTTAACTATTTGTTTTTTGATATTTATATAAATGCCAGTTTTGACATGTTTAATTTTTTTTTAAATTAAATCTTTTTAAAAATTTTTGCACATCTCTTAGGGAATTAATAAGTTCTCTTATTAGCCTTGTGGGTTTTCATTCCTTGTTTTGAAGGAGACAGTGTCTGTTATGTTTACATTATCAAAGCTTGTGCGTGTGTCTTCATTTCTAGGTACTGGTTTGCAGAGTCTTTACATAGCTCAGTACAGCAGCTATAATGTTCAAAATAGGCTGTCTAAATGTGCTAGAAATAAACCCTTGGCTCATTCGAATATCCCTACATTGTTAATGTTTGACATGGTTTAATCATTAAAACACTTTTGATGATCTCTGCCTGAATTTTGGTGGGTTTGTACAGATTTAATGCACTGGCCCATCCTGTGTCAGGCCAAGGAGGAGCTGTCGTGATGGAAGGACAACTGCAGATATTCAGGGAAATTTAGCGTACCAGAGATTTGGTAACAGATTCCTTACAGAAACCTTTGGCTGTTACTAAACGCTGTTGCCTTGCCTGGCTGTAGAAATACTTGTTCGTGTGATGGATTAAACCTCCCGCTGGGATTACTGACTCACTGAATGCAAAGCAGCCCAAATGGCTCCAAGATGATGAGTGCCAGGAGCAAAGCTTAATGTGGCCGAGAGGGACTTTCTGCCTCAGATATCCTGTCTATAAAATGACAATAATACCTCCCTCCAGAATGGGAGCATTTTTGCAATTTCCTTATAGCTCCCCTTGCCCTTCAGCAATCGTTTCTGAGCCCTCTCCGATTTGAGTGTTTAATCAGCACGTTGCAACAAGCCCAGATAGCTTCATGATGGACTTAGTAAAAACAGAATTTATTTACGTAGCTGTCTGTCTTCTCACTCGCAGGCTCTTAAAACAAGAAACATAGTCCAGGGAAATGGGTTTTGCACTTTGCACAAAAGGCTCAGAGGTTTTGTGCTATGCTGGTCTCCTCTAGGAGGGAGCTCCAAAGGCCTGAGATGGTTGCATACACAGTTTTCTCTCCGACACTTGCAAATTCAGCTTTGAAATTGAGTGGTTTGCTAGGTGGGGCCCAGTAAGGTGCAATTCTTCAGATGATAAGCCAAATGTACAGGGAGTACCTAGAAGGCAGAAGCCACAGCACCAACCTGGCTTTCCCTGGTGAGCCAGCAGAGACTGGGCTGCTGCGCTCCAAACCTAGCCTTCAAGGTCAGTGGCACATGGTGACAAAATGTGATGGCTTTAGCATCATTTACCACCACGTAGACCCAGTGACTTTGTCCAAAGCTGGCAGGAGATGTTGTCTTGGGAAGATGTATAGCATCAGTAGGGTTCACGCCTGCAGGCAGAACATTGTGGCTCCAGGGTACCCTTCTGCAGTCTCAGCAGCAACTGAAAAGTGTCCAAGGGCTGCAGGGATTAGATCAGGCATCACTACCATAACTGACAACCAGACTGACGGACCGAGGCAGGAGCCTTGCCTCTGCCTACCAATGCATTACCTGACCTGAGGCAAGTAACAGCCTTTGGATTGCCCCGATTCCCCAATTACCTGCAGTTTTCCTAATAGGTATAACTGTGGTTGGTGCTTGGGATTATAAAGGAGTCCTCCGAAAGGACTTTTTGAGTTGTGAAGGCTGGACAGATGAAAAAAAAGGCCAGCTGCTGCCAATGGGATGGAGAGGTTTCAAGTAAAGTCAGCTGAGGAGAATGAAACACTTCAGTACCTATTTGCAAAGAGCAAATGATGAAGCTTCAGACTGTTAGGTTAAGGTGTCACTCAGCTCATGAGCTGATCAAATCCCTTCCCATTCTCGGGCCCTACAGCCCAAGTGATGGAGAGGGAACTGAATACTTTCATTAAGCTGTGAATGGGATAGGTAAGCTTGAATGCCCAGAACATAGCCTTTCTTACGGCAGTCCTGGCATGAAGACCCTGAGTGTTGTGTCATGAATGTGCAAGCCACCCCTGGGGCTGGGGTCAGTCAGGCACTGGGATAACTGAGTTGGCAGGGGGTAGTGGAAAAGCAGAGAACAATTCTGGAAACTCAGGAATTCTTGGTGGTGGATGGTGTATTTTACTTAATGCAAGGCAGATACGAAGTAAGCGCTGGAGTTTCTGGTAGAACTTCTGCCACCAAAATGGTGCAAAAAAAACCCCAAAGCCCCAAACCTAATGGAGAGCTGTTCTGGGGGTTGCCTCTGCGTTTGATGTTTGGTAGCTGTCTTGAGACGTAAGTTGGTAGAAATGTGTGTGTGTTGTATGAGACTGGAATATATGTTGTTAAAAGGTACGCGTTATTCAAAAAAGAGATGTAAAAGTAAGCTAGATGCTGAAGAAAAGTATAAATAAAATCAGAGGCCAAATTACTTTGACAGTGTGGGCTCTGCTGGGAAACCCCTTGAAGCAGTGCAGGGAGTGATTAAAATATCAGTGGAGATCTCGTGCTAGAGAAATGCTGCCGAGAGTTGTGTTGGTACAGAAGGTTAACTTGCGTTGTCACTGTCATCCTCGTGCCAAGAATTAGTGAACCAACAAAGGCGATTAGTTGTAATCATCAGGATGTTGCAAGAACTGGTTTAAAAAGCAAACCTGAATTCAATTTTCAACTTTCAATCCATTTAATTTAAATAGATGGACATACAAAACAAGTTCCTTATGTTTCTCAATTTTGGTAGAGCAAATTGGGATGAGCAGGTGAAGCTAGAGTTCCCAGGGGCTCCCGTGACATGACAGTGGCAGAGGCATTATATTTTAAGTCAAAGGTGCTAAAATCATCTCAGACAGAAAGGGGGGAAATGAGTAACAAAGGTCCAGTTAAAAAAAAGTGAGTGTGTTTTGTTAAAAAAAAAAAAAAGTTTCTTTTGTTTAAGTCAATCAAGCTGGGATGTGGAGAAGGAGGAAAAAGAACCACGTCTTGTGTTTCAAGGGTATATAATGTAGATACTATATTTGCTATAGGAAGAATGTAAAAAGTGGTACCTAGTAACCGGTAGGCTTGATAGTCTGATTTCAGTATGATGAAAGGTTTCAGAATAAATGGGAAGAATCAGTGAGTACAAGGAAGTAAACAGAAAATGGGAGAAAATGTATGTCGTGGTTTGGGCCAGATTGGCCCAATCCGGTGGAACGACAGATGCTCGCTCTCTCTTGCTCCGCTCCCGAAGGGAGGCAAGAGAGAGAGAGGAAAAGAGAGACTTAAGAGTTTAGAAGGAACTAAACTACTTTAATGAAATATTAATAATAAAATAATAAAAAGAAAATAATGAAATATATACAAAACCGTATCAAGCTCCCAGGATGACAANAAGCAAGGGTCAAACTGATGAGAAGATGTTTTGTCTCAATGCTTTCAGCCTGAAGGGAGCCCATTAATAATGTTTTTAGTAGTGACCTTGNAGTCTCAATATGAGTATGATCGTTCTCCCTTTATTCCAGTTCTCACACCGTATATATAGACAAATAGCAAAAGCACGCACTAGCGATAGCTATACGATTGGATTACAGTTTTTGTTCACATGCTTGGAATGCTCACATAATTGGTGGGAACCTTTTGTCCATGCCAAGCAACAATTCCTCATTACTCCGAGGTGGTGCCGCTTAGCTTGTCTGCCAAATAGTGACTCCCTTATCCTTAAGCCGTTCAAGGACAGTTCACAGTCGTTTTGGGGCCTGTGTTTAGCTCAAAGACTGGATTGCTCATTGCAATCAAATCATGCCCCTTTTCACTCAGTCATTCCTCCACACTTACCCATATTGTTGTTTAATAAAAAATACTGTGTAGACAAAGGAAATACATCTTCCATCCATCTGGAATAGGTACTTTTTTTAATCTCGGAAAGGATTATCTAAACTAGAGAGTGTGGTGACCAACAACAGGATCTATGCACAAGCAAGGGTCAAACTGATGAGAAGATCGTTTGTCTCAACGCTTTCAGCCTGAACGGAACCCATTAATAATGTTTTAGTAATAACCTTGGTATAAAAAGTAGGAATATTTGCAGTGATGTTTGCAGGTGACAACATTAGGAAGCACTGTCAGTGCCAAGGAAGACTGCATATCCTACCGCAACAGCCACATGACCTTGACGGTTGGAGTAAGAGAGATGGGATTAGTGTAAATCCCCCTTAGGGACCAGTAACAGAATTTCAGGTGTTTCCATGGGACTTTTAGCTGGAAATGACTGAAGAGGAGAGAAGGAAAGATATTTGAGAATCATCTGTTCAACAACTTAGAGCTGCTACCATGAAAAGAGAGGGGGGGAAATCGTATTTGCTAATCGGTGTGTTTTTAGTAGAAAGAGGAATGTGCTAGAGCGGGAGGGTGAGGCTGAGGCTCTGGTGGGACTCCCTTTTGATGAATACATGTTTTTGCCCCACTGTGGTCACCTGCTCTCAAGAAAACTGGTTATAAAAGATCAGCCGTACAGAAGAGTTACTGGGATGGTCAGCGAAATGGAGAAGTCTTGCAAAATCAGAGTGTAGCAAGACCAAGGTTGAGAAGGAATGTAATCGCAGCCTACGCAGACATCATGACAGTAGAGAGCATGAAGGAAAATGAGCTATTTTAATTGTGCTGACACAAAACAGATGGGTATAAGCTAGCCAAGAGTAAACAGGCTAGAAATTGGAAGAGGGCCTTTGTTAGTGGAATAAGGCTCCGGAGCAATTTTCCCACAAGAGTAGCATGGAGGTTTGGGGGATTGCTTGAAGACAGGGCACTGGCCACTTCTAAAGTTTGCAGGACCAGGGGATGGGACTCCCTGGTGTCCCACTCTGCATTCTGGCAAAAAGCTGCTGGTGGTGCCTCTGTGAAAGTGTATTTAAGAAAGGGCAAAATACTGCCCAGCAGAGAGAGGAGTGAGAACAGAAGTGTGAGAAACAACCCCGCAGACACCAAGGTGAGAGAAGGAGGGGAGGAGGTGCTTCATGCACCAGAGCAGATTCCCCTGCAGCCTGTGGAGAGGACCACACCAGAGCAGATGTCCACACTGCAGCCCATGGAGTACCACATGGTGGAGCAAGTGGACATGCCCTGAAGGAACTGCAGCTTGTGGAGAACCCATGCTGGAGCAAGTCTATCCTGAAAAAACCGCAGCCTATGGAAATGACCCACACTGGAACATGAGGAGGAAGGTGCAGTGGAGAGGAGCTGTTACGGACTGACCACAGCCCCCCCACACCGCGTGAAGCAGGGAGGAGGTAGAGGGTTCAGGAATGAAGGAGTGAAGCTGAGCCTTGGAAAAAAGGGGTAAGAGGAAGGTGGTTTAGTTTTTGTCTTTTTTTCTCACCATTCAACTCTGTTTTAATTGGTAATAAATTAAATTATTTTTCCCCAAATCTGTTTTGCCCATGACAATTATTGCTGAGTGACCTCCCTGTCTGTATCTCAACCCACAAACTTTTCATCTTACTTCACCCCTCAGGTCTGTTGAGGAGGGGGAGAGAGTGGCTAGGTGGGCATCTGGCAGCTGGCCAAGGTCACCCCACCCCACCCGGCCACTTTTCCTTCTTATATATCCAACAGTTTGGGCAGAAAGCAGTTTCCTCAGTTTTAAGGAAGATCCATCAAAGGCTGTGAGGTACCACGCCACCAGAAAGCATAGGCTACAGGGAATCAGCCATCGTGGTACAGCTGGAGCTCTTGTAGTAGGGGAAAACATGCTTCCTGGAGTGAAGCAATTGCGCTTTTTTTTTTTTTTCACCTTATTTCTTCCAAGTCTAATTCGTGTTAAAGCATCACCTTTTCCAGGAATCTGGCCCATAATTCTTAGAAAGTTTTTAAAGGCAGTGGAGGAACCTCATGTTTGCTGAGGAAAGGTACCACAGTGGCACCATGTGTGGAGGAATCCCGTGGTCTGCAGAAAGGTCCTGAATTTCCTTGTGAGAGGAACTACCTCACACCTTTCAGAAGCAGCTGGAGCTCTGGCTTTTCAAACAGGGATGGTCCGGCTGTGTGACAGCGAGAAATGCCGAATTGTTCTGATTGCATTTTATTTGGGAACAGGTAAAACTTCAAGGGAACTGAATCTGTGGATGTAAAAATGAAATCCTGTATGAGTTGTCTCTGCCTGTGCATTTGCTGCTCCTGAGCTGGTGTAATGGGGACTGCACAAACCCTGTGGTACAATTGCAGTCTTACTGCCTTAGACTTGTCTAAGTGGACATTCACGTCATTCCCACTAGGATTAGCCAGCACCAGAGGTAATGCTATGTGATGATAAATTACCTGGTAAAAGTATTTAAAGTGAAACCAAGTGAAATTTCTTCCATGGATACTGAAGCAAGCTATCGTGGTATTTGTGTAGTTGATTAGACATATGGTGTCTCATCCCATTTAGCAAGCACGAAGCATGTCTTCGTGACCTCTTCTGTCTGCCACTAGAAGCCAAATGTTTACTAACTGCTACTAATTCAATTTTACCAGCTGTTGTAGGAAATCAGAATCTCAGCTCACATAGCAGAAATAGGAGCTTTTTGAAAAGAAAAAAAAAAAAATCTGTAGCCTATGCAGTTACCCAAGTACCTTGCTTCCTTTAAAATCAACAGGATCTCAGTGCTTCAGGGCCTTCTAGGTCTAGGTTGCTAACGTCTCTGTACCTTTAGAAAGGGCTGCCTCTCTGAAAGATCTTTTGCTAATTTATCAATTTGTTTTGCTTCCTACAGCGTTCAGAGTTGGGAGAGAGCGAGAGCAGCTCTTGGTGTGTTGAGCTATTAGGGACTTGAGACATCTTTGATGCAAATGCGCTTTTGCTCAGTAGAATAGTGATGAGTTTGCCGAAAAGACCAGGAAATACCTCCCGTGCATACAGATGGCATAACTATTATCGGCTAACTATTATTAGCTTTGTTTCTTTTTTTTAAATTGTTTGTACAGACTTTTGCAAATCATAATGAAGAAGACCCTTCTGTCCTCAGAAGTTTATATAAAGAGCTAAGAAGTCGTCTTTACATCTGACTCTGGTTTCCACGCTAAGTAAATGGGAAGAATTGCTGCCTGTTCCCGCTGTTATAAAGCTGTACAAGTAGATTTTGAAATGTGTGGGAACTCCTGAAACTAGACCAGGGCATTTGGTGATAGATGCTCTGCATGGTTTGTCGACATTTTTTCAACATGCGGTATTTACCTAAAGTTCCTTTGCAACACAGGAAAATCAGACTAATTGACAACTAACTCTTGTTTTGTCAGAAGGGAACGAGATAGAAGTTTTCAGAAAACTCCAAAAGTGCGAGGCCAACTACTGGCCAGAACACTCAGAAAAAATTATAATCAACGTGAGATTTTACTTTATGAAGTAGAAGTAAAAAAAAGCCCCAAATTCAACCAAACAAACAACACACACACCCCCAAACCTCTCACAAGCAAAACCCATCTATCCCATCCTGCCAAAACAATGCTGANTCCTCTCCCCTTCACCCCTCAAGCTCACTCTCTTATTATAAAAGCTTGATTTTTCCAAAAAAAAAAAACAAAACCAAAACCCAACCAAACAAAAACCCAAACAAAAAAACCCCACAACTATGTTAAATTTTCCCTTTTGGTCTCGAAAGTGGAGAAAGCAGCTCTAAGCAGCATCTGTAGAGGTGTTTTATCTCTTAGGCGGATGATTTTAAGGAGGTTTAAGAATGACATGAGCAAGCACCGGGCTTTTAAATGAAGTCCTCCAGAAGTCAGGTCTGGTTAAACCCAGAACTGATGTCCGCCTTGCTGGCTGAGAAGGAGAAGAAGCAGAGGAGGTGGCTGTGAGACCCGGTAAATAGGACGAGCATCAGGTAGCCCGGGGACCCAAAAGCGGGGAGGGGGGGATAACTCGGGGCTGCGCACCCGAGGGGATGCGCTATAAACCGGTGCCCTCTCCCGGCGGCACCTGTGAGGTGGCAGCTGGGGACAGGCTGGTGCCTGCCTGCACGGTGGGACCAGAAGGGTTTTATGAAAAGCTGGAGCTGACACCAGTGACAAACACGTCAACGTTTAGTGCGAGCGAGGGTGGCGTGTAAATATTTACACTGTGACACAGATGTCACAGCCAGAGACTTTTTCCTTGCAATTGCACTGTAGTACGTCCTTCAAAGCCCATGTTGAGCCCTTTTTAAAAGAGGAGGACTGGACAGAAAGGGAAGTATTAGGTAAACAGAGCTCCTGTCCTATATTGCAAACATCTGCACAGTAGTTCCTAGTAGTACAGATGATCAGAGTATAATTAATTTTGCATAAGAGAGACGAGAATAAAACAGCTTATTGCCCTTTATTTCACCGCTGCAAAGACTTTGTAATCAAGAGCTTTTCCTAGTGTGGAAACAGGGGTTGTAAAGGAAGAGGAGAGTAAAAGCAAGCATATCCTACGTAACAGCTTTTATGATGCATCTGACCTTGATTACACAAATAACCTTGGGAGTGCTGGCTTTCAAGGAAAAACAGGATTTTGATTAAAAAGATCAGAATGCAGGTCTGTGTATCCTGATGCTCAGGACTATTTCAGAGCATTTTATAGGTAGAGGTGAATGAATGCGTTTAAGCAAGGAAGAAAAAAAGAAAAAGCTCATTAAACAGCCTAAATCTCAAATCAAATGTATTTTTACACTGAAGCTTAACCTGTAATGGTTATTAATGTAATACATCACCAGCTGTCCAGGACAGGCAAATGGCTGGTAATTATTTAATAGCATTCAGTATTTATCATGCTTTATACCAGATAAAGTTGGGTGAGCAAAACCCAAAACGTCTGGACTTGGAGGAGGACCAGGAAGGTTGGTGCTAGGACAGCAACTCCCCTGCATTACAGAGCAAAGCACCTTCCTGCTCCGACACCTCAAGAGTTGTGCGGATCAGACTGACTCAGCTGGGAGCAAACGTGAAAATGTGCAGAATTATGGGAGTATAGAATGAATGAGCTTCTAAAACAGCGTGATGAGGAATGCTTACCAGGGGATTTGGTTATGTTAATTAGAATTAATGATAATCAAGGTCCTGCAGTTGTTCAGAGATCACAGCTGGAGCACTGGGGAAAGACCACTATTAGCCCCTTCTGTTGAGCAAAGCAGGAGGCTATTTAGGAAAAAATGAGGGAATGCGGTTCAGTGGAAAGCATTCGGAGGAAGCAGAAGACACATAAACTGCCGGCAGAAAAAGCTAATGAGGAGAGAGACTCTAGTGAGCAAGAAAGAATGACGCCCTGGTGGCGGTTTTGAGAAGAGAGGAACAGGAAGAGAAACTGGAGAATATGAACTGAATTGCTCTTATATTCAGCAAGGTGAAGGAGATTCGGCATAGATGTGAACATGACACCAGATCAATATTCGGATCAGCTGCATTTACTGTCTGTCTCAGCAGTAGGTGCTTAATGAACACCCAAACCCAGTCCTGCTCTCTGCAAAGCAGCTGCAGCTCAGGCTTGATGCAAGGGTGGGTTTCCTTCAAGCAGCACTAAGACATGTGTTCTATGTCTTTACTCCTTTCTTCCTTTGGCCTTATGTCAAATGGCTGCATTCACCATCTAGGCATGGTTTTGCTTTTGGGGGATGTTAGCCTGGGTCAAATGATTACCAGGTCAGCTGGCAATCACGCTGCCTCTCTTCCTCCTGTCTGTACACAAACCTGGTGGCGGACTTCAACCACATGAACTGATGTTGCTGTTTGCTAGTAGCACCTTCTGGAGCAGACTACCTCATAATGTTTTGCTTACTGAAAGCTCTTCTGCATCTTATAACTCTTGTCTCCAGTCTTGATGGCTCTTGCTGAGTGGGGTCATTTAAAAGATTTATAGAGGGGGAAATAGATTGACATTCAGATTAGCATGAACAGTATCCCAATACTGATGTTGAAACAAGTGCTGCAACTCCTGGTGGTAATGTTAACCCTTGTCACCTTTCAGATGGAGCAGTTTGGCTAGCTGTGGGTTGCAGGGGAACACCTCTGTCCTGGTACCTGGGCTCTGTCCTGGACAATGGGAGCTCAGCACAAGCTGAGACCCCACCTGGGGGAAAATTGAAATACAGTGGAATATGGGGGCAATGGGAGAGGAAGAAAAATGGTTGCCCATCTTCCTTTTCTCCTCAGTTCCACTGATCTCCCTGGGCCCATCCTCAGCAACTGTGCTCTGCTGGAGTACTGCCGGAGGAGCGAGGATGGGCCAGCAGCTGGGAGCCAGTTTTCATTCTCTCCCCTCTGTGATGCTCCTGCATCAAAATACTGTCCCTTCGGATGAACACACTGCAGTGGTATGGCAAGTGCCCGGGAACCCTCTCCCGGGGAATACCATGTCCATTGCCTGAATGCCAGGTGCCACTGAGGTCCTAAGACAACATTTCCTTGCTATTTATTTTAGCTGATATTTTTTCAGTTATTTTGTTGAAAATACCACAGGTTTTCCCATTTCTGTCAAAGTGATCTATGGAGAAACACAACACAAACATACTCTCCTACAAGCAGTACTAAAACATAAATTGAAAGAGGATACACAGTCCTAGATGTCCGGGACCCTGCCTGATGTTTGCCATGCTAAAGCAGCTACCTGTAAAGCAAGCCTTGTCCTGTCAGCTGCCGAAAGATCAAATCGCTTCAGTGCAGCAACGTGCTATCAAAATAATGATGAGAAATATATTTGATGAGTGGACCAGAAGTGCGCTTGAGTTGCAGAACTGTAATAACTTTACTGGCTGTTGAGATGCAGGTTCCTCCTAAGGGAAATGTTAGACGTTAATCATTCATGGTATAATGTGAAGAAACCAGGTCATAAGGAGACTGAACACATTCTAAAAATAATGTAATCTGGTGGGGAAGTGAAGAGGTCTGCAAGATGCCAACTTAAAGGACGATCTGGCTTGACTCTTTTGTCCTGTGAAACTGGAGATCCCGGATCAAATCCTACCTGGGCCTTTAGCAGCATAAGAACTGAATGAGTAAAGGCAGCATCCCATGTTTAACTTCTAATTAAGGGAGGTTGGATACCCAACCTACTAATGTTTGGTGGGGGTGACCTTTTTCCCTGACTCCACTGGGCTTCGAGGCAACTTGAGATATTTTGAAGTCGTTTGTCTGTACTTAAGATGGCTAAAGTCTTTCAACTGTCCTCTCTTTTTCAGGATGCTTATTGGCAAAGCATCTGTGTTTCCAGGTCCTCTGTTTACCAGAGAGCATCAAGATTCAGGGTGCTGCAGACTAAAGGCGGGGGACACCTCATTGCTGTCCTCAGCTGCCTTGAGGGTGATACAGAGGAGAAAGAGCAGGCTCTTCTTGGAGGGGCACAGCAGAAGATCAAGAGGTACAATGAAAGGACAAAGGTAGAAGTTGCAGCAAGGGAAATTCAGATTAAATATAAGGAAAAAATCCTTCACAGTGAGAGTGGTGAAAGACTGGCACAAGCTTCCCAGAGAGGCTATGGGATCTCCGTTCTTGGAGATGTTCAGATTTAAGCTGGTTGGGCCCTAAGCAACCTGCTGTAACTTCAAAGTTAGCCGTGCCTTGAGCTGGGTGATCTCCAGAGGGTCCCTCTAATCCAAATTATTCTGTGATTGTGGCAGTGCAGAGAGTGAGAGGAGACAGACATCCGAGATCTTGTTTATAGGGGCAAGCAACTGCAATAGCTTTGCTCCTCCGAAAAAGTGGAGAAGTACCTTGTACTCAGCCCAAGCCAAGCATACCTGCACAGGGATTGCTGCAGTAGAAAGCTGGTGACAAGTTTGTAGTGTATGAACTTCTTTGCATAGATGAACTCTAAGAGTGACTAAGAGACAGAAGTAAATGTCACCTTAAAGCAACCAGTTTGAAACCTGAACTTTTGAAAAAGAGCTTTGCAATCATAGGACAAATAGCATAACCATGTCCTTGTCTTCACCCACCTACCTCACCTGGGCAGCGCTGAAACACAAAGGCTGGCACCAAAGGGTTCCTGCTAATCTTTCCTCTGGAGTTAATGCTTCATGGGCTGCCCTGCTCCAGGACCACTCCAGGGCTAGACCTTCTCTTCCTAAATGTTTCAGCTAAGTACAATCCAGGAAGGTTAAATTACAATTTCGAAAATACCTGAAAGTTAGCTTGATTTTACTAGCCTAAGTGGGTGTTCTGTAGTTTTGGGGGTCTCTCCCCTGCCAGACACAGCATAGCTTTTACCTTTTCTCTGGAGTTCAGGAAAGATGCTATCAAGAAAATGTGATGGTCACAGCTCATGCTCTGTTTCAAGCATTTTCTTTATGTCTTTTATATATGTCAGGCGCCACCACTCAGACTTCCACATTTCTTGCACAGTCATTGCTAAATTAACATGGTTTTCTTCTGTCTTATTAAACAGTAAGTAAACAAATAAAACTTATCTTCCTGGACAAGCAGTCCCATATTCATTTTGAGATGTTGTATGTTCCATATTTGTTAATACCTGTTGTTAGAAAAATTCACTCTCACTTCCTAAGTCCTTTACTCTTCATCCTGGCTCTGTTCAGCTACCTTAACATTTTACCAAAGATTCAGGTTTTACTTAGTCCATTTGCTCTTTTGATTCTTTATTCTGCACTCTGCTTCCTACAAGTAAGGAAACACCCATTCAAAGCCACTGTGCCTCCCAAGGACCACATCAAAGCTCACCTGTGCTATAAAGCATAGAAGAAAAAACTGACAATAGCTTGGTTTGTAACCAGTGCTACTGAACTACCCTATTAGTAACGGAGTGCGGCTTACTTGTACCTATCTTCTACAAGGATTCAGTCAAATAGAGACCTGAGCTTTAAAGAAAGGCAAGTTATAAAGGTGAAATAGAAAACAAAGCTGGAAGAGAAATGTCTTGCACACTTCGGGGTAAGGAGAGAAAATGTTTCTGAGTGCTTGTAGGTTATGTTTTTGAAATTTGTTTCACCAAGGGAACAGCCTGCTATCTCCTACTGAGGGAAATAAGGGCATTTTTCAAAGATACATTGGTCTTCTTTGTCCATGATCTGCTGGATCGCAGCTTGGAGATGCCGCTGCTCTCCATGACAGAGTCATGGCTGATGGGACCTACTATTCCTCCTGTTACTGATTACATGGTGTGCCGAACCATGCGTGTCACCTGCTCTTAACTTGGCACGCCTTTCACGTCCTGACTGTCAATACTTGCTGTCTCCAAGCTTCAAGTGGTGTGGAAGACGGCTTTGTTCCTGCCGCAGGACACTTTGTCCTCCTGCTCTGTCAGGGCCCCGCAGGAACATTGCTGACTCCTTCCTGTAATTGCCTACAAGTGGCAAAGCCAAAGACTCTCGAGAGCAGGGAGGCTGAATCATGCTTGGTGGGGTTTTGCTTTTTTTTTTGGTCTCTATTCTCATTCTGTCCAAGACTGTAAAATACAGAGATCTCTATCGGTTTAATGCTGTTAGGCAAGTAAAAGAACATGAAGGAGGACAAAGAAAACAAAACGGACGGGGCAGCCGGCAGGTTGGGTGCGGTGCATTCTCACCCACGAGCGCAGAGATTAAAGTGACTCACTGATACATCAACACCGAGGCGCGGGGAGCCTCTCCAACATTTTCAGCTAGCGAGATCATTTATTGTAGTGAAATGATTCAGTGACCTTAAGAAGCAGCCAGAGGCTCTCTCTGGAGACTGCTGGAGAGGCAGAGTAACCTAATAGATGGGAAACTGCACTGAATACATCTTTTCTTGGTCTTGTTAATGATCTCAGCACGCATAGCTCATTTCAGCTCTCTGAAAATAGTTGGCAAGTTGTTCTTGAGACTTTCAAATCATTTTAGGGTTGATACTCAGTTACCACTGGAAAGTATAAAGTGTATTTTAGTAGTGTTTACTTTACAATGTGATTTTTGAGATCTTTTGTAACATAGATGTCCGTTTCTTATTTATTAAGGTCACCACAGAGCACTTGGAAAAAAAAAAAATCCACGCTAAGGCAAAACTGGAAAAACATGGGGCATTTGGGCACAAACTGCATACAGCTTGGGGCAGAAAGGAGAATCTCAGCCACGCAGTGGGTTTACGTGACTTTCAAAGTTTGTTACTCCCAACTTTTACAATTCTGGAACATTTTTTAAATTTCATGTAGCTGTGCTAAATTTCATGTAGATAAATATGAAGGCAAATCACATGAAACAGGATCCAGTAATACCCCAAACAAGCAGATAACGTGTGCCCCCAGAACAACTTGAACACCTTATAAACATCCCTTTCAAACTTGTGCTTAGGTATTGCTGTTTCCAGTTCCCACCCGATTCAAATGGGAGTTTGCCCTTTGCACACTCAGGTGACTTGGCAGTTCCTGAAGTTATGCTGGAGCATCTGCAGCACTGTGGGACCCTCTGTGCCATCTCTGTGGAAACTGCTGATTTCTCGAGATCCTGAAAGTCAGGCCAACTCTTCTGCTGTTTGTAGACTATGGCAAAGCTCTGGTTTGCATACTAACAAAGAGCCGGTATCAAGGAAGAAAGGAAAGCAGGAAAACTGAAACTGGCAGCTAACTGCCCCACAGCATTTTAACCGGAGGTACTTACCAGGCCTGTTTAGCCAAGGAAGGGTTTGAAGGTGATTGGAAGTCATCTTACCTTGTGAACTTTCTCCATAGGTTGTCAAAGACAGTGACAGAAAACGGACCAGAGCAATGTGCAAGGGCATAATGTGCATCCTGCACCGGCAGGAAGCCCTTTCCCATCTTGTCCTCTGTTTTCCCTCTGAGTTGCATAACATTGCCAGTATGATCTTAACAGTAGTTGTTTATCCCAAATCCAGCCATTTATTTGATTATTTTCCCTAGGAAGATGTTTGTTCTGAATGAGATGACTGATTCAACATTTTTTTTCCTTTTGAAGAGTTTGCTGAATGGGAGTGAAAGAGGCAGCTTTCCTGCTTTCCCGGAATGAGTAACCACTTAAATTTTGCATTCCAAATAGCTTAATGTTTCTGCTTTTTTTTTTTTTTTCTTCACTGTTATGTGACTAATAGATGTTGTAGTGGTTGCTATAGTCATGGCTGAAAAGTCCCTTTGCACAAGTTCTTTATATACAAATAAGTGAGTTTTATGGCTTAAAAAAAAAGCCTCAGTGAGCTCAGGTGTTGCCTGACAGCAGCAGTCTCCACCTCTGGGATGGTTACTCGCTAAAGGCCTGATACCCAGTCCCAATCACCACTTTCCACGTATCCCTCAGAAATGGTCTTAATGCCAGTAGACACTATTGGCCCTTTTCTTGATGTTGCTTTTCTCTTTTTCTGTACAAAAACTTCTAGGGATTAATTTCAGTGATTTGACTGCCTTAAGGGACAATACGTATTAGAAAACTTGTGTGCCCCAAATAAGCACAGTAGTGGCAAGATTAGAAGACATCATCTTTATGTGCAAGGGAATTTATAAGAGCATCTCTTGCTTGTACCTATTTGAAACTTAGATATTTAAAATATTTTAAATGAGGAGGAGAATCAGCAAAATTAAGTGGGTGAACAGCAGCTAAGAATGGAAATCATCACTTGCAAAGCCAGACGACTAAGCCATAGCTAATCCATGGGGAAAGGAGAGAGGACTCCCCCGGTGAGGAAGGGGTAGTGAGAATTTGTGTCTGACCAGGTGTCGTGGTTTGGGCCAGATTGGCCCAATCAGGCGGGATGACAGATGCTCTCCCCAGCCTCTCTTTTCAAAGAGAGGAGGGATAGAAAGAAAAGCGACTTATGAGTTTAGAAGGAACTAAACTACTTTAATGACACCAGGGTACAGGCAGCAAGCTTCCGAAGAAGGTATGAAAACTGCTGCCAGTTAAAGGCACTAGGACACCACTATTTTAGCAGCACTCCTGACGATGTAATTCCTCATATGGAGCTTTCCAGATCAATTTACTCCCTTTGTCAAGGTGAGTTGGAGTCATGAACATACTGTGGAAGGAATAGACAAGAACCTCCTGACTTTCTCTGTCTTTCTCATTTTGCAAGAACTTCTGCTTAGCAACCTTGAAGTTATTCGGGAAGGGGGTGGGGAGGGAGGGAGGGGCTGTTAAAAGCAATTTTCACTTGTGTATCAACAGCAATAAAAAAGTCATTTTTTTTGCACAAAATCAGACTATCCCCAAAGAAGCAACTAGCTAAAATGCAGCTAGAAGAAAGGTAATTTAGAAAGCAGCAGTAAAGTTATTTTGGTCTCAGTGCTTTGGAGTGAGCTGTACAGCACCACAGATACATTGTTTACTTAAGGTTAAGATGTATAAATAACACCACTTGGTGAGCAGGAGTTCCTGCTGCGCACTGGCTGTGGGCTGTGGGTGTCCCTGCAGGTTTCTGTCCAAACACGCAGGTTCCCTGTCTGCTGCCGCTCCTCGTTCATTTCCTTCCTGCTCCTGTTGGGCCCACGGAGGGGAACTGGTGTTGAGGTCTGGGTTTTCAGGACAGTCAATAACAACTCGCGTTTGATGCACGCCATGCCGTACCTTCCATCCTTGGTCTCTGCTTTTCCATGTCAATGCTGACAGCAAGGTCCCTAGGTCTGTGGGCCCAGGACTGTGCTACATGGTGCCCTCCCTCGCTGCTGTCACAGCTGCAAGTCCAGAGGCTTTACTTCACTAACAGCTTGTGCAGAAAAAGCTGTTGGGATTCATCTTTGTGAAGGACAAACGGACAAGTGAAATGCAGAGAAAACAAAAGACAGGCTTGTCCTCCTGTGCTGGTAGGAGCACGAGGTGTAAGGAAACCCAGTGATCCTTCTTAAACGCCCACTGCAGCTTGTGCTGCAGCATGATAGCAAATACGTGGGCAATCACTGGAGTGTGTCATCAGATTACCAGAATATTGCTGCACCATGTTATTAGATATGCTGAAAACTATGCTGTATTTAGTTTCAAACGCAGGGTACATCTTCTGAGAGGCAGCGGTTTGTTTGGAGAAGATTCAGAACAACCTGCAATGCCATGCTGCTCATGTGGACGGGCTTTTATAGCAAGGCTGGTCTGACACCCATCAAACTGAGCAGAAAGGCAAAAAGAAATTCTGCATGTCACAATGTAGTGGAAGACAGAAAAACTACAGCCAGCAGAGCTAAGTAACCTTGGCAGAGCAACCTGGTAATGTAGCTGTACAGCTTCCAGTACCCAACCAACTACATTGCTTTATGGAGACATACCCAGCTTTCAGTGGGCTTGGGGTTCAGGTTGCATGAGTGCTTGACAAGGTAGTCAGTCATTCTGCAACCTGACTCAATCAACGCAAAATAGGGCAGGTCAGCCTCACAGCTAAAGAACAAACCAGGCATCCTGGGCTACTAGTTTTGCTGCCTGATTTTCTATAAGGGAAAAACAATTTGGAAAAGCTGTAAATATTGTAGATATTGTATTGTGCACTCTCCAGTTAGCTGGGGGATAGGTGAGCGGGAGTAGAGAGAGAAAGCGGGGCAAGGGCAGTGACATGGGGAACAATGCTGCTGTCATCACTTTTAGGAAATTCATCTGTTAGCATATGATGACTTTAGCTGCAGTAGAGTCCATTGGATTTTTGGAGAACAAGGTGTTGTTTTGCACCATTGGAGAGCAACAGATGTCATCTACCTGGACTTGTGCAAGGCATCTGACACTGTCCCCCATGACATCCTGGTCTCTAAATTGGAGAGACATGAATTTGACCAATGGACCGCTCGGTGGGTAAGGAACTGGCTGGATAGTTGCACTCAAAGAGTTGCGGTCAACAGCTCAATGTCCCAGGGGCAAGCAGCAACGAGTGGTGTTCCTCAGGGGTTGGTACTGTAACCGGTACTATTTAACATGTTTGTCGGCGATATGGATGTTGGGACTGAGTGCACCCTCAGCAAGTTTGCCGATGACACCAAGCTGTGTGGAGTGGTTGACACACTGGAGGGAAGGGATGCCATCCAGAGGGACTTGGACAGGCTTGAGAGGTGGGCCCCTGCCAGCCTCAGAAAGGTCAACAATGCCAAGTGCAAGGTCCCGCACATGGGTATGGGCAATCCCATGCACAAATACAGGCTGGGCAGAAAATGGATTGAGAGCATCCCTGAGGAGAAGGACTTGGGGGTACTGGTGGATGAAAAGCACAACACGAGCCAGCAATGTGCTTTCACAGCCCAGAGGCCCAACCATATCCTGGGCTGCATCAAAAGAAGCAGGGAGGTGATTCTGCCCCTCTATTCTGCCCCTCTACTCCGCTCTCATGAGACCCCACCTGCAGTACCGTGTCCAGCTCTGGAGCCTCCAGCATAAGAAGGACACGAATTTGTTGGATTGGATCCAGAGGAGAGCCACAAAAATGATCAGAGGGCCGGAGCTGGAGAGGACGGGCTGAGAGAGTTGGAGTTGTTCAGCTTGGAGAAGAGAAGGCTCCGGGGAGACCTTATAGCAGCCTTCCAGTATCTGAAAGGGGCCTACAAGAAATCTGGAGAGGGACTTTTTACAAGGGCATGTAGTGATAGGACTAGGGGTAATGGCTTCAAACTGGGAGAAGGTAGATTTAGATTAGATCTCAGGAAGAAATTTTTCACTCTGGGGGTGGTGAGGCACTGGAACAGGTTGCCCAGGGAAGTTGTGGGTTCCCCATCCCTGGAAGTGTTCAAGGCCAGGTTGGATGGGGCTTTGAGCAATCTGGTCTACTAGGAGGTGTTCCTAGTCATGGCAGGGGGGGTTGGAACTCGATGATCTTTAAGGTTCCTTCCAACCTAAACCATTTTATGATTCTATAATTGGAGCTACAAGTGTCCTAATATGAGTCCATGTTGCCAGTGAAACAAGGTCTGCAAAGTGGCTGCCACAGCTAGGACCAGGAAGGACCAGGAGGAAATACAAGGAGGGTGCACAGGCCTTTTGTACAGGAAAGCAAACCTGTGGGTGTCCTCCTACCTGTGGGGATACTGCAGGCATCAGGCACCAGCTCAAAAGCCTGAGAAACTCTATTATGCACCCTACTCCTGTGTGAGATACCATAGCAAGGACAGGCAAAACTCATAAGAAGGTAGATTTTTTCAAGACAACCTTAAGGAAAAGATAAGCTTAGAAATGTACTAATGTAATAGATGGACATTGGATGAGAAAAGAGCATGTTGGTTATAATTTTGGCAAAGAAAGAGGCAATAATAACCACCTCATCAGTATAGGCAGGGACTGCCCATGCAGGTGGACATACCTGTCTGGGTTTGGCTTGTTTCCAGTTCCCATTAAGGCAGAAGTGTAATGTGACACTCCCAAAAATGAAAAAGACCTGATCTTGTGTCACTGTTATAATTTTCACTGATCCCTTGGATACTGGCCCAGCTCAATTGGAAGAGTAGCTATGCTTTCTCAGGAGTAAAGCAACTCATGCCCTGTTGCAAAGCAAGGAACCAGAATGAAACTCGGTTTCTCCTACAAGGTGCTCCTTTCATTTGATCAGGCTATGGAAAAGTTCCTCTCATTCTTAAATGTATGGCAGACCAAATTAGTTAAAGCTTTATAATTCTACCTGAACATTTGAGTCTGTGAGACAATGTAGTCTGTAGAAAGGGGAACACAGTGTGCATATAGGATCACCACAGGAGCTGATTATACCAGAAACAGTGGCTGTTCTGAAGTTAGGGCATGACTAACTGATAGGAATTTATTCTGGAATTACCTGCAGCTGGGGATGGATTCAGTAGATATGATACTCCACCTGACCCTGGAGAAAACAGAGAGTGCTGTCAAAGATACCAGAAATGAGTCAGTTCCTACAATGTGAAAATTAGAATGCACATTGCAACAACAGAGAGGGAACAAGGAAAACAATAATCACAGTGACATACCAAATTCCTGTTCTGAAGCAGATGGACATCAAAGACAACTCATTTAGCAATTAGGCATTCTTTAAATCACAAAAGGGAAAATTACAGAATTGCAAGGAAGAGAAGAGTACCACATTTAATAGCAAGTGTCAAACCATGAGATGAGATTTTTCATGCATGAAATGTTCGTGCCAGGCAGAATGACAAAATTAAATGTATTTGCACCAGGTGCAAAGACAAGCTGAGAAACTGAATGCCAGATCAAGAGACGACATGAGTGAATGCACTAGGCTATGAAGACTAGCAAAATAAGAAGGCAGAGTGGCCATAAACTAAAGCCATTTTTAGATTACATTATAACACTGCCGCTAAGATATTGTAATTTTTAGGTATAAGATCCACAAAAAGCATTCCAACTAAAATTTTAAGTAATCCATGGAATCCAGTGATTTCAACTAAAGCAGTTGAATTCATGATCTTAGTGAAAAAAAGAGGAAAGATAGTTTATACAGTCAGCAAGATGTACAAGTTAAACCAAAATTTCATCCAGACCTGAGTCTACCACAGCATCCCAATGTTAATGCTGTTATGATATTACCATGATGGTTTTGCATTTGTGGACTAGGTGCCATGAATTTGACCCCAGGAAGTAAATAGGATGTCTAGAACATCACACACTTTGCAGAGTGTCTGATGTGTTAAGTGAAAAAAATGAGAGAGATCAATGAAGTGAATAGAAAGCTAGACCTCACTGCCAAAGCATTAGAGATCACAGCTTTATTAAAGAGCTAACTGAGAAACGAAACATCTATTTGCATACACTCAAGCACCCCAAACAGATGATTCAAAAGAGCTCAGGTGCCAGCCTTTCAACCGAAGCTATGTTCTTCGTGTGGCAGAGAAAGATATATTCCTAGCATTCAATGCTAAAACACTGCCATGGGGACAAAAAAAAGTCTTAATATGTTATTCATACTATCCTGTTCATTTTTTCTCCTCTCCTCTGAAGGGAGATGCTCTCCCTTCTCTGAAGGGGAGAGAGGTTAAAGAGCATCTGTCATTCATTTATTGGCCAGCCCAGCCCAAACCATGACGAAGTCATACAACTGCTAGGCTGTCAGCCGAGAATGCTGCTTGGGAGCTAACCCACAAGCAGACAAATACCAGTTTCCTCAAGAAGAGGGACTGAGAGGCCTGGCAGAGATATGCACTGTGTGTGATACAAGTGTGTGGACATGAAGTTAATGTGGCAGACCCTTTGGTAAATCACGCCCACAACTTCATCCTGGCTGGAAAGAGCCAGGGAAGTAAATAGAAAATGAAAAATGAGAATATAGCAACAGACTGAAGTATCATTCAGTTGACACAGAGGAAGAACTGAGATGATTGCAAGCTGTTGAGTTAGAGCAGTTCAAGAAATGACCTTCCCATCAGCAGGATTTTAATGTCCACTTAGTAACGTGGTATGATGGTCTGCGCGTGCATCTCTCCTGTGCAATACAGGCAGACAACACACAGCACTTCCTAGGTGGTTTGACCAAGCCACCCTGAGACTCTGTGCTGAGTAGTGACCTAACCCCATGAGGGCGAAAGTGATGCAAACTACATATTTGTAGCCTGACAAAAAAAAGAGTCCAAGACATTAATCAGTGTTTGAGCTCTGAGGTGAATTCTGGGCTAATCTGTCTGGTTTATAGTCTACGGTGTAGACATGTCTGTTTTATATGAGGTGACCATCAGAGAACCCTGCAGAATATGTCATTTCAGACAGCACTTCTAGAAAAAAGATGTCCAAACAGGAGTAGGAAATGAAACTTTTAAATTAAAAAAAAAATTAAAAGTGTTCAATGAATATGACTGAAGCAGCAAAGCTAGAACTACACTACCTACAACTGACTTCTTATCCAGAGCAGTCCAGAATTCAGAAATATGGTAACTGAACAAAAATATGAAATCATCAGCCGGTTCTGATACCAAAGGCATTAACAAGACCAGTTTCAAGAAAAGAATTAAAGAGGAAAAAAGGACAAACAAAGCCAACCAAGGATTTAAAAATACTTCCGTCTCAAAATATGTCCAACTTTCTTTCAAAGAGCCAGACCACAGGGAGAAGCTTTCACTTTTGGATACTGATCGGTGAAGACAGCATAAGCATTTCAAATGATGTTAAATACAGACACAGTCAACTTGAGGATACATCAGGGCCATTTGGGAACAAAAGCTTGTCTCCAGAAAATGAGCAGCATCCCCAGTGCACTTTTGCACTGGCCAAAACTGTCTTCTCATGACAAATGACATTATTTGTAGTGAGTTTATGCTCCGCGTCTGGGAGTTTAATCATACTACTTCATCCTGCTGCCACAGTTGATCAAATAGCAAGGCTGAACTGGAAGATAAAATTGTTATTTTTAAGTCTGTAGAACGTATTTGAAAAAAGAAAAAAAATTGTTAGGCCAATCTGGAGAAATAGCCCACAAGGAGTATCAGTAACACCTTGGTGTAATAGAGCTGTCATCCAAACATGCATGTTCCTTGGTTGCTGTGGTGCAGCAACATGAAACTCTGCAGTAATAAAAGGGGAACCGAAGAAGGATGAGAGACTTGCAAAGGCCAACGCCTGCAGTGGAGGAGAGGCAGGAGAGCTCCCATCAGCAGGGAGAACCTTTCCATGTCAGGGAAAATCATGCACTTGAAGGCAAGGCACGAAGGCAGCCATAGAAGATAGTGAAACACGTGCTGTTGGCAGGACAGGTGACTCAGCCCACGTAAAGGGCCACCGACTGCACCTGAGATCAGTTAAAGTTTGTCATCACTGGAAGAGAGAAAACAGAAGACTGATGGCAGCATTGACAAAAGCATCCTCTTCATGTGGTGGTTAAACAATACAAGAAAGGAGCCTGATCTGGTGACGGCTGTGTGATAACCTACATCCTGCCACCAGTTACCATCCTTCAGCAGAGCCTGGCAGCCAAAGACAGCAGTGGGCAACCTCTGCAGCAAGACAGCTGCTTTCTCCAGGCACTGCTCTGCAGGGCTGCACAGCCACCTCCAGAGTGTGAGCCTGAATGCAAGAAGCTTTTTAAGGCTCCAGGGCTTTTTCCAGTCCTTGATCTCTTGTCGTAGATGACTGCTGAAGAACTCCTGACATTTGTCTGTGGTTATGGTCTGTAAGACTGTCATTCCAAATAAGAGCTTGCAGATTATATTGAATTAATTTAACCTGTGGGCTCATGTAAATTGGTATTATATGTAATCTCTTTTAAAAATTCACAATTCTTTTCCTAAGTGGTCAGCACCAAGTACTTCCAGGGAAAACAGAAGAAACCTTCCTAATCCTTGCTAGTTAAAAATTTCCATAAGTCATAAAATAGAAGACTTAATATCTCTTTCTAAATGTATTATAACATATTTCACATGTTACACAGATATAAGTATTAAATAGCAGATCTTCAAATATTATATCTTTCCTATGTTTTTGATGTCTTTTTCAGTCTTGCCTAGTGTTCAACCTTCAGGACATACTACAGTGATACTAGTAGTAACGCTGTAGCCCAAGAGTCTACAGAAATAAGTGGGGCAAGGCTTACAGGGGTAGGAAATAGCTTTCATTAGACAAACTGTTACTAATTATATAGTGAATGAAAACCACATTTCTTTGCCTCACTTTTGAATTCGCCAGTTGTTTTCACTTTGTGCCCCTGGGCTCTTCGGCGGTGAAATAATGAGAAGCACCCCCTCTACACCCTTCCGTATTTTAGGTCATTTTTATAGTGCCTTTGCTTATATGTCTCTTTTCTCAAGTGAACAATCTCAGCTTTTATGGATTTCCTATGCCCTGAGCCCTTTCTCTTTCTGGGAAGGTCTGGTCTTTTTGCACAGTATCATAAGTGAAAAATCAGTGATGGTCTGTGAATTGTTAATACCACAGTTTATTGTGTGGCTCTTCACTGCAGTCTTTCTGTATTCCAACAGCCTGGTGGCTTTCTGTCTGACACATTGTGTTTGTGGAACTGCCCATATGGATCCCTCAGTCACTTCCACGAGTTAATTGAGAGCAGTTCTCTAAGAGAGATGAGTACTTCTAAACATGATTTATTTTGTCAGGGTGAAATATAAGTAAGTTCTTCTAATTAATTAATTCATACATATTTTTGTAATCTGTGTAATTTTTTCTCCCTTTCTGTTTTCTTCACTTCCAGATCAATAGATACATTAAATATTGGACCAAAACCAGAACCGTGCTACACTCTGCTGTTTACCTTCTGTATCGATAAGCATTTACAAGAAATAAGAAAACAAAAAATAAACCAAAAGGCAGGAGAAGAACTAGATTACTTTCACTGTTTTTCAAGCACAATGAAGTGCACCACATTCCAGTGCCAAATAGAGTTGCTACTTGCATTGATCCTTCTTAATATAACAATTCCCTTTTTTCTTACGTGTATTTTTACAAATCAAAATAATTCAGTGTTGACATCTAAATTTTCACTTTTTATCTGAAAGGAGCAGAACAGTTTGTTCTGGGGAAGGGAATGGAAAGAAAGGCAAGGCAAGGCAAGGGAAGAGAAAGGAGAGGAGAGGAGAGGAGAGGAAAAAGAAAGAATATTTCAGACCTTACTATTTATGAAGCTGCTACACTGTAGTAATAATTAAAACTACACAAGTAACAATCAGAAATTTAATATGCCACATCATTCTGTAATTATTGTTCAGTTTTTGCTATTATTTCAGCCTTTGCCTGCAAGTAGCCACATATGTATGATTCTCTGTAACTTCATTTTTTGTGCTTATTATTATGAAATTATCTGTGTCTTTCATTAATCTTTAAGGTAATATTTATTGTTTTATCGCTATCAATATAACATAAAAGAAAAAATATCCCATTTTCTCTAATAAGAACAAAATAAAAAATCAATTTCTAAGCCATCTTATTTTAAAAAGTAATTTTAAAAGCAATGAGAGTATCATTTTGAATTATGTAACAAATAATTTCATATTTTAGGGCACACAATAGTCCAGGGTCATTTGTTTAGTATATTCAACTCAGTTTTCCAATGCAGCTCATATTTTTTTTGTCCTGACTTTATGATCTCCATCTTCATTGTAGCACAATATGAAAATATATGAAGACCTGATGTTTCTTACAGTTGTTTGTATTTCTGAGCAGTGATGTTCCCTTCCCTTCTGGTTTAACATCTCATTTGAACCTGTGATGGGTTAGTTGCCCTCCAAGAACCAGCCTTAGTTCAAATTCCTGGGCGCACTGGTGCTGACTATCAGGCACCCCTCTGTGGGGTCTTCTTCCACAGGAGATGCTCTGGCATCGCCTTCTTTCTCCCCCACCGCCACAGCCTGAGCCACGAAGTGGGGCAGTGGGGCTCCAGCTATGCTGCCAGAGCACCGTACAGCCAAATGTCTCAAGTGCTTTGCAAATATCCACAAACTCTTACTTTAGAGGTGGTAATATAACATGAGAAATTAAGATCACAGGTATTTTATAAATGGGTAAACTAAGGACATGAAGGCTAAGTCACTTTCCAAGGGCCATGTGCATGCAGAGCCAGAAATAACAATAAAATAAATGATGTTTAATAAAGCTTATGAAATAGAGTCACATCAAGTAGATTTTACTTCTCCCGCTACTCAGTAGTCTTTAACAAATGCTTAATTGTCATAAATTACAGTGACCTTCTTCAAACCATTGAAGCTTTCCCAATTTCCAGAAAGGAAAAACTGACCTGTTTATTTCTGATTTGCCTTTTCTCTTCTTGCCAAAGGAAACAAACCCCAAAACTTTTTCACATGTGGGATCCCTGAGGATATGGTGTTAAGCTTGGCTGGTACTGAAATTCAGAGCAGAGCAACCGCCTGCTTTACAAGATTTCAGGCAAAAAATGTTGGTTTTAACAAACATACTGTGGTGGGGCTTTTTTACTTCAGTCTGCTGTTGAGATAGGAAAATGCAGGCAGCCCAGGCTTGTTTTCTACGCTTCCCTCATGCAATTGGTTAACTCTCAGAGATGCCAACAATATTTGAAATGGTTGAATGCCATTTCGTCTGAAATGATGTAGCAGTCCCCTCTTGTTTCTCACCTTTGTCATGGGCAGCATGTGAAATATCTAATGGGTAAGCAGCGACTCAAAGAGCCCTCAGCAGCCGCTGAGCTGTTCAATCAGTTTGGCTCTGGAAATACCGAGCCAGAGTCAGATCAGATGTGCAAAGAGCCTGCGAGCAGAGTTACAAGACTATAAACTTGGTATGAGAAGAGACCGAGCAAAACAAAACAGATGACAAAGGCACGATTTGCTTGCTGTTAACGATGCCTCTGTAACATCACAGGCTATCTCTAAGCTATATTTTCCACTGCATTGCCGGCTTGCAAAACTTTTAATGGAACAAGTTTTTCTGGCAGAAGAACATTGATTTTTATCTTTAATGAGCAGCCTCTCTATCATTTAGCTTCGGGAAACAGCTTCCTGGTTGTAAACTGCTTTGAGAGAACTGACAGCCAGACAACTTCAAAAGCAGCCAGGAGAAACTTTCTCGCTGACTTTGGGAATGAATTCAAATATGCTGAAAGGTGCAGATGATGTTGTTATGAAGCAGGAGGACCCTGCTTCCCGACATGGAGAAATGACAAGTTGGGATATCAATGACATCAGACTTCCCCAGGTATGTGTCTGTATCTTAGAAATGTACCCGGTTCTGACCAGTCATCTCCACTTCACTGCTGATCTTAAATGCTTTCTCAGTTATCTATGCCTCATTGCCTTTATTCTCTTTGCCACCTCGAGGTATGGGACAGTGTTTTACTGAAAAGCTAGAAAATATTGAGCTTTCAAAATATGGAAGCTTCTATGCATTTTTCCTTAAATGTATTATTGAAAGAACTGCTGATATGCAAAAAATAGCAATGCTGTAGATGCATCACCTTTCTAGTCTACTGATGGATGAGGTGCAGAGAAAGCAGGGAAAAAAACCCTGTCTCCTACTGTGGGTACTGAATTAGAGATGTCTAGGACTTGCTTTTTGCCCTGGGTAGTGCTTTACAAGAAGCGAGTGCAGCACCCATGACTGCCTTGCACCTCTGGGTGCTCAGCCTTGCTGCAGACCGGGCTCCAGGCAAGCGGGCTGGCTTTCCACACGGAGGCCGCGCTCCTTTCATGAGCATCTAGGAGAAGCTTGCTTCGTGTTTGCAGAGGTTTGCTGAGAGGCAATAGTGATCTTTCCCTCCCTCAGTCCTTTTCTAGTCCTCTTATCTAAAAATTTCAGCCATGCTCTCCACTGAAAGCCCACAGCACCCTGCATGCCAACGTCATCTCCCTGTCCCTCACCTCAGCATATCTGTGCCGGATTACTCCCGCTGCGGCCCTTCAGCATCCAGCTCTGCCTTTCACCTCCCAGTACTGTCTTCTTACCTGATCCCAATCTCTTCCCTACTATGCCACTGCTGTTCGCCCAAAGCCTCCATGTCCCAGGCTGCCTCCTTCCCTGCCCTCCACCCCAAGGTCACCTTCACCTGCGTTTCAGCCTGGAGGCTTCCTCCACACCCTTCCCTACACTGTCCAATGGCTCCTGGGGGAGCACAGGGGTTTTTCTTTTCTCAGTTGATGTTCTTGATGCTGTAATGGCTCTCAGTGGCTGGGATCAGCAATTTCAAGGAAATTCCTATTAGGTTTTTGTACCCCTACAAGACCTTTTCCCTCAAAACCATCAGTGGGTATGTTAGGTGCCTTACAACTTACTGCATTTTGCTGTCTTGACTGTACCCACTGAGGTGATGTGTGGTTAGTCCTTTGTCTTTTCTTTCATTGAGTTTTATTTTTGTTGTTCCTTACAGTGTTGTTGTCTTTGAGGTTTTTTTTGCTTAGTCCATAGCAGTGAAAAAAAAAAAAAAATCCTAATCAAGATGTTATTTGTTTTGGACTTCAGAAAAATCACCGTGGAAGTCTTTCATGGCACTTAGGCCAAAACAAACCAAAGTCCAGAACTAAAGACCTACAAACGTGGGCATAGTCTCGGTTTGATTCAGTATTTGCCCTTTTTCCAGTGAGTTGAGCCAAATCAAGCCAAATGATGCAGTGTAATGCTGTTGTGAACAGCCTGAAAGGCAAAGCAGGATCTCTGCCATGAAAGCTGACAGAAGTTAGTCAGGCAGTGAGTGCTGCCTGCAAGGAAAATATCTGCCATTTTACATCAGGTGCCCCGCCTTCCTCTCCCAGGGAGGTCCTGCTCTGGGCTGGACTAGTGGGTGAGTGAGATCAACTTCCTGGCCAGGCTTTCCTGATGCTTTGGGGCTTGTGGAGAGCTGTGGTTTTTCTGCCTTCTCTCCACTGCTCCCTCCTTCCAAGCAGTATCACCTGCCGGGATGCTGGGGTCACGCAGGCTAGAGGACACCTAGCAGAGGACCAGGTCTGCTGGCTTCTTGCACAAGCTCTTCTCTTCCTCAACCTAAAACGTGGCTTGCTTTGATCTCTCCACAGGACATAAGACAGATAGACTGGTTTCAAGAATGGCCAGATTCTTATGTAAAACATATCTATAGCTCAGAGGATAAAAATGCTCAGAGGCACCACAGCAGCTGGGCAATGAGAAACACCAACAACCACAACTCTCGCATCTTAAAAAAGTCCTGCCTCGGGGTGGTGGTCTGCAGCAACGACTGCTCGACCTTGGATGGGAGGAAGATCTACCTAAGACCAGCCATATGTGATAAAGCTAGGCAAAAACAGCAGCGTGAGTATGAGGATGTCTGTTCATTATATGGCAGTTGGTAAGTGAACACAACATAAAAGAAAGCCAAGCAGAGGACACCTTTTGGATTATAAACCTTTCCCGCTGCCATTCCTTATGTTCAAATGCAACTCTTGATTTTAGAACAATGCATTTTACATTTCTTGCCGTTGGGGGAGGAGTTGTTTGCTTTTTTGTTTTCTTTTTGTTTTCTTTTTTCATCCCTATTTCTGATGGTTAGAGATTGATTCCCAGCCTTCTCAGGCGCATGAGTGAGGCTACTGAGAAAGCTGTGCAGTGCAGGCAGCTTCCTGCTGCGCTGTTCCTGCCGACCCGAGTGTTGGCTTCATTACTGCATAGGCCCAAGAGTAACTCAGGGAAGTCTTGCAGGAAAGAAGTTACTTGAACTATAATGACTGGAAAACAGTCCTTGTAGTCATGTCGTCGGAGCAAGACGATGCAAATAGAGAACATGAGCTGCACGCACATTTTTAACGAGACCATTTTTAACGAGACCATTTCAAACAATTGTTGATTGCTCAGTAGAGCTAGCACATACTGATTTCTGGATCTGATGAACATTTTGGCTCAAGAAAGGTGTTACTTAAGTACTCACAGAGGTCAGAGTGATGTCCTCTAGACAAATCAGACAAGAACACATGACATTCCAGACACCGCCAAGTTAAAAACAACTAAAACTGACCATGATAATAAATGATAAAATGATAATGAAGTTATAATATAAATAATTTTTGCTAGTTGTATTTAATAATGGAACAGAATAAAGGCAATTATTAGTTTGCTTATATTGATCTCTGCTTACATTTGGAAGTTTTTTGCGTAGTTTTTCTCAGTGTAGTTTCTGAGTCCCAAACCAAAAGTGGCAATCCACCACCGATGAACCATTGTATCATATGGGATTCATCTGGCCGGTGTTGTACAGAAAATATTTCCCACCGTCTTTGCTCCAGGGAAATGCTGTCCAAACTGCAACGGACCCCTACAGCTCCTTTCCTGCCGAGGCCATGGTGGTTACCCAGTTACCAACTTCTGGAGGCATGAAGGCCAATTCATATTTTTTCAGGTTGGTATAAAATTACCTTACATTATGCAAGTTAATTTTAAAGACTGTTTTTTAAGATTGATTAAGGACATTTTTTGTTCCAACATATAAGGGTCGTTGAATATGACAAGGTCAAATGACTGTAAGAAAAAAAATTTTCACAATGAGTCAGCAAGGTCCTAAGCAACCTGATCTAACTCTGAAGTTAGTCCTGCCTGAGCAGGAGGTTGAGCTAGACCTCCAGAGGTCCCTTCCAACCTAAGTTAGCCTATGCTACTATGATCTTACAGTGTATTATATTTTCATTTAGGCTTCCATGAAAACCTGTTGATTTTGAAACACTTTGCCTCAGGTACATAGGAACGAACAAATCCTCAAAAAGTCAGGAATGCCCTGTTATCTTGATCTCTTCTCCAAGGCACCATGCATAAGCATGAGGCTGTCCTAGGGCAGGAAATGGTTGTACCCAAGCATCTGTCTATGGAAAATGCCATCCGTGCATTATGTGTAACTTATATCTGGAAAACAGTGTATGCAAGTGTTTAAATAATGGGCATTATTCCTGGATGCTGTAATCCTAGTTTAGAACCATAACCATTGAACTGTCTCCTGGTTTCAAGTCTTTCATTTATGTGCAGGTTAAATAAAATTAATTCTCTGCGGAAGCTAATGGAAATTAATGTTCTGAAAAACGTGTCTAAAGTGTGAGAGGAATGGAAATGACTGCAGGGACACTGTAGTTAGGCTGCAGAAGACCTTGTAGCTTCAACTGGGGCTCTAGTGTGGGAAGTCTCTCCTGCACATAAATGTGGTGCACTGGTTTTATGATTTCAGAGAATTTCTACCCCATCACACTTCATCTGAGATATGTTTGTTACTTGAGCTCACATTAAATAAGTGTTATTAAATACAAAGCATTAAATCAGGCCATATGTGTGGTTTTGGCCTGTGCTACAAGTTCTGCTCCCTTAATATTAATAACAAGGTTGTTTCTAACTTCAGCATATCATAATTCTTTTCTAAAGTCCAAAGGAGCTCATGACCATCCACGTCCAGAAACAAAACTAGAAGCAGAAGCAAGAAGATCAGTCCAAAAAGCACAGACAGCTTTTTCTCCATCTTCTCCACGATTAAAAAGAATCCGGGAGATTGAGGTAACTCTTATCGTCAGTCGATGAAATTGTGGGGTCAGTTCAAGGCACGGTGGAGGTTAAGTGGGCTTTGGGTCTGGGTGGGAGCAGGCTTTACATCTCTGCATTCTGCCTCCCCATGATCAGGCCAAGAAGGAGCAGGGCTGTCCCGAGCATCCTTCTGTGCTCAGCGCTGTCATCCACTGCCAGCACCCCCCACCTGGAGCCTCTTTGGGCCTGGCAGCAGCAGGGGTTTACATCTATACTGGTAAACAAAGCAGGGCCAGAGGGCAGGCTCATTCACATCACTGTTCCCATCGTCCCTGCCATGGATTTGGCCAGTGCTAACTTGTGCTCACAGACAAAATGCCCTGGCACAGGTCAGGAGGCCAGCATATGCCAGGGACCATTCCCTGGCAGGATTTTGGACAAGGTTGCATCAGGTTTGTGTCCCTTCACTGCGCACAGCTGGCTTTGAACCTACCTGTCCCCCTACATGCTGTCATGCTACAAACCACAGGCAATAAGAATCTCAAGTTGATGCAGTGAAAATAGCCCTTGATGCGCTGCAACACAGCCCTTGCATTATTTCACTTCAGGTCCCGAGGTCTCCCAAGGCCAGGATGTAGTGTGGACACTGCCAGGCCATGCTTTTTGGTCCCTGTTACCAACGACAGTCCTTGGCCTCATTTTATTTAGCAGCATGGACATAGCTTTAGATCCCCAGCTCTTTCCTTTTTTAAAGGCAAGAGTTGCCTTTAAAAAAATTTTCCTACAAGTTCTTTGTTAGTGCTGCTCCAGAAATTAAATTATTTACAAAGAAATCTGGGAATAAAGTAATTAGATATTTAGTCTAATCAGTTTTGGCATTGAAGTAGAATATTAAAAAGTTTTAATTGGATTTAACTTATAGTATTGATTGCACCACCCCACGAGAAAATTGTAACAAATGAACACTTGAAAACTGGAAAATACTTTTGGCAATAACTGAATTCAGGAGGAAGATTCATTTATGTGTGTACACAAACACACACACTATATACTACTTTACTATAGAATACAATATATAACATTACCTATATGATATGCCTATTATATACTGTATATGGTATCTCGACAAAACAAACTTGTTAATGAGAAGGCAAATCTGGAAACTCTTACTCCTTTTTTCTCCAGTCCCTCAACCTTTACTTGAGAAAACCCAGTTACTTCCGTAGCAGGCCTAGATCGTTTTATTCACAGACTTAATGCCGATCAGGGAGAGAGATGGTGTCCTGCAGGGAAGCTGCCCCTGAGCAGGATTCAGCTACCTGCAGACCCTCAAGGGCTGTGAGGGCACCCTCAGGTGCAGGAGGCACTGCCCCACCCTTGAAAAGACACTGGGAGGTCATTTTCTCCACATTGACACGTGTCCCGAGGTCCTCCACTGACATGGAGGAGGTTCCACAGAAAAGTGAAGGCACCCTCCACCTGTCCTTATCCTCCCTGGGTTTTACCAGGGTAGATAAGGGCAAGGTGCATCACCTCTGCGTGGCGTGCGTCTCTTGCTCCCCTGGTCTCCAGGAGAGCTTTGAAGGCAGAAGAGTGCTTTGAAGGACTTACAGAAGCACTGATGGTGCAGTCACAGTGATATCAGCTCTCCTGGGTGTGGAAACACTTGTGAAAGCATTTACAGAGACCCCGTGGACTGCTGGGTGCCTGATGGAGGGAACTGGCTAGAGCAGTGAGGCTGTCTCCAGTGACCTTCCTTGCAAAGGCTGTGTTACACCCAACTGTACACCACCAGTCTTCACATGCAGTTTGTCTTTTGATATGCTAGAGGTGGTGCATCCTCCCCAGCCTGGTGTTTGGGATAGTAATCAGTGCCCCTGCAGTTATAGACAAAAGGGATAATTGGGCTGGGGCAGGGCGGGGGCAGACTTCTTAAATGGATGACATGGGGAAGCAGGGGGATCCAGGATCCCAAGAAGATTAAAAGAGTGAACAGAGGAAGTTACACCCATTTGAATGGAATATGAATTTAGGAGCTGCAGCTATTTCTACTGGAAATACTCAGGAGTACACTAAAAACCAGAGCTCATGAGTGACTCTCATGGAGACATGCTGACAATCAGAGAGTACAGGTGGTGGCCTCTTGACACAAGCACCTGGGAACACGAGCACAAGAAAAAGCAGCTGAGCCACTGTGTAAATCTCTAACAAATACAGAAACAATGATTTTCATATCACTGGTTTAATTCTGCCCCCATGAACACTAAAATAGTCCTCACCTAGGCAGTGTTACTGAGTCACGTGGCTTTTTTTCTTTTATACCTGAGCCTACTGGTCTTACTGAGGTCAAGTTCCCTCTAGACATGTCTTCGGCTTTCCCTTCCTACAACATTTTCCTGGTGTTTTCACTTCAAATTGTGTGTGAGTAGAAACAGACCAAAGATGTCATAAATATCTAATCGTAGAGCCTGCTATTCAGCTGGTCTGACTGCGTGCAGTCACAGTGATATCATTTACCTTCAGCTGGCTTTCCAGTTCATGGCACTCTGGCAGGCTTTTCTTGGGAATAACCCATCATATTTGTATTCTGCCAAGACTGGCTGCGATACAGCTAACTCAGGAGTCTGATTTGACACGCAGAACCTATGTTGCTGAATTGGCAAAAAAGTCTTCTGAAAAGATTCCATTTTAATGTGCTCACAAGAGACCAGGGAGGAGACCTTTAGAAAAATGTATGAGCCCAAAATAGGGTAAGTGATACATAGGATGTTTTCTCTACGGTGTCAGAGGGTCTTCAGCTGAAGGTGGGCAGGGTCTTACATCAGGTTGTTGGAATTTCTTCTCATGGTGAGTGGAGAAAAGCTGAAAGGAGGTTTGCTACTCTGGCAGTTAGCAAAACCACTGTAATTAAATGGATGCAAAAGCAGAATTACAAAGAAGAGAGACCTGTAAGTATTCATCAGAAATGGTAGCACAGAATGAGTGTTCTGAAAGGAATTAAAGTTTGCAAAACTATAATCCAATAATTAGGGCAATTAAAGAAGTTGTGAAGTATCCAGAGCAAAAGACCCAGAAGAATAATTCTTGTGTGCTGCTCCCTCCCTGAATGAAATTTCTGTTTGTGGGGTAAAAAAATGTAAAGGTAGGAAAATTTATCAGTTCGAAATAGAAGTAGAGTCTTGAAAAGCTGAAGCATAATATTATTGTAGTGAAAAGATCACTTCAAAACAATCGGTTTAAAAACATCATACTTAGCTTTTCCAAACTCCATAGGAAAAAAATAAATTCTGTGGTATCAAATGTAGTAGCATAATTTCATTTTCAGGTGCTTCTTCAGTGTATGCTGGCAGGGCTGTGAATGCAAGGTCTAATGATTCTTTCAGTGTAAAACAAGCTTTGGGCCAAAACTGGTGAAACAAACCCAGACCTGTGGTCTGGGAACCCTGTTTGGTTTCCCCCTAAAGCCCACTGGCACCACCCTACAAGGAGGCTCTGCTATGTCATCAGCTTCGTTGTGTGTGTTAATTGAATATGTTCGTGAGGGTCTCATACAGGATGGTTTATATTTCATGCTGGTGGACTACACCTTGTTTTACTAAACCATGCCTTGCTTTCCCAAGTCTCTGACAGGTGCAATGCCGACGCGGGAGGCTTTGCCTTTGCTTCTTTCCAAGCCGGACACCTACCTGCAACCTGCTAATTTTGGGGGACATTTAAGCAAAAGCTCCCCCGAGCTGACGCTGGGCAGCTGCTCTGAGCGGCCACCGCTCCCAAGGGCAGCTGAGGAGGATGGGAGCTCCAGAGAGGTGCCGATGTGGGGCAGGAGCCCATCCCTCGGGAGGACCCCCAGTGCCAGGAAGCCTTGCAGCGGCCCTGCTGTCCCGCCCTGCGCAGCCCCTTCCCCCCGGCACCGTGCCCACCCTGGCACCCAGCCCGTCCTGCCCATGGCAAAGGGTGGCCATGACCCCTTCAGGCCTAACGCTGGCCTTTTGGGGGATGAATCCTGTGAGGGGAAATCCCCGCCAGTGTACATCGGCAGCTGCCTCCCTCCGCCACCCTACCCTCTGCCTCAGGGAGGCCCCTGCCCCACAGCCAGCGGGGCAAACCACCACCGCCAGCTCTCGGCACCTCTGAGAGGAAGCCAAGGAGATGGGGGTGAGGGAGGGTGCCATACAGGTCTCAACTACTGCCACGACGACATGTTTTTTAACCTGTACCCGTTACGGTGACCAGGTTTAAATGTCCTCTCTCCCCTCCTCTGGCAATGGGCCTAATTCTCCATCCCTGTTGCAATGTGGATGTGAAAGTGCTGCCACGCCAATTACCTCTTTAGCTCCTCTTGCAGACCTCAAGAGGGGCTTTCATACCTGAAGACTTGTCTTTGTTCTTTTTTTTTTTTTAACTGTTATATTTTCCCCCACTGTTTCATTGATCTAATAAAAGGTATCAGCTCTTCTTACAGACTACCTCGCTGCCATTCTGGTTTGGTAGCATTTCAATCCCCCTTGATACTCAGTTTTTTCAAGCCTGTGGGACTGTGGAAGGTGCAGATGGATGTGGAAGGACCGCAACTGTCATGTGCGACCCTCTGCACTCTTTCAGCTTCTTTGGGCAGTGATCCAAGTCCCTCCACTGGACCAACCCTGCGAACTTATTGTAGAGGATCATCACAGAACAGTTTGGGTTGGAGCANTGGGGTCTCACCAGAGCAGAGTAGAGGGGGAGAATCACCTCCCTCGACCTGCTGGCCACGCTTCTTTTGATGCAGCCTAGGATTCAATGGACTTTCTGGGCGGCAAGTCTGCACTGCTGGCTCACGTCCAATTTGTCATCCACCAGTATCCCTAAGTCCTTCCCTGCAGCGCTGAACACAGTTTCATACATGTACATATTCAAGGTGCCTTGCTGCTTTTTCAAGCCATATTTTATTTCTTTTACTGCAGACTGTAACAAATCCTTCAGCATCCTTTCTGTACATCACCCCCTTTTCTGACCACTACCATAAGCTATATTTCAGCAGGAGCTACCAGTTCTCTACATTTGTTTTAAAAAGTAGAGTGCCAAATATGAATTTTCTTGCCTGAATTTAGGGGCCAGATCAGAAACTTTTGGCAAAGATTCCTTTATCTTTTCCCATAATTCAAAGCTGCATGACTTTCCTGCACGACCAGCCTCTGCTGCTCTCCGGACCGGGTTTCAGGGGCCACTGGCCCTCACCCTGCAGAGGGAGGTGCTGACACACATCCCCGCTGCCACCTCTGCAAGGGAGGGATGAGGGATGTCAGGTCTGGAGCCACATTTCATGGCTGGTTCCTTTAACCACCATGCAGGTAGACAGCCTCGGCTCCATGGGCTGCCTAGCTGGTGGTCCTAACTGTGCCCTGCCCTGCCTGCGGAGCAAGCCATGCCCCAGCCGTCCAAGGCAAAATAAACCTTTTATTGGGATGAGTCCGGGAGGACAGTATTACGAAACTAGTGGCAATAAAAACTTCACAGTACTTCAGACTGTGGTGTATCTTGTGTTCATCAAATGGGTTCAGTCTTATCATTTATCTTTTCTTTTTTTTTCCTTGTTTTCATCTTTAGATTCCCTCCTTTTTTAAAAAAGCTTTGGAATATATTAGTTACTAGGGAAACCACTCTCATTGTGAAGGGTGGAGTTCAGAGACATTTACGAGACAAGAACAAATTATACAGTGTTTCAAAAAGTTTATTGCAATTTGTGAAACAGGGGATGTGTAGCTATTTGTTTTATGTGGAAAAAACCTAAATGTAGATCACAAAATGACAGTCTGCTGTTGTATGTGAAGGTCCATTCACTAAACTTTAATTTAGCTTGTTAGTCCCACGTTAATACCAAACTTTGTGTGTTTTGTGATGATTCTTCCGATCAGTAACTCAGAGAAGGAAACTTTGATCAAGGGTAATAGCAACCTCCAGCTCTAAGACAGAAAAAGGGAAATCAATAGGAGCCATAAGCGCTTGTGCTTCAGGATGTGAGCTGCAGGAGGAGGGACAGGCAGGTCCCCCGGGGCTGTGTGTCCCATAGCTGAGATTCCTCCGTGACTGCCAAACCGGTCCCACCAGCGAGGGACTGAGCAGGACATGGATTCTGTCTCATCTCCCCTCTCCTCTGAATTCCTTACCTCTCTGCTGCACTGCTGCCAGCATCGCCATTCAGCGATGGTACCATACAGATGTGTGGCTGGGAGGCTCCTCAGACATTGTTCCCACACAAAAGTACCATCAGTTCCCTTTACACCCACCAACCCCCTTCTCTGTTTTTAAAAACTTCCAGCAAAAGGCATTTGATAACCAATCCCATAACCTGTTTCATAGCTTCACCATCCCAATCCCAACTGTTAGCATTTTTTTCCTTATATCTGATTCTCTTTCCTGCAGATCAACCATTTCTTCAAGTCTTCGAAGATGGGTAGCGTCCAGCTACTGAGTTTCACAGGCTTCCTAAAGGACTATTACTCCCAAACCTCCCTAAAAGACAATTACTACCAAACCTGTCTTCCTGCCTGAGAAGCAGGAAGCTTTTTGTTGGTTTGCCTTTAAGTCTGAACAAAAAGGTTTCCAAAATGAAACCTATTCTTATGAGCACAGCTCCACTCAGCAGCTACTTGCCATAGCAGGGCTGTGCCTTCTTGCAGCTCCTGTGCTCCTAATCCTGTGCAGCCGGGACTGTCCCGCAGTTTGGGGGGACCCCCAGTCCCCGTTCAGGCAGTGTTCATTGCACCCAGTGTGTTTCCATGAGGAACACATTTCAGGCTCGAGGAAGATAGATTATTCCTTTTTAAAAAGGAGGAAACCAAGACTTCATGATTTTTCTAAGGTGAAACGCAGAAAGACTTTCCAGATTTACAAGCTGCCAGGGTCAGTTTGACCTCTCCCTGTTCTTGTGCTGACTTCTGTGCTGGCAGCAGCTCCTTCCACTTTTGGTACAATCAGCATAGTGGGTCAATATAGTGCCAAATTTGTATCTGTTTGGCTCAAAATACAAAGATACCAATCCCAGCTCTCACCTGTGCAAAAATGACTTTTTGCAACATATTTGGGATACGTGAAAAGAAACGTATGCATATCACTGCTTTAAGCTTCTTTTAACCAGCTCTAAGGTACTGTGCCCGACTGGGCAGTGATAAGAATCAGACGTGAAAGATGGCACTAGATGCATTATCCTCTGCAATTTTAAGAAAATATACTGAATACTGAGGTTGTTCCGGTTAGCTTCATGAAGAAACACCAACTGATGTGTGAGGATCCACCCATAGGTAACTCTGTAACCTTATTCTCTGCTGCAGAAAATGGTTTTCTGCAAGGCACAGCTGCAGTAAAATATTAGAAAGGCAGCAGAGATGCAAGGAGGTCAGGATGTGGATGATTACACAGGCAAAATGTTTTGTTCCGGCTTATCGGTATTTCAGATGGCTGTAGCTACTGCCAAAGCTTATGCAAATATCCCTACATGGCATCGATGGTCTACACTCACTGCTTTCCCAAGGTCTTAGCTCTGAAAGCAGCAGCCTCAATATTTAAGGAGTAATTCTTTGGGAGTAATCCCTGTGCTTGCACTGAAGAAAATATTTTTATAGATAAGGGCTCTTCTGAGGCCATCAGAGACGGCAACAGCAATGTTGCTCAGAATGATACATTAGTCAGACTGTATCTTACAGTCACACAGCTTTTATGGGGGTTTTTTTGACTCATGCAGTATTTAAAGATGAAATCTAGACATATAATCAGAAGGAGCTACCTTAATAATACAAGGTAGCAGCTGGACATCTCGATTTTTTAGTATATTTATCCTCAGAATATCATTGTGAGGAAGGGAAATGCTTCTGTATCAGTCATATGGATGGGGAGATGAGAAGGCAGAACAGGGATTTAACCCACATCTCTCCAGCCCTGGGCACATACCCTGCATTTCTTCTGGCCTTCCTCTCCCCGGGGCATCTACCTTTGCATGTGAAAAGCATTGCAGGTCAGACTGAGCACAGCCAGATTTTTTTTCTCATTTTCAACCCCTTGTACAAAGCCCCTGCCCTTTGACAGGCTGAGGCTATAAACTGTTTTATATAAACTGCAAAGTTATGGACTATTTTCAAAAATATGGTCCTAAATGCATTCTCTATATTTTTAAACGAAACAAGTGTGTCAAACTGCTGGTGGTAGAAAGGACTCCAGCTGAGGAAGCTTTAGGGGATACACTCTGAGTAATTGTATAAAACTTTCCTTTCCTCGTGGCCTTTGGGAGATTTACAAATCCATGTGTCTGGTACTCCTGGAAATTTTGCTCCACTTCCCCTCAATGTAATCATTTGGGGCTTTTTAAGTAATTATGGTCAAGAAGTTAGAATGGGACCATCTAATGTGTTTTACTTTATTGGAAGCAAAATGTAGAAGTGGCCCCTGCGGTGGATCTCAGCAGATATATGGCCTGTCTGTGCCAGGAACAGGCCTTATGTGGCAGGGTAGAGACTGGCGTGGGGACCCAGGGGAGGCAGAGGAGGATGGGAAGGTGGCACAGTTTATTTAAGAAGAAAAAATGAAAGAAGTCTGCTGATGTCAGAGTAAGATTAGACACAATCAGTAATCAAAGCAGAGCGTGAATAGGATATCAACATTGCACATCCAAACACCCTAAGCAGTTTGGACCCGGCTCTTGTGCAAGTTATGCAGCTTGGCCCTGATTCAATACAGTGCCCCTTTCTCCCTGAGCTGCTGCAGACCCCAGGCACTATGGGGTTTTTGTCTTTCACCAACATTGCACACCTCCCGGAGCAAGGAGGACTCACCATCGATGCAGGAGAACCAGGTTAAGGAGCACTTAAACAAACCTGACATGCATAAATCCATGGGCCCAGTGCTGAGGGAGCTGCCAGGTGTCATTGTGAGGCCACTCTCAATAATCTTTGAAAGGTCATGGTGATTGGGAGAATTTCCTAAAGACTGGAAGAAAGCAAGGTCGCTCCTGTCTTCAAGGAGAACAAGAAGGAAGATCTGGGGAACTACAGTCTCACCTCAAAATCTGCAATGGTGATGGAGAAAATCCTCCTGGAAACTGTTTGCAAACACATGAAAGACTAAAAAGTGATCAGGAGCAGCTAGCATGGATTAACGAAGGGGAAATTGTGCTTAGCCAACCTGATAACCTTCTACACGACGAGTGGCTTGGTGGATGAGGGGAGAGCAGCGGATGTTTTTCATCTTGACTTCAGCCAGGCTTTCAGCACTGTCTTCCATAACATAGTCAAGCTGATGAAATATGGGCTTGCTAAGCAGACAGTAAGGCGGACTGAAACCTCAGCTATTCTGTGATTCTGGGAACATTTAGGATCAGCCACAGGTGTTCTCATATCAGACAGTTGCAGTATCCAGATGCTTCTGCTTGAATTAGCTGTGTACTGTGTGGCACATCCGGGAAGTCATCCAAAGGCCTGACATACTAGGAACACCTTAAGGCAGCAGGACATGGCCTTTGTGACCCCACAGACAGCAGCATCAGCAATTTGCATGCCACAAGCATCCTTTCCTCTCCTTGTTAGATTATTTGACTTCTGTGAGCAACACGAGATGATCTCCTGTACGGCAAGTAGTTCCAGAGGCACAGATAGTCTCTTCAGAGGACAGGGCAAGCCAGGAAGGCCTTTGGCCAGCTTTTCACTTTGAGCTTATTCCTTCTGTTTCCAGTTAGTAACTGAGGAAGCAAAACTGCCTTGGAGGGCTTGTCTCAGACAAATGTTTTTCATCTCTCAAAACCAGTTATGTCAAGATTCAAACTTCACATCATTTGGCAATTGTATAATCAGTGACGTGGTTTAAGTCTTCTGTAACCAAGGGTTGCCCAATTTATTTGCTCTTCTAAAGACAGATAGTCATAAATAACACAAACCACAGCACAAGAGTGTCCTCTTTGCTCGTTGCTTTCTGGGCCTGGTAGAAACTGTTAAGCAAAGGCCAAAGCCATATGGCAACCAGGCACCCAGCTCCTTTTTGCTCCTAGAGGAGACAGCAAATGCCTGTGGCAGGATCAGGTCCCTCACCCCTTTGGCCCCAGCAGAATGTCCCCACCAGGAACCGGCTGGTGGGGCCTTCTCCTGCCCCAAATGCCAGATGAAGAGTGGAGGGGCAACAGATGCTGCTCTCCCCATGTCTGCAGCCTCTCCTCCGGCACCTGTGGGTGGCAAGGTGAGCTGGTGGCATCCCAATCTTACCCTGGACTCAGGCACCTACAGCAACGAGTAACGGCTGCCATGTGAACAGCTGTGACCAAACTAATGTCTGTGGACAGTGTAAACATTGGGTGTCATGAAAAGCTGTTTGCCAAACATCCAGATTTCCTCTGCTCAAGTCACAGCAAAGACAGGAGGAAACCATGACCTTCAGCCCAGCCAGCAATGCCCCTGGGCAGAGCAGGATTCCTGAAGGCAGGGCCCTCCAAGCTGACAGCAAAAGCAGCAAAACATTTCAGGGGGAGACGGGGTGGTTCACGTTCATTGCCTCTGGACTTCCCTGATTCCCTGCAGAGAGGAATGGGATTCCCTGTCTGAGAGGCCAGGGACAGTAGGACAAGGTGGTACACGTGTAAATGGTGTGACTGGAGACCCACTGACCCCTGTGCTCAGAGGAAAGTCTGGGGGCAGGAGGAGGGCAGAAGAAAAAAGAGTAAGTGTCTGGCCTTGGGGTGTGTGAAATATAGAATGAACGAACAGACTCTGGCTGAAATGAGTTAAAATAAAAAGCACATTGATGTTGTCTTGCCAGTTTACTCCACTGGAGTCATCAATCCTTATTGGTCTTTGTATGTGCTGAGAAAACTTCAGGCCAGACTGTAATCCTGCCCCAACCTTACTGCACTTTTATCCACTAAATCACCCCACCAAGAGGAACTGAACTTCCCGGAGGCCACACTTAACAGTCAAGAGCTGCTCCTGGAGAAATGAAAACCCAAAGCTGTTCCTCTTCGTACAGATGGGTTAGGGAAAGCACCAGCTCCAGACAGACAGGGGGATGCTGTCTGCATTGGGGGGCTGCTTCTGGCTTTCCCTCTCCCAATCCTGCAGCCTGGGGGTGGGCTGGGGGTCACTTTGCCATGGGGCGCTTGGTGCTTGGAGGCAGTGAGTGACCCAGAGGAAAGCCTCAGCCAGCGCAGCAGGTATGGCTGCTCCCCGACTCGTGGCAGAGTGCAGGATCACCTGTGCTCTAACACTCAGACAAACCACTCATGCAGTACTTGATTGCAATGATACTGAAACTACTGCCACGTACAAGCCTCCTCTCTCAAGCTTTCAGAAAATGAATAAATGCTCCTTTAAAGATACTATCTCATGTACAGCTTAACCCTGCTCCCTCCCAGTACCTTGTGGAGCCCTCCTTTTGGGAGGACAGGAACTTTGCCTGACTTTGTTAAATTACCGCATACACTGTTAACTCCTTTACACACAGCAGTACTGCCGAATGTAGGGAAGAAAGGTTTATCTTCAGCCAGATGAAACTATTCTCCATAACCATGATTTGCCTGAGAAGCCCACTCAAAAACACGTCTGTGGCCTTCCTGCATCATGGCACCCACAGTGCCAGCTCCCGGCCCGCGCTGTGGGAGAGAGGGAGGAGCGCTGCTCCACAGCATGCAGCAGTCAGGCTGCGGTGGCTTTGGCTGCTTGGCGAGGCTGCAGACTCTCCATACAGCAGAGACGAGGCATCTCGCTGTCAATAGGTAGCACTCAGCCTCCCCACCGGGTTGTCCTTCCATGCTCCCTGCTCTCACCCAACCCTCTCGTAAAGCGTGATTTGCTCTTTCCTGTAAAACTAATGCTTTCTCAAAAGGTCCCTCCTGGGTGCCAAGAGAGTGCTTCAGTATTTTTAAATGGTTGGTCTCTCAGAAGCCCTATGCCAGTAAGAGAAGAAAACCTCATTATACAGCAAGAAGCTTAAAGTTTTTCTAAGTAGATCCTTTTACCATTGTCCATGGTTTTTTCTTGGCCACCCACACCCCCTCAGGCAGTTTGTGGCTACTCTCCTCCAAGCCCGATCACTCCTTCATCCTGCAAATATGGTGTTCTGAACTCCAGATGGTTTCCTCCCTCCCTCCTGTCATTGCACACAATGGATTTATGTTTTTCCATATTTACCCTTGGAGGTTAATTTCACTTAAAAAAACTCGTTCAGAACTTCCACCTACTTGATTAAAACCATGGTCTTACATGGCAGAAATTGCGAAGCTGGGGCTTGGCTTCCTCTGTCACTCTCTCTTCTTTGGGGTTCTAATAATGGAACAGTATAAAAAACTATTAAATTACTATAAAAATCATTTGTGATGATATAAAAACTCAAAATAGACATCATATGGCAGGCTTTCTCTCCATGGAGATACTAGTAGTGTCTCTTTCCACCCATTGTCTACTGTCATCAAACTCACTGGAACTTGGTATAATTGAATCTTTGGTCCCTCTGTCAAATTCATTTGGAAATTGGTCAGTGAGTTCAAAAGTTATTGGTGGGAACTGTCAGGCTGACAAGATGACTGCTTAATACTTCATTTCCTTAGGGAACTGGCTAAAAATTGACCTGCAGCAGTCATAGGGCTTGGAATCCAGGCAGGCTTTGATGCCGGTTCACTGGAGGGTGAGGGTAGCACAGGCATATTTGCTGCTGCAGGTAGTTGTTATTATCCAGGTAAACTATATAATGTGGCCTTTTTTTAGTCAAAATAGTCTCTTCATTTCCATGATGACTATACCTTTACCAGCTGTTATCCCATCCTAGTCCTGGTGATAAATGCAGATTTATAGCAAGGGAGTAAAAGTCCTGTTTTACCTTATCCTAACCGTGCAGGCTGGCTGCGCATATTTTGTAGGCACAGACTTGTGGGACTTGGAACTACCTCCACGGAGCTCAGTTCCTACACGTGATCAGCTCTAGCTGCGTAGCCACAAGGTAACTCCTCCTCTGATTCAGCAACAAGTGTCTTTCTCTCTGTCTGGCTCTTGCCCATTCAAGGAATCAAGCCTGCTCCCAGGCCTGAGCTGCAGGAAAGCTTCAGAGCAAAATGAGAGAAAACTTAGGCTCACACACATCTTCATGCAGGCCAAGAACACTTCTATGTGAAACATGGGTGGTTTGTGCACAGCTACAGTTAGCACTGCCTGGCCAGGTTCTCCGTCATTAACCCCAAATGCCTCCTGACGAAGGCATACGGCCGGTGCCAAGGAGATGGGTCAGCCAGTATCCTTCCTGAGAACGGCCTAGACTCTTGCACAGCAAGAGATGGAGCCCCATTGTTTGAGGTGTCCCAACAACTGCCCAGTTGCTCTGTCCCCAGGGCAAGTAGCATAGAAAGACGTAGTTTGCCTCACCATGCTCTGGCCCACCTTGCATTCAGCCATACAGACGCTGCCCAAACCAGCAGGCATACTCTGCACATTTCTGAAACACAAAGGTTCCTGAAAAACTTGCAGACTCCTACTTTTATCCACATTTTCAACCCTTCATCACTCTAATACCTCTGTATTTCAGTAGTCCTGAAGTACTCCAGCAGGGTAAAGAGCACTAAATTGAGGGAGAGCACAGCGACTAGTTCTCTTAGACCTTTTGGAAAACCTTAACTCAGGCTCAACTGTATAACTGGGGTAAGAGTAATCTTTTCTCTCTTCATATGCTGTAAGTTTAAACTTTGTTTACCTTACAATTGTTCTATAGCAAACCATCTTCCAGGCCTGATGAGAAGCAGAAAGGCAATTTTAGCATAAGATGATCGGAATGCTGCTGTGCTGAAGCTCAGAGATCACCAGCTGATCAACAGTGTGCCCCATTGTTATTCTTTTTATTCCTGTGAACAGTAACCGCATGCTGATGATCCACTGTATGATTTCGGTCTCATAAAATACTCTAATTTAGAGGCCTTCAAGAGGAAAGAAGAAAAACTTGATTCACTGCGTTGCACATACCCAGACAAATATTCATCTTATCATCAGATTACTTTTTGTGGTAGTTTTTCAGGTTCTACAGACTTCGTTGGGTTTTTATGTGAAATGTTTAAAAAGGCACGCTTCTTACAGAGGGAGCAGGTTCCAAACAAAACTACTGGCAACTGTTTTATCAGCTGCTATGAAAGTTAACCCCCCCTCAATCTTCCCAATTATTACCACTGGGAAATGCAGCTGACTTTAATATCTGTAAGTTTATTTTTCCCAGACTTTACTTTCCAGATCACCATCTGTCTAGACACTGTCAATTACTAATATGCGTGCTCAAGGTGAGTTGAGGGGTACTCAATATTTTCTTCTCCATGTGATTAAATTTCCAGGCAGCACTGAACCAACCCACTATATTCACTTTTGTCATTTAAGGCAGATGTCACGTTACTCAAAACAAATTAAAGACCTTTTCATTGATTTTTACTGAAACCAAAGTACAGAAGTTGTGGAGAGCACCCTGAATTTCAAAGGTCTTCTTGAAGGTTGTACAATAGGAACAATCTTTTCCTTGGGTATTCCTCCCAACGCCTCCAAAAAATCATTGAGGTGTGAGAAGAAGGATTCAGCTGAAACAAGTTTTGAGTTAACATTGCTTACTATAAAGAGAAAAGCTTTTGAGGGGCAATCAGATTGACGATACCCACCCCTATATTAATCTGTACAGGGAACAATTTGGCTGTGCCGGAAAAAGAGCAATTACATTTAGCTTAAATACAATGTCCGCTAAGTGGCTTCTAGTGCAGCTGGCCCTTTCTGTAGATGCGGGTTACTGAGCACAGGTCAGCGATCCCCAGCAGGTGCAGAGCCAGATCTGTGGGCGTTGGTGCAGACACCAGGCAACCCAGGACCAAGCATTTTCATTCTGCACATCATATCAGACACAGTGGCAAAAAGATCAAGCTCTGTCTACATTTTAATATCCAGCATTGCTGCTCTTGGAGAAGACGTCACAGCCACTGGGATAGATTAGCTAGGAAAAAAAAACTAAAAACCCTCATACATATACTCTTACTGAAAACTGATTGTAACTGACTTTTACTTTCATACATGTTTATCAAATTTCCTTTATAATATGAAGAGATTTCTGCCTTTTCCTCTACACTAAGCCACTGAATCCAATTCCCCACCAGCCCTGAGGTGTCTGCTCCTCCAGTTGTCTTAAAAGCGGTGATCACAGTTCAAGTCAGGAGGCAAGGACACTGGGCTTTAGGGAAAAGAGGAGAAAAAGGACCAATATTTTGTAATCTTTTTTTCTTCACATGTGCAACTGAGAGCTGATAAAAATTAACGTCCCTATAAACGTATCTTAATTGGCCAACCCAGGTTAATAAACTCTGAAGTGTGAAGTACTAGACCTAAACCCAATTTCTTCGCAGTGCAGGAAGGAGCTTCCTCAACATCCCTTTGCAGTGAGACACCCCTGTAGTATCTTCTTAAAAATATGAGAAGGGATTGCTTTTTGCTTCCCAAAGATAGCAGGCAAGGCAACATCGAAGTTTGGGAGAGATCCACATAGAAGGTAAACACACTTTCAGCTCACGGCTTCGCCTCTCTCCTCTGGCTGAGGTACTCCATTCACATCCAGGTTTACCCGTTACACCGTTTCTGGGGAGATGTTCAGTCTTCCTTGTTAAAGCTGTTCTACAACAAATGGATTCAATACACATACTGCAGGACAGGACGACCAAAACCCCCCAAAAGCATGTCTGCCTGGCCCTGGCTAGGGCCAACAATCTTGCCCTAGCAAACCTGGGCTCTGAACAGAAGGGTTTAGAGCTCGGCAGGGACTGAAACGATGACCACTGCTTTGGGAACGTATGCTCTCCAAGTGGCAGTGGTTAAGACGCACTTCTTTTCAGCGCATCATCCTTCATCATGTAAGGATGTTCCCACTTTGTGTATTGGCTGCTTCAGATCCCATTTGGAGGCCATCCTCCTGGAGTCTGGGAAGCAAACTCAGGACTGAAGGTTCCATTCTGAGATTCAGATACTTAAAATCCCTTTGAAGAACCAGCCTTTCTGTTTATTCCCATTCAGTTGTGTTATCGTGGACCTCTTACTAGTGCAGAAACCTAACGAGCTGAACGCTTGGCAGGCTAAATATAATGCTAAACTATTGCTTGTTGCATTTTCTCTGTTTTCCCTGGAATGTTCTCAAATTTTAAATAAGCTGTAGGGAAAAATATATCTACTTAGTTTAAGTACAAAAGAAAACTTCAAACCGTGGTATGCCACCTAATGGCAGAACAGCATCATTGTGCACTGGTACCAGTAAACTCGCATCAGGAAGCCCCATCCCAAAGCTCTTAGTTTATTACTGAGCTGCAACAACCTGCAGGGGTAGTGCTACTTTGGGGCGGGGGGGGAAGGAGGGGGTGGAATTTAAAAAAATTATCAATCAAGCAAATTCCTTTGCAAAAAAAAAAAAGTCTGCAAATCAAACCAGGCAGAACTTCTGGTTTAGCAACTTTAGCAATCTCTTACCTTTATGGAAGTAGAATTAATTAAATTTACTTTGGGTGTAAATTTAGCACGGAAACATGTAGGGGCCACAGTGCTTCTACACATCTTCTGAAGGGAAAATTCATTCATTCAGAAATAAAATGTGTGGAAAAAATGTCTACTCATCTTGGCTTTCCACATTAAAGAATAATTTAATTTGGCAGGACTTACTAGTCTTACTTTTCTTAGCTCTGCATCATATCCAGCTATTTCTCATAGAGCATTCTGAGACTAAATTAATAAACGTGCTATCTTCAAAAGATGTCAGAATACCCACAGTTGCCAAAGTAGAAATGCTGTCAATCCTAAAAGATGCAGGAATATTGTCTTCAGAAGCAGTCATGTTTCATGATTTTTTTTCTATTCATACTCTGAGTATGTGTTTCATAAAATCACACTATACTGTAATTTTAACACCTGTCTCTTACTGACTTGAATGATAGGTATGTGTCAGCACAGTGCATCTCGACCCCTTAAAATGGGCTAGGCTACCAGAGCTGAAAGCTCTCTTAGCTTTTAGCTACGAGAGAATGCCATTTTTATACATCCCAGAAAGTTCCATTCAATAACAGAGCCTAGTTTCTCTTCCAAATCCTTTGTTTCAGCCAACATTATCCAGGACTTGTGGTTTTAAGAATTACTTTAGGACTCAGGAACTATACTCTAGACAAGACAGATAAGGCAAAGCACTAACTGTTCCTTTTAAGCAAACAACTATGCAAGTCATTTCACTAAGAAAGCTGCTAGTCTTAGCATAAAGGACAAAGCTTGAATCCACACTGAGTGAGTATCAAAGGGAAGTCTTTGATTTCCTTACAGGTGCTATGAACACTGAATAACATATGTAGCATTAATTTCTGAAATCAAAACTGTTTTGCAAATGTATATAAGCTTTTATATTTTTCTCATCTTGGACAATAGAAAAGACAAAACGGAAAAGCACCTCAATAGTTCAGCCACTTTAACATCTAAAAAGGTTCCAAAGACACTGGCATATATTCCAGGGGAATTTTCTTGAATTAAAAAAAATCAAAACAGACTCTATTTGTGTAAACTTTGTGTAAACACCATGTTTTTGAAATTCTGAGCAGCTTGGCTCACGGTTACCGAGTGAATCAGGAGCTGAACTTAGCAGTTGGAAAGCGTCTACTGCTGGTCCTTTGCTCAGAGCACTGAATCACACGGTCTCCACTTCCTCCCTCCATCTACAGCCCAGCACTACACATAAAGGTTTAACTGGTGCTAATCTCAAATTAGACTGAGTCAAATCAGCGTACCGTTTGATCATCTGAGCACCTTCTCTCCACAAAACTCTCCACTCTGCTGTCCAATGCGTAAGAGATCTACAGCTCCGAGAATCATGTTTCTGTCACCTCCCATAGCCCTCCTTCCATTTTTAGAAGTGAACTTGTCTCAACTCATACAATAAACTCTTGGGAAAAAGGACTGCATCGGTGTATACCTTATTCTTGTATTCAAGTTACTAATATAATAAGTAACGGACAATTTCCCAGTAGTAAACTAGTTATACCAACTAATGTCTTTATATGGTAATTAGAAAGACAATAAAACTAAATTATAAGAACATAGAGTCTCTAGCAATTAAAGCCTTGGACTACTGAAAATCACAGATAGAATGAAGAACAACTAGTCACCCATTTCTTTGCTGAAACAAGTACTATTTTAACAGCTGCACACAAACAGTATCTGCTGGTAAGCCAGTTCAAAAGACAAAACTAGCTCAACTTTCTTACATCGCTAAACACATAATGCTAAACGATACTAATCACAGCTCAGTCTCACAGATAGAAGGCTCACATAATTTTCTTGGTGAAGGAATATTTCACATAATCTTAAAATAATCATTGCCTGAGACTTTTGTTGAATCAACATCTCAATTTATAACACGACATTAGGTAGCTTTTCCTTTACACCCAGAGTATATTTCAAACACATGGCCAAGGCAAGAAAAAACAAAAGCTCAGAAGAAGCAGGTACGTTAGTATGAAAAGAGCTTTGAATTGAAAGGCTTTTCTCTTACATCCAACTTGGTTACTGGACAAAACAATAATTGGTATCATCTTCTGATTCTTGTAATAAAAACTTTTGACATTTCTCAGCAAGCAGAATCAGATCTCTATCTTTCACCCTCAACAAAAGTGTAGGCAACTAACATCTTTCCCCATTTACAAACTTGGCAATATTTCAAATCATGAAGGTGATATTCGAAGCAATTGTTTTTCCCTTCAGCAATGAGGACAAAAACCTCTCCTTATTAAACATTCTGTTGCATGAAGTAATAGTGCAACTGCAGTCTAAGGACATAGCCCAAAGAAGGGTTGTAGGCAGAGTCTGACTAGACTAGCTAGAAAAAGCACGAAGTTTCAGATATACATATCCTTATTCAGAACTCATGTACCTGAAAGCTTCTCTACTTTTCTCAGATAACCTGTAAGTAGTATAATAAAAAGCCATTAAGAGGTTAATTCTACCTGTCAATCTTTCCTAGCACGTAGTTTATGCATGGTAACTCTTAGCTAATCATCTTTAACTGTATGAAAATAATGATTTCTTAGCAAAATAAGAAATTGCAAGGGATTGCATGTTCAAAATCATGATTTATTGATGTATTTTTAATCATGTAGCTCCTTGCAAAGATACACGTTATAAATTATGGAACAAGTATAGTTCTTTCCACAGCTTTCACGTTTTAGTCCTCAAGTCCAGGTCAGTATTTTGAAACGAGCTGTTCAAAGGTAAATTAGGTAAAATGGCTTTTAAAAACTACACTAAAAAGCTTCAGTCCTTTCAGAATCCAAGATACATATATAATAAGCAGCATTACAGTTTCTGCACTACACCCCCAAGCGATATATGCAGGAGAAGCAGCGTACAGTACCTGCACCAAACCTCAAGGTACACTTCATGATTAGCAGTACACAGCACCTGAACACCTACAGCAGCCTCAAAATTTATCTTAGTATAACAAATGCTCAAAGGGTTTACAGCATCTGTAGCAAGGTTAGATGAAGGGTTATAACACATTACAATCACGTCCGAGTGAGCCTTGCTTACCTGTGCATTCAGACCTGGCCAGTGCACAAGCAGTACACGCCAGCACTTCACCATTGCACCGCCACACTTCCCAAGCAGAGCCACGTACCCTGCAAACTCATCCTACAGTGCAAGAGAACAACTCACTGCCCATATCCCTCTCCCCTTCATGCCCACCCTGTCGAGAAGGCAGGCTCCACTGAACTTCTATCAAGATCTAATTACATTTATGACCAACTGACATCACTGCATTGGTGGGGATATACCTCTGTGGTTAAATATTATACTTCATACTTGCTTGCCCTTGATTGTTTTTTCTTAAGGTTGATGTTGACAAAATGCCAGATCTTAAAGGCAAACAAAATAAATTTAATTTAAAGAAGACATTTATTTGAAGCTCTTTTAAGTCACACAGTTTAACAGATATAAGACAACTTTCTCCTCACATTTCAAGCCTTCACCAGAGACCACACACACTGTCCCATGGACAGTGAGATCTCCCTGTAACAATTCCTTTTGGACAAACCAGTGTCCAGGCAGATGAAGACTCACATTTTAAGCAGATTGATTTATAAAATCTGTTTTAAAAAAAAAAAGACAAAACAAACAACAAAACTTTGTTATCAAATTATTGTCACAAAGTAAAGGTGTTTAATACTCATAAGCTTGATCTCAAAATAAAACCCCAGCCATTCATAATCAAATAGAACAAACTGCCTTCAAAAAATTTCCCAGAATTTTAAAATGTTCCAAATATATACACATTTATAACTTAAGTGCTCATTAGCTACAACCTTTATTCATGCAAGAGTTGTGAGAGGAAAAGGTGTTTCTTAGAGCGGCTTTTCTGAAAATGCAGTAAAACTCTTCACTCGTGCAAAGAACAAAGGGGTGTACATTTTGTCAATGTCGAAAGTAGTAACAGCAGTCTCACCAGTTGATCTGCAAAGAGTATCATAAAAGTTAAATTAGACACAAATTGCTGCTTAAGTCCCTCAATAAATCAGTCATGTTCCACAGGACAGTGTGTGCACCAAACTACAGCTGGAATGTAAGCATCTTTTGTCCTGCCTCATTCTGAAACCATTTGGATGTTGGCCGAATCCCACTATATAGAATACACTTCTATTTTAATATCAAAGAAACCACTTTTCCCTTTCATTCTTATTATCAGCTCCAAGACTTGAAACAGCATAGAATATCACTCAAGTCACCATATTAATATAGAAGCAAAAAAATTCCCTTTTGTTTCCCTTGGAACCCTGAATTCAGAATACACAGTGACAGGAAAAAACTTGTATGTTTACAAAACTTTAAAAAGAAGAAACCTAAATATTTCTGAACATCAGTGACAAAAAGCATACATCCTCCTAGCTGTGTTTTATACACATCTTTATCCTAGTTTCAAAAGGATGACACCATATTGAGAAGTACAGCAGAACCTGAGCAGTACAGAAACTTCAAGCTGAAAAGAACGTCTGTGACACTGCCACTTCTTCATAAATTAGGTATGAAAATATTAGTTTTTATAAAAGCAATTTTTCTGTTCATGGAAGTTACCTATACTCCCAACCACCAGTAGTTTACTTTGTAGATTTTATATACTTACAGCTTAATAGCTGCGCTACATCCCTGTAAAAACACTGAATATAGAGATGAAGACGACTGCAACACAAGGCCTAAATCCACCCTAAATGCCATCATCAAGCATCTGGACAGCCAACTTGCCAGTGATTTAGAGCATCAGGTGCAAGAACAGTGGCCATGGCTCTTGCTTGGTTAGTGATCAGAACAGCTGGTCACATGCCCATATTTCGCACTGCTGGATTACACAGTTTGTAAGCGTTACAGTTCTCACACAATGGGTGCCGATATTTCTAGCATGCACATCCACAGAGGAAAAGAAATATACCTTAATGAATGTATGTTTTCCATACACCTTTACAAGCACCGCACTAAGTCATTCAACCCTGATTCAGTTCTGAAATCATTCAAACACTGTGCATAAATCCTTTAAATGGCTAAAATACTGCAGTACTACTACTTAGGAAACTTCCCACACCATTATAAAAAGTTACTAAAATCTTGGGATTTCATAAAGTAAAAGTTCATTATGATATATCAAATCAGGACCAGTTACTGTTTTCAGGACATTTTGTTAAAACCTTGTAAGTCTCAACAGTCTTTACATCTTCTGTACTTAGTATTAGACAAATTAATGTCACTTGTGTTTCTATAGTTAAAGTATCCTTCTTTGATCTTATTCCCCTCCTTTCATCTTATTCCCCATTTACTTACCTGTAAGTTATGTGACAAGAATGATGTACCCAGACAAGTTTGTTGAACCTTTGGCGCCCACTGGAGCACAACTGTAGTCCTACATGGAAACTGTGATCTGTTTCTTGCACAGGAACACGACGGAAATACCTGTATTTGTGGTAGTCAATTGGTTTCTGTACAAAGAGAAAAGAAGTTTCATGACCTACAAAGAACACATTGTGCAACTATTTATCCTGAGGCCTAAGTAACTCTGAGGACAGATTGTTAAACTCTCATACTTAAAACTCTGGTATTCCTTGAAAATACATCAATTTAGATGTTAATTATCGAAGTTTTCACAGAAAGTAAGATAAGCATGGAGGACACCACCCAAACTATGCAAACTCATTGGGCATCATAGAATCGTTTAGGTTGGAAAAGACCTTTAAGATCATCCAGTCCAACCATTGACCCTACTCTACCAGGTCTGCCACTAAACCACGTCTCTAAGCACCACATCTACACGACTTTTAAACCCGTCTAGGGGTGGTGACTCAGCCACCTCCCTGGGGTGATGTAACACTTCTAACTCTTCACAAGTTTCTCTTCACAGATACTTTGTTCCTGTGAAATTTTGGTGATGTAAGTTGACCAAATCATTCAGAGTTCAATTAATGAATACTGCTTATATAGTTTTATTTAATCCTGTGGAACATAACTGCACACAGACAAAACTGATCTCAGAAAATGACCTCTTTATCCTTCCCTTCTGTCTGCTAACAACAAACTACCTAATAGCACCACACATGGCAATTAAGCCTAAGGGGAGAACCATTGTTCAAATGTGAAACAGATATTTATCTGTCTTAATAAAAAGATTACTACAGATTTGGGAACAAAAGGTAAGATAAATCACCATGCTTATTTATGTTTTATTTTTAAACCATTAAAAAAAAAGAAATTAATTTTTTAATTCTCTGGTGTAACGCAAATCTTCAGGTGCCTTAAAATATCCAGTCTGCAAAAAAATTATTAAAAAGACCCCTCCTTAAACTATTTTTCCTCTATTCTATTTTGCTACGTACCTCTTCCTTTTTCTTCATTATTACAGCAAATACTTTGGTTTGATTGTCCGTTTCCTGGGAAAGGCGATAATGGCCAAGCAAGATTGCATCCGTTCTGAAGAGTTAAGAGGAGGATAGTGTCAAGGATATAAAAATATTCTCTGTCTCAGAAGAGTCATATATTTATAATACAAATATCAGCAATGAAAAGAAGACTGCCTAAATATCATAATCAAGGAAAGTTTTTTATTTGCATGTAGTAAAGTACCAGGCTCACTGATGATACGAAATGATGAAACACTTTGGAAGGTTGCTTTTAATATTCCGAGGTAGGACAGTAAAGATAAGTTAGTCAGTCCTACCTAGCCTACTGCTAAGTATTTTCAGACTTCTGTTGAACAGCTCAAACCTGTTCTGAAGTTGCAAGCAATTTTCTATGTTTTTAACAAGTTCATGAAAACATCAATAAGAAATCAAGCAGTAATTTAGTCATATCCCACCAAAATCTTCACTTTACTTCAAATAGTCAAAGAAGTGTGAGAAAGCAGTCAATAACAAAATTGTATCTTTAAAAGGATTCTGAAACCACCAAGCTAACAGCATGTATTCTTCCGTCTACTTCCTTTAAAAGTTTAAAATCACATAACCCACACAGAAAATCTAATTACAGTATCAGGATCTTAAAAAGAAAGATATCTTTGCATAAAGACACAATTTTTTGTAGTTCTCAAAAGAGAACTATAAACATCTAGAACACAACATAAATAACACTATTTTTACTTTTGTTTTGTTAAGCCAGGACATAGAATCCAAGACAAAAGTAAATACAAATTGCCAGCTAAAAGCAAGATGAAAACCGTAGAGCCAAATATTTTACTTAAATAACCTTGTATTTTTAGTCCGTAAGCGAGGAACTATAGATTGAGGATCTTCAGGAGTTGTTAGCATCATAACTTGACCATCTGGAAAGAATCTCAAATACCTGCAAAAATATAAATACAAAATTCAAACCTAGAAAACATACTCTTTTTCTGTTGTTTTGGTTTCGTTTTTTTTTTTTTTTTTTTTAATCACGGGATGTTTCCCAGAAGACTATAGAACTTAATAGGTAATAGGATTTGAAAACATATTTCTTCACACACACACACACATCTATATAGATATAGATTAAAAAAAAACAGAAAAAAGAGATCAGACATCAAAAGAGAGTTTTGAAGATTAAAAGATCAAGTTATGAAGAGTTATGAAAGAGGGCAGAAGTTCAAGAGTTTTGTCACCTCTAATCAAAGCAAGAAGGGTACCCTGGAATCAAAACTGACCTCAATTAAGTTCCTCCATTCCTACCATTGACTGAGACAAATGCAACAAAATCCTACTTACAGTATCAGTACAAAATGGACAATGTCATATGGACTCTTTCAGGTTCTGGGATCTGGTCAATTTGTACAGTACTCAGATACTGTGCTGATATTTGTGAGACTATAGAAACAGTCATGTGATTCAGTGATTTCTATTAACAGTTTCCAGCCTCAGAAGGGACAGCAGAATGGAACAATAAATGCTGGGAACAGGAAGATGAAGAGCAGCAGAAACACAGGCTGAGGAAATAAATGGCAAGGTATTTACTGCAGGTTGAGAAGGCCCAGCCTCTCGATTATTTAGAATTGGTTACAAATAAGTTACAAGACAATTCTTGTATAATCACTTGTTTTTCCTTTGCTGAAAACAATTAGTATATCAGAAATGTAAAGCAGAAGTGATTTGGGGAAAGAAATCTGTGGATAAGTATTACTCTTGTTACTGCTCAAGTTTTATCCACATGAAATGGTCTAACTGAGGATGAAATGTGTTTCTAAGCCCATCTCTAATTATAATAAATCCAATTTCTTATGACCTACTCTTAAAAAATATACATAGCTTTACACACTGTAGTAGTTCCATTGAGTTTTAAAGAATGATTAATGTTTGTGATATCAAGGGCTGGATTTAAAGAACTTAAAAGAGAGAAACATTTCACTCACTCATTGTACTACAGTTCTACCTGTAATATTCCACTTGGTGCCATGCTCTATAGAAACCATCAAGAGATTGTTCTCCTTGACGTATGTATTTTGTCTTGCTGATATATACACCTACAGGAAAGGAAGATAAAAGTATATAAACAAAAAATAACTACATAAAATATTTAAGATGAAAAAAACAATAATTTTTGTTACTTAAATACATGAGACTTTTTATTTTTGTCCCTTGCACCTTTCCCTTCTCTTTACAGATGTTCTACACATTCAAAAGCTCAAACAAATTCGGATTAGGTCTAAAAACAATGTCATAAACATCAAACCCACAGGATTGCTTCTTGTCATGGTTATATGCAGTAAAAAAAAAAAAAAAAAAATCCATTTCCTTAAGTACATCTTACCATAAAATTGNTTTATGGATAAATGCAATAAAAAAAAAAAAAAAAAAAATCCATTTCCTTAAGTACATCTTACCATCAAATCGAACGCGAGGCCTTTCCAAAAACATTTCCCTCCAAGAGGCATATGGAACAAGTTTATTGCAGCTCCTGCCCCATATTTTCAAACAGACTTGATGCCAGATTTCAGGATCTCTAGTGAAAATGAGAAAAAAGCAAACCCCGTAACTTTCCCACAAACCTTGTCTGGCTTTTATATATCAAAGTAACACACTCCATTATTTAGTTTGGATGTAACTGAAAGAAACTTTCTTGAACAACAATAGCTCACAATTTAAAATCATCGACTAATTTACTTAATTCTGGAGCATTTGAAAGCCACTTCCTCCTCCCAGTAAAATTCAAGAACACAATTCCATTTTCAGCCGAGTACCAAACAACAACATTACAGCAGCGTGGCACTTCTCTATGTGGCCATATGAGGATGACAACACAAGAGACATTATTCTGGAGACCCTGCAACTCTGATATTCAAACAAGGTACAGCAAGTAAGACTTTCAGCAACGTTTTTTATTCCAGTGAAATTATCTACCTAACATACCATTTAGTGGTGTACTCAAAAGCTGATCAGCACTGTGAGGAGCTTAACATGAAAACTGCCTTGGGAAGAAAAAGTATGACATAGTCCTACATGTACAATTTAGCAGTCTAAAGCAAGCAAACAAACAAACAAAAAAACCCAACAAAACCCACCTTTCCACCACAGGCAATTTTGCTCTATGGATTTATTATCCACCTCTACATACTGTTTACATATGCTTGAGTGTAAAAAAGCTCTTTTTTCTTCCTTATAGCAGAAAGAAGCTTCACATTAGATAATTTATCTACAATACCTGGCACAAATGTAAAATCCTCGACAAACAAGAGATAATTGCTCTAATGATCTTAGGTCCAAGTCACTCGAAACCACCCATCGGAAAATGTACATTAGCACTTCCATAGGCAACGCTGCCAAGAGAAAAGAAATCCTTGTTAGATGGCAATCTGTCAATCAATAGCTTACGTATAATTCCAGGTTTGACCTGGAATCCTATTTTTTCACATTGTAGCCAGATGCCAGGAAATTAACAAAAAAAAAATAAATCTTTAATTTAAAAAGTCACTGTATTTCAGAAAAAAGTCACATAACAAAAGAACAAAAATCAGGGGTTGAAAGTGAATTAGGATAAAAGTGCACGATAGAATAAAACATAGTTTTGGACTACAAATATCCACACATGTAAGGTGGTATACCAAAAATTCCACATACACATTGTACATCCACAGTGCCTGCAAAGCAGTATTTTCTTCAGACTGACCTAAAGTGTAACATTACTTCAAAGCATACTGCTTTTGCATGACAAGCTAAGTAAACTCAGGTCAGGTTCAGTATTGGATAGGAGGTCCTAAGAACAACCTATCCACTATGAAGTTGACATGGTATCACACGTGGTACAGGTGCAGTGACTGAAAATGGTATCACACAGCACTGCTGTGTTGAGTGACTTTTTCTAGTGTAATACAAGATAATGACAGAATCCTCAACAAAGTTCCAAAAGATCATGTAATAATTTTCCTAGCATTAAAAGTTCAGCGACAAAGCCCTGGGAAATTAAGCCAAAATTCTTTCTAATAACCTTCTGCCCCTCTAAGTTTTCTCTGTTGTTTCAGTTGTGTCTAATCTTGTTTACTAATCTTATAGTATCAGGAATTACACTTCATTTATTTTCAACTATTGCTGCTTTCCAAAGCCTATGGCTTGAACTGTATCACCACATGCACATTAGACTTGATGATTTTACTTAGTATAACTGCTTTGAGATCAAATGGAAAAAATAGCTGAGTGGCACAAAGGTACATTAAACACTCACTAGCTGTAAATGCCATGGTAGAGACCGCAATTTTATAGAATTCTGATTTTTAGTAAAAAAATATGCTGCTTAAAAAAAAAAACAACCTGCGTTGCTGCACTCCCACAAATCCAATGAGACTGTTTTTGCTATAAAATTTGATGAAACTTAACTCTTACTTTCAGAATACTAGCATGACAAAAAGTACATACATGTCATTGGGCACCAGTTTCTGTATTCATTTAACACACATCTCGCTTCATGAATCTGACTTAATTCTATGTTTTGAGAAGACATAAATTTGCTATATTGCCTGTATTTGCAACCATTAAATTAATGTTCCAATACAAACAAAAGCTGTGCAGATGCATTTACTGCTACAAGCTACAAAACAGTCTCTGGCAATTTAGGAGCTCTTCAGTATGTGAACTCTTAGCATCTTGGAGAATGGGAGACACAAAGGCTTAGAAATCTGCTGCTAGTGCTAACAGGTATACATCTTCCATTCTGATACTCACCAGTCAGTAAAGCCTTTGACTATCTATCTTACCATCCATGTTTCTATGTTTCCAGTAAACTGGGGATTGTTAAAATACTTTGTTTCAGATACTGGGCACATCCTGTAGGAAAAATATTACAGTACTTCTGGTGAAGAATGCTATCTTGGTCCTAAGCCTTACTTGTGTAAAAGAAAAAAAAAAAACTACTATGAAAAATTACTCATATACTAGGGAGGAGAAGTAAATAGTACATCAGCTACATAGCAGAGGTCTGATCCTGTCCTGTACTAAGGGTTAACCAGTATTCTAAAATTATGAATGTCAATAAAATATAAAATGGAATACAGGCAATCAATTCAGCCAAATCTGTTGCTTCACGTTGTTTCAGTTTTCCTTGGGCTGCTGAGGTCTGTGACTATTGTACTACTGTGATGACCAAGAGGGATCCTTTCCAGCCTACTAACTTCTGAAGCAGACATCGTGATTTTAACAGTTTTCACTCTGCTATAAAAGCATCGGTACACAAGATACTGTAACACACGACTGGCAGGAAGGCAGAAAATAAAACTAGAAAGAGACTAAGATTGCTGCTCAAAAGAGACATCTCCTGAGATAACTTTATAGTAATGTCTACAACATCTTGACTTTACTAGCAAAAAATGAAAAGATGTTTCCCAAATGTACAATGCCACAGTTGTTAAAAGAAAATAAAAACCAAATCCATTTTTTTTATGTTTTGACTTCAACAGCTTGCTACATTTACTTTATTTTCCTTCCTTGAGCAGAACAGAGGAGATCAGGCCAAGATTTCCAAAAGCAACTGATAATTTGGGATGCAAAATACACACGCTTTAGAAGCATGTAATTTTAAGTCAGTTCATAACTTATATACACTTTCTACAATTTAGATCTCATAAGGAAGTCTCGGGATGACTATCCTAGAACTGAAGCACTGAAAATGATTAACCTTCAAAAGCCTTTCTAGCTATGTTACATAGTCCTGCTGAACCTGAAAACACATTTGTTGTCAAAATCTGATACAGAATCAGATAAAAACAGGAAATGCAAAGATGCATATTCTTCACAGAACAATTGTCTCTTATTCACACTTAAGAATTGTAATAAATGTTTGCAAACCAAAACAGAAAACCCCACATTTCACTTTTTCAAACATTAACTGGAAGGAAAACTGGAATACACTTACTTCAGCAAGTCTGTTTCTAGAAGTTGCTACTTTTATGTATGACTCTGATCCTGAAACATTCTACTTAGCAGTAGTACTACATGGAAAAGCTTGTGCAATAAAGGCAAAATTGTGTATGATAAAAAGACCTGTTTAGCTTGTTGATGATCTTTTTTTCTTTTACATCTAACTATAAACGTAAACAAAAAGATACTGCGCACATTTCTTTAAAGGTAGCTTTAGAATGAAGGAAAGAAATGTTTTAATAAAGTCAGAGTGAAAAATCTCTATAAATTGTGCCTCTGAACTCTTACAGTGTATCTTATCTCATACCTGAGATATGGGTCTGGCTGACATCAACCTCAGGCTGACAAAGTTTGACTGAAGATTCCTGAAGAGCTAACTGCTGCTGGAAATCCGACAGGAGATCAGCCATTTTGTCATCCTCTTCGTTATCCTCAACACTACAAAAGGGGGAATGCCAACACTGTGATACTGGACAAAACATACCAACAGATGTCCTTATCCCGGCATCAACCTGCTGTCTTACCCTCATTCAATACAGTTGTTTCCTGTATGTTTTTAAAGCAATCTTATTTCATCATATGATAAAACAACTACTGCAATCCTATCAAGTTCATTTAGATTTTACTGGAACCCATCTGACAGTAACAACTTTTTTTCATTTAACTCCGATTCCAGTTTCTTTTTGGATTTGAGAGTTCACTGTTCACTGTTTTTAGTGAAGTCACTGAAGAATTGCTTGACCCCATGAAAAGATAAATCTGATCTTTTACTTTGTCTAAGATAAGCTGTGTGCAGGAAATAAATTATCATTAATAGAAAGTTATATTTTGTAATCCTTGTCACAATGTAAGACACTGAAAACAATTAAAGATTTTGGGTTTTTTTTACTCTTGCATTATTCATTGAAGAGTGATCCTCAGTGAGTTTATTCATTAATAATGAAGGAAAGCTTTCCTTTAGAAAAACTACTTTTTATCAATTCTGTAAATAGGCAAATATAAAAATTTCAGGAGCAAGGACAAGATTGCACAACAGAAGCAATATGCTTGCTACTCGTCAGTAAACTTGTATACAAGCTAGCTAAGAGATCTTCCAGTCGCTTTTTAATAATATTCCATTCTCCTCTAAACAAGCGTACTAGAATGAGCTGAGAACATAAGCAAGCAACTAGCAGACCTACCAACGGGTTTTAAGTATTATACAACAGACAATTATGTTTGGGCCTGTCATAACTAAGACCATAGTAAGATGTTGCACTGAACAACAGTGTTGCCTTTATTTTGATGAATATGACAGCCAGTCCTAGTACCTACAGGCCATGCTGTAAACTGCTTTTTCAAATGTAATCGTGTAATTTGTTTTTTCTCACCAAGATTGTATGAAACACCTACAACAGTAATTCAGGAAGCAAAACCACTACAACTAGAATCTCTTGAAAAGACACAGCTCTACAAATACTGCTTTTAAACAACAGTTAAGAGTACTGGCTGTTTTTCGCTCACTGTCACGTAGTGCTGGGGATGGTGCAGCAGCATTTACAAAACTGAATGAAAATTAATACAGTACATGGCAGATGGACAGAGAGGCTTAATGAAGGGAATAGAGAAAACAATGCTAAAATAAGAAAATAATCCTAAGAAAACCAAGATTTTTACATGACTAGAGTTTATTATCCAGTATTTTTCCCCATGCACAAATGCATAGCAAAGATTTCATGCTAGCAATGCATTCAGAAACAGATGTAAATAAAGCACTTAGCTCATCTTACTCTCTTTTATACTGAGTAAACTACTGCATTGAAGCTTGACCACCCTGGACTAACAAGACTGAGCTAGTAATACCACACAAACATGGTTGTATTTTCCTCTTTTATCCTCAGTTTTAAAGCTTGACTTCTTGTTGCTATCAGCAGCATCTATGGCTGCTACCAGTAAGCAGCGAATTTGGAAGCTCCGTTTCATAAACTTGTCTTCACTATGCTATCTGAGCTATAACGGAAGTTTTGGCTCTAACCTGAATCCTGTCCTCAAGCATAAGTCTTGGGCTCAAGTTAGGTCAACCTTAAGGCAGTATACATTTGGTGTGTTGAGGCTAGGGGTATTCTGATGCTTGTAATGATGAAAGACGAGACTACTCAGATTACAATCTATGAGCTTCTAAATGTATTGCTCTACTTAATGGAAATGTTCCCATATGGATGTATTAATTAGCACAAGAACAGCAGTATATTCCCTTGCTTAATTAGGATGCTTATTGCATAGTACAAAGCTTTTACTAATTGATCTTTTTGCTATCTATGATCTTGTAGATGATTCTAAATGTGTAACTCAAAAATCTGAAGAGCAGAAGTTTTAAGTAACAACGTACCTATTTGTAATCCTTCCACTTGAATTTAACTAGCTCCAAACAAGCCTGTTACCTTCTTTGATACAGTACAGAAAAGTCCTCCTTGGACTAATGTATCTGTAAAGTTTCTATGAAGCAGTCTATTCAAATGAAAGTAGACAAGTTTTCCAAATGTTAAGAGACTTACAACTGCGTATCACAGTAGAGTATTCACATGCTTCAGAAATAAAATTTCAGGTTTCAGTACTCCTGTGCACTTAATTAATAAATTCCCATACTTACCACCTCTTTCCAACTCCATCACCATCTGGGGACCGTGTATAGGTGATCTTAAATTCTATGTCAGGTACAAGCTGCATGGCTAGACGATAAAACTTGATGGCTGAAAACAAAGGTTCAATGTTTAAATATGTCTGATGCCTATACTATACTTATCAAAGCAAATTTTTTTTTAGAGAGATGGCTTCAGCTAAAAGCACTAAAAAGGTGGAAAATGCTTTTTCCTAGTAAATCTTATTTAATCTAAACTGATTAGGTTTAAATTCAATACAGAAGAGAGGCACATTAAGCACCTATTTTCAAAACAAAAACCTTCATGTACTGTTTCAGAATAAAGAGCTCTCTCAGATGTATTTCAGCTTTTACAGATTTACCTTAACAGCTACAAATTCAGTTATGGAGTACAAAATTTTACATGAAAACATTATGATGTCCTGATTTCATTTGTTGCCCAGCACTTACAAAGTTTTCTCAACAAGCCATGAAGATTTTAGGGATTATACTCCTAAGTAACCATGAGGAACGTAAAAGAGAATTTGAAAGATGATGCAGGTACCCGGTATAGTACCAACAGTCATTCAAACATACATAAGATTAAAAAGGTGAAAAAGATCAACAAAATATTGTTGTACTTTTAAAACACCAAAACAAGTAAATTTTACTGTGGCAAAACCCTGGAAACTACAGAAGGCACAGAAGCAAGCTGCTACAAAACCAAGGGTGAGGAATCTGACCGGAGGAAAGCAGCCTTTTCAAAAAGCTATGTAGCAAGCAGAAGACTACAGAGCATGAGGGAAAAACTGACAGATTTGGCTTCTTATAGCACACAGTGAGAGTACTTCTGCCTTTTAACACTCCAAAGATGCTACAAACACTGAATAGAGAAACAGGCCCTGGAAAATCACCCTGTGGGAAGGAACAGTTACTTAAACTGCAGCATGTCTTTCTTCTGAGTTAACTCTGTGGCTCCTTCTTAATTTATGTGGATTCATTGTATGTACATTCAGTCTGTTTTAATACCAGTATTAGATCACACATGTATTTATATGTCTCTTTGTATTCTCACATGGTGATACCAGGACCAGAGGGCAAGTCTCCCTCAGTGTGGACCCTTGAAAACAAGACAAAACCCAAAATAAAACATCAGTGAGTTTGAAGCTCAGAATTTGACACACTAATCAGTCTGAGAAGTCCGAGTTTGGGGCAAGTAAGTGTTCCTATTTCCTTGAGTTCATGTTAGGGCCAGTGACCGTCAAGTAGTGTCCTTTGGCGGGTGAGGATGAAGAATACTAGCAGCCAGCTAAACAGAGATCAGTCTCTAGCATTTAATCTTGCAGCAAGGCCTGTACTGTACTTAAACATGAACGTACTACTGGATATAACTGTCTCACAAACATCAGGTATCAGCAGAATTCGGAAGCAGGCTGAAATGTCACTTGGATTCTGGTGACCTGGGTCAGGCCAGCAGATAAAAGTGTGCTCTGAAAACAGATGTCCCAACAAACAAACAAACAAAAATGTGTCTAGTAATATATGTGTCTGGTGTAGGACTGTGTCTCTAAGGTCTCATACGAAAGTATGTGTAGAAACAGTTTTGTTTTGTTTCTTTAAGTCTCAAATCAAATTCAACTGAGAAAGAATGGATTCATATTCATGCAATCCAGATGCCTAAAACACCCTTGTGAATGCAATTCTGTCAGATGTTACTACTTCTCTGCTGTTGTGTTTAACATACAAGGAGTGCACTCAAGCAGACGAAGCTATAGCTTTCATTTTATATACACAATATATACAATTTATATACGCAATCTACTGCACAATTTCATAAATGGTAGATTACACACCAGATTTAGTTTCGATGTCTTTTTTTTCCTACGCATGTACTTCTATACCCAACACACAAAATACCTTAGTCTAAAGTAATTTTGCCCTGTAAAAACATGTAATAAATCAGAAACTGAACCAATGAATTTTATTACCTACTGGGGATTCATATTTCTTCCAGTTCATTTGAGATCTGGAACAACCACCAGAAATCCCTTGCAAGGGAAGGAAGACTCCTATGGTGGAAATGGAAATTTTGTATTCAACAGGTGGCTGAGTTCAAGTGCTTCCAGAGTACTCTCAGTTTTGCATATCTTGCCGTATTTTGCACCTGCACTTTAACCAAGGTGGCCAAAACCTCTAGTGGACGAGCAGGATGGCACGTACGTTCTGTGTTCCTTTGTTTTAATGAAGGAAATCGAAAACTTGGTGTAATAATTGAGTTGTCAGTTACTACCTGGTATCTCCACTACTAACCTACAGGACTTGAAGTTAGGACAGGCTTCTTACTCTATGTATTCTGAAAGCTAAATATGAGAAGGAAAACTTCAAATTTCCATTTTTGCTAGTGCTGATAGCAAGAGGGCAAGCAAGCTAAGCATCTTAAATATTTACGGCAAACCTCACAAAATAAGACTACCAGATTTAAACATTCACTTCAGGAATTCTTAAAGAAGCTGTCCTAGCATGTTGTGTAAATTAAAAACAAACAAACAAAAAAATCCAAAACAAAACCAAAACAAAACCAAACCACCACCACCCAACAACAAAGCCCCCCAAAAATCAAACCAAAACAAACAAAACCAACAAAAAAAACCCAAACAACAGAACATTCCATGGATTAAGTAGTTCTGTTCAAAGTGGAATGAAGAAAACTGTGAGCACAGGAAATAAGTATATTTCCTTGCCTAATTGCTGTTATAAAAGTCACATAAAGAAGCATGCTATATGAAGCAGTCCAGTGCTTCATTAAATTGCTAGATTTCAAAACACTGTTGTTATGTCTGAAAGCCTGAAATTCTTTCCTTGATCTCACTTTAGTTTCATCTCAACCTTAGAACTGTGATATGATGGTTCCTTTTATAGCAAGTTTGTTTGCTTATGCAAATAATTGAGCTCTCAAATTACTATTAGCCTGCAGTTTTAAGTTCACTGGCATCATGCAGTCTTGCACATAAATCAGAGAGCGTTAGATTCCTCTGCAATAAGGGTGTTCATTGTAGACTTCCATATTACCTTCGTAAAGGGCCCCGTTTTGCTCTTCTTCCACTGCCTTCAGGAAAAGTTCTTTTGCCTGCACAATAAATTACACAGGACACTTCTTAAATTCCTTACAAATACAAGCGCATTGTTACTTGACTTAGAATTATTTTTCATCTTACCTACTGCACCCTGTGAAGGTGATGAATAAAATAATTCCATAAATAGAGTGAGAAGACATTCACGTGCTACAAGACATAACTGAAATTTCCAGTCAACAAACTATCCATGTTCCTGCTGCTCATCCCTCACCTACAGTCTTTCAGAAAGCAGACTGGGAAAGTGACACAAAGCCAAGCCTAAAAACTAGAAAAATCAGCACAGGATTATGGAAAGACATTAGTATGGAGACACCACCTCTGCTGTTTCTCTAGATTTAATTCGGCATTAGCTTTTACGAAAGTTACACTGCAATACTAACACACACAAAAAAGCCCCAAAATTATACATCTGGGGTTTTGTATACCTTTTCCTCTTTTGCTATCTCCTGTTTCCCTCTGGCATCTACAGACTTTAGTCCAGGTCCTCTTGAAGATGCTCTGCATGGTAGAGGTTCCAACCCACTAGAACTCACACCTGGGGCAAGCTCAAACATCCACTGAGCTCTGAACATCTGGAGCTCTGCCTAAAAAAATCGGATTAATTCTGATTTAGTATCACATATTCAGACAGTACATCTTCTGAGGAGAAATTATAAACTACAAACACAAAAAAGAATTTCAAAATTACGTGTTACATTTCCAAGTCTTAAATGATTTCAGCAGGTTTAGACACAGAGAGTTAGCAATTGTTTTATAGTAATTTTTTTTTTTTTAAAGTGCACAAGTACTTGCTCAATCTCATTCAATAACATAAGTGCTTTTACCTGGACTGTTCATGTCAGACGAAAAAATGATGTTTCATAACCATACTATGGTTATGACCTAAGACTCCATAGAAAAGTATTCTTTTGAGACACCGTGTTTGTTCTTTTTTATGCAGAGTTATCTTAAGCAAGAAGTCATTTAGCTCTTGAAATGAAAATTTAGAAACCCTAATTTTTTGTACACAAGCATACTAAGCTTGATGACAATCAAGGCTGTCATTTTTATAATATACAAATAAAACCTTACACTTCTTTCTCTTTTAAAAAGAAAGGACTATGCTCTGTGAAACAAGGCAAGTTGTAATTCTTGCCATGCATTTTTTTCAGCATCTTTGAAGTTACACTTTATATGTCTCTTGCAATCATCATGACTCCCGGGCAGCAACTACACAGAAATCTAGTATCGTAAGAGAGCACACTTTTCTATCAGAATGCTTTTATCAACTTTCTGCTCCAGAAGAGAGTGACAAGTTAAGCTGGAATTTGATCCATACAGAAACAGCTGTCCAATTTCTACAGTTCTTCAAACAAATTCCAAATCTGTCACAAACTTTATTTTCATCTACACAGATAAGTGAAGACTGAATTTGACACTTGGAACACAATGCAAAATTTACCTATCTCACTTTTGGAGGGGCAGGCAGATTAAGCATTTGTTAGATCAACAAATGTGTGGTAACTAGATGAGCATAAGTAATGTAGCTTAAATCACAGCAGTATTATGTTTGTAAAAAAACACTAGCATGAGAGACATACCTGAAGATTTGCTTCACCGGATCTTTCATTGTCATCGGTTCTTACCAAATCAGAGTGACAATCTTCTTCAGCTTCTGCCTAGTAGAGAGCAGTCAGACGCGATTACAGAGTCTGCATAAATCCCTACAGCACATTCAGAATGCACAACTGTCACGGACACTCACTAAAAAAAAAAAAAAGGATACTCCCCCTTTCCCCATCCTACCCACCTACCCCACAGATCAATCTTAGTTGATGATAAAAATTAATCTTAAAATTACTGGTATTGTTTGCATTTCCTTTTTAGCCCAATGAAGTTGGGTTTTGCATTTCAGTCAATCCAGCACAGATTAGTTATGTATCACTTGAAGGCTTACATGCATCAATAGGCTGCCATAATACCTGAATAAATACACTCAGTGTCTAAGTCAAAGCATAGAACCAAAGCTTCAGTATTAAACAGTAGTGTGCTTCATACAAGAAATGAAAATGTAATCACTATCTTCTCATTGTAAAGATAACCAGTAGTTTTGAGTTGTTTAATATTTACAAAAGCACAAAAAAACTTGTGCTTTGAGTAACAGTAGATACTTTACAAAAATTATGGGACATATGGGCAATCTCAAAAACGACATGTGAAACTAAACAAGAAATGTATTGTAAAAGAAAATAAAAAGTTAGCGTGAGAGCTTGACAGCTGGTTTTATTTAGAGTACTGCTGTGAGACAGGTTAAAAAAATAAGACCTTAAATAAGACCTTTAACTAAACTTAACAGGGCTCTACATAGGAGTTAAGAGAGCTTGTTTAAGAGCAAAACTTAAAAAGATGCAAATAAATTCTCATTGTGAAATATACTGAGATTTATGGAATCTATATTAAAACAAAGGAAAACTGATTCTGAACATCTATGACAAGCCACTACAATGACAACAGCAGCAAAATGCCAGTAAGGAAAAAAAAAAAAACAAACAACAAAGACTAAGATGTTTGTTTACAGTTCTTCCTGCAGCTGAAGCATCCCAGTTTTTCTACCATTTTGCACTGAAATTCACATCTGTAGTTCAGCAAGTACATAATGCAAAGTGAGATTATAAGAAGGTAAACCTAGCATTAAGACTAACACAACTACTTACACCTATTGTAGACAGCACCCAAAAGACTTGAAGTGACATTCTGTCAGTGAGATTCTTTTGAGTTCTCGTAAAGAAATCTCTACACCCTGCACAATCAAAGTGCAGAAATCAAAGTGTTCTTGTATTCAGAAAATTTACAAAATTTGTACAGCATCTGGAAGTTCATGATCAAACTGCAGAATGCTGGCAAACCTGATGGGAAGGCAATGTTTAATCTCTTTGTCTTGGTGACAAGCACCTCCCTGGAGTTCAGCTGTAGCACTTAGCTCTGGTTTCCCAAACGACCACAAACTTCCTGACTTGTCATCTGTAAACGTGTTTTCACTGATATCTCAGTCAATTTATCTTTTACAATTGATAATGCAGACAGTGTTGGTTGGTTAAAGTAAACAGATATAGCATCTGTTTCTAGACTCCGATTTTAAGGCTGCACAGTTTGAATTTCTCAGTGGACAAAACAGGTAAGCCAGACTGCTCCAAAGCACTAGCAGCATTAAATCTGAGCAAGGAGTAAATAACTTAGAAATTTCATGGGTTTTTATTCCAGAATTTGATTGCAGGCATTTAATGTCCTATGCGTTACAGCAGTCCTACCACATTATTTTAGCATCCAGGCACTATGCGTACAGTGGTCAAACAGAGATAGCCTAGGAACAAGCCAGCACTGAAACGGATGTCTTGTAAGTGCATTACTGTGGCACTGGGCTGACACAAGTAAGGCCTACCTCTGCCTGTGCAGAGTGCAAGGCTTCCGGTTTGCAGCTGAATTACGTCCAGTCAGCTCTCAGTCTGGGCCGAATAAGCCTGGTTTTATCTGCAAAATGCAGGGACTAGTAAAGTTATTTATAAACTAAATCAACAAACTATCTTCTTGTGCATAAAGGCACGCCCATTAAAACCTTTAACTCACGAAGTCTGTAAATAAACTAATTTAAGAGTTAAAATTATTTAGAAGGTTGTGAAGCTGGCTGAAGTTTACCTCACATACAAGAACTATTTGTTTCAGTAACCTGTTCAAGAGTCTTGATTTTCCTCCCCTCATCTCTGTTCAACTGCCCTACTACTCCTTCATTTCTGAGTCACAGCCAGTCATGGTTCTGGACCAAATGCTTCCAAAATGTCATTCAATGTTCTTTAAAACTTAAATGCGCTCTCAATCCAAACAAAAAATACACCATACTATGAAGACCTAGCCCACAACCTAAAAGCTGTCAAACAACATCATGAAGTTGATTACAACCAAAATTTTGACTTTCATCGTTACCTCCTCTATACCAAGTATATGTGTGGTCTGAAGTGTCTCATATCAAAGGTCTGTCTTCTGGCAGTAGTGGCAGCATAAGTGACCATCCCTCTAAATTTACCACTAAAGCAATTCATTCACATTGCTACTACATGGTCAACTGGACTGGAAAACTGATCTCTATTAACAACCTTTCCACTATTTATTTGATCTGCTGAAACCCTATGGTTTTGCTAGAACAAATGAGTAAACACAGCTATCGCTGAAGCAAGAATCTTCACTAGTAGAGAGCTCATGAGACCACACCCAAAGCAGGTTGTGACTTGCAAAAATTGGATCCTTACTCCAACTCTGACAAGTTAAATCGTAGTTATAGTTTCTGAACTTTACAGAATATTGTACTGTAACCACTACTTAGCGGAAAAATCTAGCCTGTTCATCTTTATGCTGTTGGCCTTCCTCCTGCTGTCAGCTGTCATCCGGAACAGTGGCTTTATCCTGCTTGAAAGTGAGACATTCTTAGTGTGTACTGATCAGCTCAAATAATTTTCCATGAGAGAAGTGGCAGCCAGTCCAGCCACCAAAAGGTCAACCTGTCACAAGTAAATATCTGAATTAGACTGTGACCTGTAAAAAGAAGTCAGCTGAGTCAATTTGATTCTGATTTGTTTGAAAAGCTTTAGAAATCATTTGCCAAATGCAAAACTAGTTTATTTGCACAACTTAGTTTTAACTGTTTTGCAATCAATAATTGCATGCTGATTTCCTCACAGTAAAACAATCACTTACTGAACTGTCTGTAATGTCAAGTCCTTTAAAGTTCAGATCTTTCTTTCAGCAAAATAAAGCCAAGACCAGAAACAGTTCAAAGGTGAGCATCACCAGTTGAACAGTGCTAGGTGTGAACTGTACAGAACGAAAGGATGTGCAAGCAGGACATAGCAAAGAGTGACTGACGGCTAATGTTCTTCGTGGTTTTACAAGAAAATGAGGAAGTCACTCCATTTTTCTGTCGATGTGGTAGAAGCAACAGTGTTCAAAAATGAGAGTTTTAATCATGGCAGTAAGGAGTTTTAAGAGCTCCTGAATGATATAAATGGTTTAAGTTTGAATGATCAAGTTCTCATCATAGATACCTGAATCCATATTGAGATGCAGTCAGAAAAGCAATACTGAACCAAACGATATGTCTGGTATGTTAAATCAGAAACTCAAATAAGTAGAGTGCCTGGCCCACGGAGCCTTTTAAATGACCAGGCGACTTTACGCCATCTGTTTTCTAAGGGAAGAAAGAGAAAGGTAGGGCACGCTCCCCTGTAACGACAGAGTGATTTGTTCAGCTGTTTCTGCGGATAGCTACACCGCTCCTGGCTCAAGCAGCCCCAGATCCCCTGCGGAAGGCGGCCGGGTCTCCCTGCGGCGCAGTGACCCGGGGTGGGATCGCGGCCAGGATCATGGCACACTTCCCACAGGCCTCACCCGGTGCCTGGCGGCCGCGGGCGGCCACCCAGGGCAGAGCTGCCGGGCAGCACCACGGCTCCCGGTGCCGCTCCTCCCACCCCCGGGCACACACCCCTTCCCACCGCTCCCGCCCCCCTCAGCCTCCCCCGGCAGCGGCGGGGCGGGGCCGCACCGCCCTCCGNTACCCTTCCCAGCGCGCACCGCGGCCCCGCAGCGGCTCCCCCGCCTGCAGTAGGGCGCCGCGCTGCCTGCTGGGAAATGTAGTCCACGGGCGACACCGCCTTAGGCTGCGGCGCTCTCCGCGGCCCGTCCCGCCCGGCTGCGGAGCAGAGGCTGCCGGGAAGTGTAGTCCCGTCGGGCGGCTGCCTCATCGGGCCTCTCCGCCGCCTGGGCCGGCGCTCTACTTGAGGTCCGGCCTGGCGCTCCGCCGCTCCGGTGCGGGAGCCGAGGGAAGGC